>PVJD01000513.1:0-419558 GCA_004026545.1 Mormoops blainvillei | reverse complement strand
CCCTCCCCACTGATAACCCTCCACATGATCTCCCTTTCTGTATTCTGCTCCTGTTCTAGTTGTTTGCTTAGTTTTGTTTTGTTTTTATTTTTTTAGTTTCAGTTGTTGATAGTTGTGAGTTTGTTGTCATTTTACTGTTCAGAGTTTTAATCTTTTTCTTAGACGAATCCCTTTAACATTTCCTGTAATAAGGGCTTGGTGATGATGAACTCCTTTAACTTAACCATATCTTGGAAGCACTTTATCTACCCTTCCATTCTAAATGAGAGCTTTGTGGGATAGAGTAATCTTGGATGTAGGCCATTGACTTTCATGACTTTGAATACTTCTTTCCAGCCCCTTCTTGCCCGTAAGGTTTCTTCTGAGAAATCAGCTGATAGTCTTATGGGAACTGCTTGGTAGGTAACTGTCCCCTTTTCTCTCATTGCTTTTAAGATTATCTCCTTATCTTTAATCTTGGGTAATATAATTATGATGTGCCTTGGTGTGTGCCTCCTTGGTCAAACTTGTTTGGGACTCTCTTAGTTTTAGGAAAAGGCAGAAGTCACAGTGTGCGAAATCTGGGCTGTAGTGGGTGCTGAGTCACCTGGGGGATGTGGTGTTTCACCAAAAAACTCTGCATGAGATGTGATGCATAAGCAAGTTACGTTGTCATGATGAGTTGCCAATCACCAGTTGTCCCCAGCTGTAGCCTTCTGAATCATCCAAATAGTTTCTGCAGAGGAATGTTCAAGCTTAATGCAAAATCTGATGCATATTCGTTGCTCTACTTGCTCAGTCATTTTGAATGCAACAGCCACACAGTACACATGCTCACTCAATGGTGTCTACTGCCCCCACTGACTAGTACAATGAAGTTGTCATTGTTCACACATGCACATTCCAGTCCACTCTCCTTGGCTGCCAGGAGATTACATCGATATTTTGCAAACTGTTCTCGTTATATTAACTATGGCTGGACTTTTTCCAGACAATGGTTGATTCTGGATGGAATCAGTAAGTGTTATAATCATTACTTTAAAAAAAATCTCATCTTTTAATGAAAATGAAAAGAGAAAAATATTTTTTGATTATAATTTACTTGTCTTTTAATGCATATATTAATTGTTAATAATTTGATATTTTCCACTGATGTTTTTATTAAACTTAATACTGGATTTGTCTTAATGTGCAGTGAAAACTAATTCAGGCTAGAAATTTTGCCTGAGGAAAGTATCTGTGACCCTAAAGCAGACTGAATTGAGTTAAAGGTGATACACTTCCTTTTATAGGCATTATCCTGCACTGAAAACTCTGGAACATCTAGAGCATACCTATCTGCCTCAAGTAAGCCACTATCGATTCTGCAAGGTGATGGTGGATAACATCCCCAAGCTTCGAGAAGAAATTAAGGATGTCTCTATGTCTGATCTCAAAGACTTTCTGGAAAGCATCCGCAAACATTCAGACAAAATTGGAGAGACTGCCATGAAGCAAGTAGGTCTTGGATTTATGATAGGTTGTCCAATGACTATGAAAGTATTTTGTTAAATTCTTTTGCTAAGTGTCTTAATTGTTTCTTGTCATTTTAGGGAAGTCCTTCATCTTTATGGGAACACATGATTTAAAAATGTGTTTTATTTTCTTAACAGAGAAATGAATTACTTACTAGTATATATACATATTTTGCTGTGTACATTTTCAGTAAATAATGATCATACTGATCAATTCAACTGTGGTAGTTTATGTTGGGGCTTTGAAGAGAGATTTAAAAAAAAACAAAACTTTCCTTGGCTTTGGATATGATTTGAAGCCCCTGATTTTTAAAAGTTCTTTTCCTAGTTAATGAGCTACATTGCGCTGCAGGTACCATTGATTGATTATTTCCTGTGTAAACAAACTGTCATGTTATAGATTTGAATATTTCTGTAATCGTTATTTCTGATATCATTGGGTGTCAATGAAAAAGATCTATTGGGAAATGCTGTTAGTTGTGATCATAGAGAGGGATTTATTTACAGCCTACAAATTAACAAATGTGTTAGAAATATTTAGACTTTTTCTTTAATTTCTTTATCTTTAAGTGACGAAAGCCACAAGGGATGTCTGGACTTCTTTTGTTATTTTGAATAAAAGAGCAGGGATGGTTTGCAGTGATACTTGCTCTTTTGAAATTTGAGTCACATTGATTTTATTAAAATTTCTCAGTATACCTTATGATGTAGCCTTCAACAATAAATAGAGGATTCATTTGTTTATAGAAAGTGGTCTTTTTAAAAAAAATTCTTTATACAACCGTGTTCTTGAATAAGTCATTTGTAGTTTTATTCTGTGCGGGAGGAGGGAGGGGATCATATTTGGGCCATAGATTCAGTCTCAGCTGGTTTTGGTCATCCTCTTTCTGATATTTGATTCTGCCAAAGAGATTTGCCTATTGAGGATCCCTTCCTAAGGGAAGGCAGATATTCCTTTCCCCTTTCTTTTTAGCTTTGTCAGTGTTATACTTTACAAAGTGAAAAGTTTAAAATTAGTTGATGATAAATCTGGTAGAAATAATGTATTGTGTCTTTTTTGGTGTGTGTGATGAAGAAACAAAATTAATCATTGAAAATATACCTTTACCCTGATGGGTGTTGAGTATGGTAATGAAGGTATCTTATAAGAAAAGTCTTTATTGTGGTTGACTAATTTTTCCTAAACTTTCAAAGTACAGGAGAGTATAGTACAAAGCCTCTGTGGAAGCTTCTGTTTAAAAAGTTCCTTTTCATCTGCTTGAGAAATTAGCTTTATTTCCTTTTTGATAAAAGAGAGGATTCCACACAGACTGTTATTTCATTTAATGTGAGATTATTTGGTACCTTATTTATTTTTAGAAATTAAGCTGCAGGGCAGAAAAGTCATTTGCTCAAATTCAGACAACTTGAAAAGGTCAGATTCTGTAGTAGGATTCAGATTAAATTGAGGTGATTTGTCTACTGTGGCACTCTATCTGTGTAAACTATTAGCTATTAGCTATATTTTTGTCATATAAAGAAATGATGAAGACACCTTTTGTGAATTCAGGACTTTTAAGTAACTGATAGCCCTTTATTCCACCAATGAAAATTTCATCTCACTATAGCTTTTTGCATATATTATTATCCTATGCTATAGAATATATAAGATCCTTGAATAAAGATATCTTATGCATTTTAAAGTCTTCTGTAGTACCTAAGAGGTAAGGAAAGTAGGTGGGAGAGAAACTACTGTGTACTTTGTAGATAGTGTTCAATAAATTTTTTGTTTGAATTCATGGATATCGGAAAAGAAGGAGAGGAAATAGTTTATTTCTCACTTATGTCAGCTTCAAAATGGTGTTTCTGATGGTTTTCTTCACAATGGTGGTTTAGGGGCTCTTTCCATTATGTGTCCTGTGCCATTTTTAATATGGCTTTCAAGAACCCTACAGAAGGGGAAAGATCAAGGAGTGTTGCATTTGGGAGGGATTTTAAGGGCTAGGCATAGATGCAGCACATTTTCACTTCTATTCATATTTCATTGGCCAGAAGTTAATATATGGCCATACTGGACTGCAAGGGAGGCTGGGAAAGGTTATGTCACTTTGTCTAAGAGGAGAAGGACATAGGTTTGGTGGATAGTAGCTAGTCTCTGGCACAGTCTACCCTTCTGGTTATCAACAGTCTCTTCCCTCATCCTCTCATTCATAGAACACACTTGCCCTTTCCTAAGAGAGACAACCCAATATCCCCTCCAGTCACTAACATCCATCTCAAAGTCTAGTGCCTTCCAGAGAAGCTCAACATTTTCTATCAGGTCCATATAAGTCTCTTCAAGGGCTGGTGACCAAGAACTAGGATGTCAGGTTATCTGGATTTGTTTCCATTCCCAAACCCAATATACAAGGAAGAAGCAAGAATAGAATACAACAAAAACTCCCATGTGGAAAAGGGAAATAATGGGAAACACACAGTATTTCCTGCTTCATAGCAAATCATGTAATCTTTTTGGGCCAGCATGGGGAAATCCCTCAGCCTTGGTAGTGGGGGAACTTCTTGCTTAGATGGTGACTCCTTGCCCATTGTTCTCCTGGGCCCCTGGCTGTACCTTGGTTTTCCTTTGTGTAGTTTTTTTTCCCCCCTATGTGCACTTCTGAAGTTGATGTTTGGGAATATACCTTCCTTAGAAGATTTCTCTCTCTCTCTCTCTGTCTTTCTGTACATCTACATTTATATTCCCTCCCTCCCTCCCTCCTTCCCTCTGCCTGCTTTCTGCTCCTGCAAATTTCAGGGCCTGAAAGTCCTTTTAAGGCTGTGAGCAAAGGTTTATTTAGTTCTTGCTGCCTATTGCCTGATCTCTAAACTAATGTTGTTTTAAGTTTTTTTTTATTTTTATTTTTGTAATGGCAACACTGTTCTTCCAACACCAGTTTCTGTTTTCCTTAATAATGCTGCCTGCTCTTATTGCTAAGCTCCAAAATCTCAAAAAAAAATTTATTTTTAGCTCATGTGAAGTTCAAAATGGATGTTCCGGTAGGGTGGCTTTTGTCCCAGTGATGACCACCAAGGATCCAGGACTCTTCCAACTTGTGGCTTTACCATGTCAACCTATGGCTTCCAAGGTTATAGCAGCTGGGAAAAGAGAATAATAAATAATGCTTGGCGATTTATTATAGACCAGGCTTATAATTGATAATATCACTTCTGCCAGCATTACACTGGCCCTAACTTACACACTGCAAGTGAGGCTTGGAAATAGTTTATCTGGTGACAAGGAGGAAGAGGAAATAAGTTTGGAAATAGCTAGCTAACCTCTTCTGCAAGATGCTATTATACAGTGTAGAAAAATACATGTCTTCCATGTCTCTTGCCTGTTTTCTTCAGAAATTTCTCTTTGATATTTCTTCCCAAATGTTTGCCTTCAAATTTACTAATTCAATTTTTAGCATTGTCAGGGCTGCTCTTCAGAATTTTATTCTTACTATTTTTAGGTCAGCAACCAAAGTTTTGACCTTAAATAATTTGTTCTTGTCCTTTAAAAAAAACCTTTAGATTCATATGAGAAAACATATGAAAGTTTTATTTATATTGATAGTTGGCCTGGGCACTTCTAGAAATTGTATAGGTGAATATGCTTGTTTCTTAGTGGACATCTCCCTTTTCCTTCTTCCATTCACTGTATCCTAGGTTGCTACAGTGACCCATGGGGTGGGCTTTGTCCTTGGTATAGGAAAGTGATAGAGGCAGTTAGTAAATTGGCTTCTCTTTGTGATATACCAGCCGAAACAAACTACTAGAACAGCTCCACAATAACTGAGCTTTAATGAGCAAATTAGGCTTCAAACTTTTATCTGAGATTATAATTTCAAACTGTTGTCCACTTTTATGAAAAAGAACAATGCAGAAAACACTGTTTGAGGACAATCTGAAGGATATACCATTTATTCTTTCATTTGTATTTAAAGTGTTATATTGTCTCTGGATGAAGCTTTATCAGTAGGAAGGTCTTTGCTTTGATTGCATGTGGTGGGCAGAATTCTAAGGTGGTGCCTAGGATTCCTACCCTGGGTGTGTACATCCTATAAAATCGCTTTGAGTGTGCGGGCCTGATATAATCACTTGAGCTTCTGTAAAAGAGTGCCTGCAAGTCAGACATGGAAGTTGGAGAGATACAAAGTAGATGCAGATGCTCCACTGTTGGTCCTGAAGAAACAGACTGCCGTGCTTTGGGGAGGGCCATGTGGCAGGGGAGTGTAGGCAGCCTGTAGTTGCTGGGAGCTATCCCTGGCTGAGAGCCAGCAAGAAAATGGCGACCTGAGTTCTATAACCACAGGAACTGAATTCTGCCAACAACATGTATTAACTTGGAAGAGGATCCTGAGCTCCAGATGAGACCACAGCCCTGGCTGACACCACAATTTAGCCTTCGGATCTAGGAAACAATGGTATAGTCTGCTTTAAAATGGTGTCTAGGGAGAAGTCTCTGAGTCTTCCACCTGTCTTTCAGTATTCCTGGAAAGCTGCAGAAAAGTAAGAAGATGTGCAGTTATGATAACTATGTTAGAAGTTTAATCATTTAGGAAAATCTGAGGAGAAACTGTAAAACTGCCCATTGTATTCCTTATTACAATTGAATTTTAAGTTAAGCAGTTATGTTTTTATTTAAAAAAATTTTTTCATGTTCTGAGATATATATTTAACATGGTATTGGATTAAAAGCATTTAGTGGATCACCCGTGGGTTCTGCCATGGAAACAGAGCCATCTTTAAAGCAGATAGAAAAACCCTTTCTTTTATTCTATCTCATTTTCAGTGTTGATCTTCTTCCAGGGTGCTTCCAAAATAATGTGCAATTTGATTTTGGAGTTATAATTGTAGCTTGAAGTGAGTTTATAAAAAAATGTCTAAAGAAGTATTTTGTTGTCTACTGTTTTCCAGTTTCTTTGAAATTGATTTCTGTAATTCACTTATGGAACTGATTTGTACAGGAGGGAAGTTCTGTATTTCTTATTTTGATTAGTTTGCCTTAGGCTCTGTGGGGCTAAATAACATTTATAATGTAAACATTCTTGGCTAGGTTGATTTCTGTGTGAGGCCCTTTAATGAAGGGAAGGATTTATTTACTTTTAAAATTCTAACTTGGGTTTGCCAAATTATATGGGTTATATAACTGATGCTTAGGAAAGGAACTGGTTGCCCATAAAAGAAATTGAAGGCTTCCAGGCATTCTCCTTTAGCAACTGGCTTTAAAGAAAAATACCCATGGGTGAGATTAGTTGTTACCACGGTTCTTTCCACCTTACACTTCATTTGGTTAAGTGTTGACCACAGCAAAATGTGCTCTTTTGCTTATTGTGTAGGCTATCTTTTTGACTTAGATCTGGCACAGTACTACCAGCTGAGTTCATACAGGCCATGTAACGACTGCCAAGTAAAAGCAGTGTTGTTGTTGAAACCTTTTTTGTGCTGGATGTTATGCAACACTTCCACAGAATATGGCCGTTAGAGTGAAAGGAGCTGGTGTTCAGTTGGTCTCGTGTTCTTGGATTAACTTTATATTCTCTTTTCTTCTTGATTTTGATATTTATTTCTTGCTCCTTGGTCTTGGCTGATATGGTAGGGGTAAGGTCAGGGGGAGTAAGAGGGCTGTTTTATAATAGGGATTCTTGGAGTAGGCAGCAAGTAGAATAGCTTATGGTAGATAGTACAATTTTAGTTTACCGTTAAGTAATATGATAGTTAGTGACATAGACTTTGAAGTTTGGGTTAGATTCCAAGATTTGCCATTTGCTAGCTGTGTGACAGTGAGCAAGTTACTAAACATTGCAGTGAGTCTTAAAAAATTTTTTTTATTTTAAATTATTGTTGACTCACATTAAGTCTTTAAAACGGCTCTATAAAAGCTGGAATCTTTAGTTTCTTTTTAAAGATGTGGAAACATTTAGTACTTAGCTCAGTCTCAGGCATATTATAAAAGTTAAATTTTAAAAAAAGGACTATCCCGAGAGTGTGGAGAAGGAGAAAATAATTAAAGAAGTTAAAGTTGATGTACTGAACGTATACATATATATTTTTATTCTTAGAACTCAATTTCCTGTGGCATTATCAGCCTTGAGTTAGATCTCATTTTTAAACAATTTTTTCTCCTTGCCTTAAAAAATTATTTCTTTTATATATACTTCCAAAATATTTTAAATGTGATTTCAGTTAAAAAGCACATATGTATTACATAGTCATTAAATTTAAAAGATCAGTATCCCTTTACTGGTATTTAGTTGGATAAGAAAGATAATTTATTCCCCTATCTATTTTGAGGATGGTGTTACAGTTTGGTTTTGAGGCTTTCTGTTCTTGGTAAAAAGGAAACTACATGATGTGTCTGTATGTGTCTATATGTGTATATAGGAAACAATATTACATCAGCTTACTTTTTCTTTTATCAAAGTTGCAGATAAAATTGTCATATGGACTTTAAATATAGTTTGTGAATATGGCTTTGTGGTGGGCTCATCCTAAAGTAGACCATTTCTTAGAAAATCTAGAGGAAGAGCAATTATTACAATACTTACATTGTCTTTCACAAATACCTGTAGACATATATATGTTTCAGCCATTTTAATATTAAATTCTTTTGATAATATTCCTTTTGCTGGGCCTTGGCTAATACTAAAGAGTAAGAATACTTAACTTAAAACAATATAGTATCACAAGAATTACCTGCTGAATAGAACAAAATACGAGTATAATATTGACATATATGTGTGTGAATTTAATAAGTGATAAAGGGGGTGTCATGCAAGAGGCATACACTCAGACAAATTAGCATCACCCCATGTAGGTGTAAAGTAAGCTCTCCCTCATGTAAATCTTATTGGCAGAAAGGTCAGCACGGTGCTTGGGAACACCATCCTCCTTTCATTTCATGGAGGGATCTGATGGGCTTAGCAACGTTGTACAAACAGCGGGACATGCCTCAGGAGAGGGACGCTGCCTGCTCTTGTATCATTTGTAGGGAAGTAAGGAGAGGGGTGAGAACATGTAGTCAATATGTAATAAGTGGATCCCTGCTGGTCTGAGAAATGACTTGGCTAGGGGAATTCTGATATCAGTCCCTCTCATATCAGCTGAAGAGACCTAGTATTCTTCACATGAGCTAACTCAGTCTTATTGAACAAGCTCATTGCTGAGCTATGAGAATGGAGAAAGCAGAGAGCCACTAGGGGACATCTCTAGCAGTGGGGGAACACCATAACCATGATTGTTGCTTTATATATCTGTCTTCCCAACCAGTCTGTGGTCTCTGTAAGGATGTAGGGCCTTATCTTTTTATCTTCAGTACCTTACCTGGCGATTATAGCTAATAAATCAATTATTGTTTACATTCTGTGTGTATTTAATTAAATTTAATGTATCTATACCTTAACATTTTTCAGGAAAAACCATCTTTTTAAAAAATGTTCTAAAGTGTATGCTTATAGTTACCAATTACATTCTTTAAAGTATATGACAATATCTAAAATTGCTCTTTGAAAGGATTTTGACCCTATCTGAAAGTACTGTGGAGGGGCTAGGAAGTTATCAAATTGACTTCTTGTTAAAGATGGTGGATTAAATGCATACGTTTATATCTTCTACCTCTCCAAACTTATAAAAACAACATGCTAGGGAATTTTTTAAAAAGGCACTTGCCCCCAAACATAAAGAATGTAGGAGAATAGATGATGGCAACATTTTTTAGGAACTGCAAAGCAGAAAGAAGTGCAGTAATTGTCCTAGCATACCCAACAAAACTCGGTCATAAAACCAGTAGAAAGAGTGGATAACAACCCAGTTTTTGGTGTTTTGCACAATGCTTATGTCTTAGAAATTGGCAGCATTGGGTTCCTCTGGGAGAAGAGGGTAAAATCAGTGCCCAATCAGAAGGATTGGTTGAATTTCTATTTCAAAAGCAGTTAGACAACTGATGTCTTCTCCAGCTATTCCCATCAGTCCATTGCCCTATCCCAGCTCTAGCAGAAGACCAGAGGAGAATAGATGGAAGTTGGGGGTTGGATTACCAAACTGAAAATAGCGAAAGTTTATATACTAAATATTGAGATTTATCCCGAATCTCACAGCTCCCTTTTCTGGTTTGGTTTCTTGAACTCTAATAGTCAGACTTAAATCCTTCAGGTGTGAGATTGGAAGATACTCTGAAAAATATGATTAGCCCAAGAGAAAAGCTCTAACAATATGTCCACTGGGTAGCCCCCAACAAAATGAAGAAGTCAGATATCTTTGAGGTCCACCTTTTTAGTTTCCCAATTTAGAATATGAACAGATAGCTAAGGGTGCCAGACATTTAAGGAAAACCTCTAACATGACAGTTAATGGTCAGAACAAACACATAGAGATTTTATAAGAAGAGGAAAACCAAAAAGGCAAACCAAAACAAACTGTCACCAATAATAGCATTGAAAATATAAAATAAATTACATGCAGAAAAGATCAGAATGCTACATAAAAGGAGAAAATCAGAGAACAAAAACAATGTTTTGAAATAAAAAATATAATAGCAGAAACCACTTAAAGGAGGATTTGGAAAATAAAATTGAAAAAAATCTTCCAGAGAGAAGAGTAAAAAGAAAAAGAGATAGAATATAGACAATAAAAAATCTAGAAGAATATTAAGGAGTCATCTGGAAAATCCAGCATTTGATTCTAGGGATTCTAGAAAAAGCAAAAAAAAAGTGAACAGAAGGAATTCAATCATAGAAATAATGTGGGAAAATGTCCCCAAATTCTACAACATGAACTAACAGATTAAAAGCCCACTAAGTACCCAACAAAAGGGATGGAAATAGGCTTACATTAAAACATGTTCTGAAATCTTAGAAGCCAGAGGACAAAGAGAAAATTCTGAATGCCTCTAGAGAGACAAAAACAGGTTGCATACAAAAGATTTGGTGTCAAAATTATTTTAGACAAAACTGGAAGCTATACTGTAAGCTAGACTGAAATGGAGCAGTATTTTTAAAGTTCTAAGGGAGAATGATTATTACACATCCATATTTCCATATTAACCACAATACCAAGCAAGTATGAAGGTAGAATAAATAAAGGGGTTTTCAGGAATGAAAGGCCTGAAAAATTTACTTCCCATGAACAACAACAAAAAGGGATCTTATATATTTAGGATGTAGATAATCCAATAGAGGAGACCAGCAAACAGAGTTTCTAAGATGATGGTTAAGGGAGGTGGTTGACAGTGGAGAATTAGGGCAGAAAGAAAGAACAAGCAGCATAGCCCGGAGCATTTTAGAAATTGTAAAAGACATTCCTAACAAGGTGACAGTGATAGAGAACTGGATATATTTATGCATATCGAGAGGAAAGTCAGATAGTTAGGGAGAACTTGGGAACAAAATAATGCTAAGTACGATACATAGAAAACTAAGTAAACATATAAATAAGAAAATTATTAACTCCAAAAAACCAATGTTGTATATGAAAGGAAAAATGATCGTAGTATCTTACATGGCTTGACTGAATTGCCCTTATATAGTTATACTAATTAAATACCAAAAGTTAATTATCAAATTAACCCATTGATTTTTCTGTTTCTTTTTTTAAATTTTGAGAATATGTTTATTAAAACTGGGAACAGTGAAACAAGGAAGGGCATAGGTTAGAAGAAGCAATAAGAGAGAGCCTCAGTGGAGCTGCTTTTGGCTTTCTTGAAACGTTATAGGAAAGTGAGAAACGCGTGGCTGTGTGGACTCACTGAGAAGAAAAAGTCACAGTGACAAAAGTGAGCTAAGGCGGTGCTCTGGGAAGTCAGAGAAAAGGGGGCCTTGGATTTAGGTTCAGGGGGTCCGCCCAGGATGAACTGCCACTACCCCTTGCTCCCCTGGTTGCAGGTCTCATGGGGACCCTTAGAGTTTAGGAGATGCACCCCTGAAAGGGAAGACAGGCGTGGGCATGCTTGAGAGAGGCGGTGGCGGGGGTAGGGGAGTATGGCGGTGGGTGGGAAGAGCGCCTGTTTTCGCTTTTGACAGATAGGTAAATGGACACTGTGCAGATGTGTGGTACAGGTGTACTATGTATGTGAGTGAGACCTAAATCCTCAACTTCCATGCTGGAAAGTCAACAGATAATGCTTAAAACTAAAAAAAGAAAAACCCACAATTGCCAAAAGACAGAAGCAACTCAAGTGTTCGTTGACAGATGAATGGATAAACAAAATCTGCTATACAAATCCAACAGAATAATTACTTAGCCTTAAAATAGAAGGGAATTTTGACACATGCTACAACATGGATGACCCTTGCAGATATTGTGCTAAGTGAAATAAACCAGGCACAAAAGGATAAATATTGCATGATTCTACTTATGTGAGATTCCTGAAATAGTCTAATTCATAAAGACAGAAAGTGGAATCATGCTTTCTAAGGGCTGGGGATAGACAAGATAATTAAGTTAGTGTTTAATGAGTACAGGATTTCAGTTAGGGAAGATGAAGATGTTCTTAAGTTGGATGGTGGTGAAGGTGTACAACAATGTGAAGGTACCTGATGCCACAGAACTGTACACTTATGATTAAAATGGAAAATTTTATGTTATATATATTTACCACAATCAAAAAACCTAAAAAAAACCCAGGTAGTGCCCTGGCTGGTGTAGTTCAGTGGACTGAGTGTCGGCCTGTGAACCAAAAGGTCGGTAGTTCGATTCCCCAGTCAGGGCACATGCCTGGGTTGCGGGCCGGGTCCCCAGTAGGGGGCGCGTGAGAGGCAGGCACACATTGATGTTTCTCTCCCTCCCTCTCACCTCCTCTGTCTAAAAATAAAATAAAATGAAATCTTTAAAAAAAACCAAAACCAGGTAGTAACACGCATAAATATGCTATATAGAGATGAAGAGGTAAACATTGGTAGTGTGGTTGCCTTTGGAACAGGATTTGGGGGGAAAGAGGAGAGTAGGAAACTGTTGTTTCCTGTAACAAATTCTGTAGAACTATTTGACTGTTACAGCTTAACTATGTATAGCATACATGAGTAACTTGAATAAAATCTACTGAACAAAAATAGAAAAGAAATATAAGTCATCAGATTTGGAATGTATATATATGTATGTATGGTGGACTGGATGTGAATTGGGAAAGTTATCTCAGGGTACAACGGAAGAGTTGCCCTTATTTAAGGGACTATTTATATTTATCTTTGGTATTATTATTTTCTTTTCTGTTTTATGGGGGCGGAGTGGTAATTGAGCTGTCTTCAGTCCTCACATTCATAGATGTAACAAGATGGGATTGGAATTACATGTTACATGTAAATTAAATTAAGATCCATTTGATTCTCTGTTATATTGTGTGCCTTATTAAAGAAGCGAACAGATCAATTTAGTAGAATGAGAAATAAAACAAATGTTTTACACTGTAAAAACCATGAAGATGATAGGTCTGAAAATTTGTGATAATTAGGATGATCTTTTTCCTTTGCCTTGAATTCTTAAGATAAATATTTACCTGTGTTCAGCAGAGAATGTCAGTTCTTTAACACTCTCTTTTGGTTGCAAAATAACTGTCACACTACCTCACACCTGCCACTACTGCAGGCCCACACAATGATTTTGTACTTGGGTCTATGCTTTGATGAGTGAGTGAGTGGTCCCTGTGCTGCTGCAGAGGAAGATTGGGAAAGAGGGAATTAGAACAATGAAGGAAAATCGTGCTGACAGGCTAGTCTCCACAAAATTGGCTTCGTCTCAGAGTCTTGTGGGAGAGAGCCTGTGGCCTCATTATTATTTCATTGGGAAACGACTTTTTGTTAAATTTAAAATAAAGGAACATGACCCACCCGGTTAAGTTTTTCTTGAGTGGTTTGTACAATAACTGAACTTCATTCCAATACAGTACTCCTGGAATTTCCTATTGCCCCCAAGTGTCATAAATGTACCACACTAATGTGGAAATGAGGTTCAGTTCACTGAACTCACTTTTGACTTGAATTTGAGACCAATACTTTAGATCTAAGTTATGAGGTGGAAATGAATTGATCGTATTAACATGAGTAAGATACTATCTGGTTATGTTTTTATTATATAATTTCACCTCTGACATATGCAAAGATGTGTAAGAAGTTATTTAAAATGATTCCTTAAATGTAATTTGTAAATATATAGCCTAAGTGCTGTTTAAAATGTTAATACACAGGGGGCCAAGAACCACCACTTTATTATTTTGCTTATCAGATACACTTCACATTACTCAGGCACAACCTCTGTCTGCCTTTCTAAAAGATGAATGGAAGCAAGATGTATTTTTCATCTCCTCCCTGGAATGTACTATTAAAGCTTATGTTTAATAGGTAGTGATCTCTCATTACAGGCCTGAATGAGCTACACCAAAAGGCTGTGGGTTTGATCTCCAGTATGGGAGGCAACTGATTAATGTTTCTCACATCATTGTCTTTTCCTCTCTCCCTCTCCCTCCTTCCTTCCCTCCCTTTCTCTCTAAAATCAATAAAAAACATATCCTTGGGTGAGGATTAAAAAAATCAACCATGATATAAGATCTAAAACCATAATAAAATGTAAATCAAGTTTGAAAGCTATGGTATTTGCTCTCTATTATATATATGTTTAGCTGTGTGGGTAATGACTCTTTGGCTAAAGAACAATTCCAAGTATGATATTTTAAGAGGGTTTAAATTCAAGGGTAAAGACTAATCTCTTCTGGTTCTTCCTAGGTTCCAGATTTCCTTGATATTCTGATATAACCTCACTATTTATTCTGATTAGATTAGATAGATTCTAACATCTCATTTAATATCAACACAGTGAAAATATACAAAGCAAACAAGGACACCAAGGACATGTTTTTAAAAATGGCTTTAAATTTTAGCCCATTTTTAATTAAACATGATTAATCCTCGCATCCTGCCTACAGTTAATAGTTTATTCTACTGTTTGAATTCCATCTTAAATTTGGTGAGTGCTTTCTCACATTTAGTTCTTCTTTATCCTAAGTTTAGAGCTATTTAATATAATTCTATAAAGTAGATATCATAGCGCGTGATTCATTTGTTTGGTCATTTCAATTGCCTTTAAAAAAATGCTTTTATTAGGTTACTTGGGGTCATTAATAACCAAGAATAGGTCTCATGTACTTGACTCTAGAAGTTACTATAACATTTTATAAATAGAAAAACTATGAGTTATAAAATATTATAATCAAAGATTAATTAACACCAACCAGATTTCCTTTAAAAAAAAAAGATTGAGTTTGATTATATTGATTATCAGAAAACTTTGAGAAAGCGGTCTAAGATTGTAGACCCTTTAATATACTCATTATTAGAAGAAAGGAGGCTGGTTTCATTGTTGACACTCTCAAGGACCACAGACATTTATTATTGTGAACTTGCCTTGCTTGCACTACTTGCAAAGTAGGAGACGTAATGCCTTACTGTTTCTTTGTTCTGCATTATAGTGATACTACAAAATACCAAGCATTAGTCAACCCTCTTTCTAATAATTTTTAGAAAGTGTAATCTCATATCTATTCCCAGTCAAGTCTTTTTGTAGAAAAACTTTTGTATTATTTTCAAAATTAAAGAACATAGGTTTGGAATCAAGAAAGCTAGGTTAAAACATGGCTTTCTCACTTATAATGTGACTGGACAAAACATTTAATCCAAGTTTTAGTTTCATCTTTTATTAATAAAAGTCAAATAAGATCACGTAAGTACTTATCACTGTGCCCAACACAGCACACATAATTAATATGGCATTTTTGGATAATTTTTGTTTTGAGATCTGTGTGATTTTATTAGGCGATCAAAGTCTTCACTTGGGGGTAGCTTGAGTATTAATAACCCGATATCAACTGCCTGTCCTTCTCCCCATCTTCATATTAAATAATACAAGTACATTTTTTCATGAGTATTCTAAAACAAACTGGTTGGAAAAGCATGAGTCACGCTTTTGGAGGGACAACTTTTTTTTTAACCTCAAAAGGTTTTCCTTATTATTTCCAGGCTTCAGTGTTAAGAAATGCAGAGATTATTTTTTTGGTTAATTTTTGTTTTTTACTATATTTGTAGTGATGGTTTTAATGTCATTGAGAAACTAAACCCTAGATTTGTTTAAATAAGCAATTCAGAACATAGGAGTTAGTGAGACTCAAATGGGTTTCACAGAGTGCAGTGGAGCCAGGTTTGAGGTCTGGAGCCCTCCCTAGTCCTGCTGGAGTTCCCTTGGACCCGGAGGATGGCTCTTACTGGTCCTGGAGAAACCAGTTGAGAATTCCTAGGATTGTTGTGCTCTCAGCAAGTGGTTTATTCTTATCCCCTGTCCGATGTTTTCTTTACTGAGCACAAAAACTCTATCAAAATAATGCTAAGAGAGTTGATATGTGAGGAAATAAAAAGAAAGGGAGAAAAAGAAATATTTAAACCTGTTCAGGAGAGCTAGAGAACTAGACTTAAGGATGGTCTAGAAGAGAGGATTCTAAATTAGTTGTATCTCACATCCTTGTAGGTCTTCCTGACAAAGTATTTAGCAACCCTAAAGTAGTTAAAAAAATTTAAAAATTTTACATACAATAAAATTGATTATTTTTTGATATGCATGAATTTTTAAAACATGCAGAGATTCATGTAATCAGCACCACAAACAGAATATAGAACAATTTTATCACCTTCCAAAGTTCCCTTGTACTCTCCCTTTGTAGTCAAACCTTCTCTCTACCTATAATTGTTGGCCATTGATCATGAAGTGAATCAAAAATACAGGATGGAAAGCACATTCAACAAATACTGAGGCCTACCAGAACTTTAGTTAATTATTGCTGCAGTACTCATTGATTGGGAATGCGGCATTTGTCTTATTCTCTCATTTAGGATCTCAACAGAAAAATGAACCCCAAACCAAAACCATGAAGTTACATTTTTGCAGTTGAATACCGACAGATGAACATTTAAATTGTTTATTTTTCTGGGTCTGTGGGATTCTAAGGTTTAGAGGCTTTATCACCTTTGATCCTGACTCTCTTGGGATGGATTCTTTCTGTTTTCATTACAAGGTGAATGGATAAATGACTGCTCAGAGATGGCTAGGGGATTTAACACTTTGGAATAGGAAGTATGGGAAACGGTCCGATCATTAGAGTTGAATTTTTCAATCATAGACTTCTTTGTTCTTTGTGAGAGGCTAATGAGCAGTGTAGTGGCAAGAGTTTATACTGTGAGCTGAAAGTTTTCAACTGATTATGTTTTATTTGTTTTGAAAGCTTGCAAAAGAAGTTGTTTTGTTGACAAGTTCAGGCTACTTTACCTTCCTGACATACTTTTCTAATTGCACATCTATAGCAAATTTAGAACAGCTTTCTGTTATTACTTGTGGGTGTACTCGTGGAGGAGAAAATTCTCTGCAGATTAGGGCAGTTGTTTGGGGGGAAAGAAGGGCTGTGTCAGGTTGTGGTGCGTATTTGCACGTGTTTGTGTTTGCTTAAACTCAGAAGTCAGCCAACCGTGGAGGCCTGCGAGTGTGGTTAGACATTAATGCAGAATAGTAAGAATAGATCTTTATGTAAATTTTTAAGTATTTGGAAATTTTTAAAAATTGAGAAAATATTGTTTTAGAAATGAGAGTGGCTTGTTAGGGGAGATGATTACACTCTATACCAGTGAGATGAGATGAGATTGGGAGGAAAGTGAATTGAAGAGCCCTTATTTTTAAAAACAATCTTACAGTTCCAGTGCCTAAGATGTGTTCTGTGCTGTGACACAGCACCCATGAAGAAAGTGAACTTGAAAAACACAGGGGACCCACTTGCAGAACACTAGGTAATAAAAGGGATCTGGGGCAGGTGTTTGGAAGAGGAAAACCTGTAGCTAGTATAGTGGAACTAAGATGATAATCATTTACTGGGATTTTTTTGAGGGCATGTGTCTGAATTGGTTTCATCTTTTTGTTCCCCTGAACCTAGCCCACTGCTTTGTATTAAATAGGCATTCATCAATTTTTTGTTTGTGTGTATGTGTGTGTGTATACATATGTGTGTGTGTGTGTGTGTATTTTATGTTTGGTAGAGCACTTAATGCATTTAGGAACAGGAAATCTCCATGGATATTGTAAAAGTTTTAATATTTTCCTGCTCTTCTTAGGCTATTAATTTGCTGATGATACCTATGGCTGTCATATACAACTTTGTTATCTCCAGATACAATTTTTCTTTGAACACCTAGATGAAATTTTTTCACTTAGGTGTAATTTTATCTTGACTCTCCTCCAGTGAACGTTTCTCACTTCTACGTACCAGTGAAGTGTTTTGTTTTTTTTAAAATTGTAGTAAGATGTATATATCATAAAAAAATTTACCTTTTAAAAATTTTACCTTTTTTAATCACTTAAATGTACAGTTTATGGCATTAAGTACATTCATATTGTAGTGCAACTCATCACTATCATCCATCTTTAGAACTTTTTCATCTTCCCAAACTGAAATCTTGAAACCAGTGAATTTTAAGCATGTAATTTGTGCTGCAGCACTGACTGAACAAATAGTCTTTATACATGTGTTGAGGAACTCATGATCTCTTTGCAGGAAAGAAAAAGAGGCAAAGAGCAAAACTGGAACTCTCTTAATTTAATAAGAAGTAGATTATAATTATTGAATTTATAGATGGGTTTCTTTGTTCTTTAGTTCCCTTAAGAAATTTGTTCAGAAGCAACAACTGGGTGTAGCCCTTACTTTCTTAAAGTTGAGAGAGAGAGAGAGAGAGAGAGAGAGAGAGAGAGAGAAATAGAGAGAAAGAGACTGATTTTGCAATCTTTGTGTATAACAAGATACATAGTCCCATTACTGGCTGAATTGAACCATGACGGTCTTCAGCCACTTTTGAGGGCTGTACCATAGTATTATCATATATATGGCTATTTTTGAATCGCCAGATTCAGAGAATTTGAAGATAGGGAGTATTTCTTTATTTTTTCCCCCAGTACTGTAATCCTGTTTTTTGACTTAGGCTGAAGTCTGTTGTTAATTTGTATCTTTCTCTTACTACTTATAAGTAGGCCATATAAGAAAACGAACAAATGCCAAAAAACAGTACAGACTACTTTCCAACACAATGACTTCAGGTCTCCTCAGTGTGCTAAACATGGATCTCCTAGCTGTCCTGATGAGTAGGCTGTGACCCAACTGACCATGTATTTTGTTTGTGTTTCTTGGTAAGTCTTCAGTCCGAGTTGGTCTTTTAACATTGGAGAATAGAGATATCTGTAGCAGTAGTTCATAAACATTTTAGAGACATAAACCTTTTGAGAATCTAATGAAAGCCATGAACCCTCTCTTTAGAAAAATTATCATGGGGATAGAAATTCTTCATAAAATGCCAGGGTATTTAGGCACTCTGTGAAATATACTCAATTATATCTCCTTGGTGGGAGCCATCTGGATATTAAGGTCCGCAATGAGTATCAGATTCAGTAGTGTATTCTGGGATTCTCCTATTCTAAATTTTTTATGATTTGTGAAGAGTACCTAGAAAAGGTTGAATAAAGTTGTGACTATCTCAGTTTCATTTTATACCGTTAGTGAAAACGGATGCTATCTTCTTTATAAGAAGTGGGTTCAAGATAGTGGTAAACTTTTCTGAGTAGCTGAATTTAAATAGCAGATAGGTGTCAGAGAATAAGTTGACCTAAATTGAATTTTGCTGTGAAAGTTGGTTAAGGTTATATTTCCAAACTTTGGTTTGGCCCTGACTTCTCATATGTTGTGTTTTTTAAAGATTTTATTTATTTACTTTTTAGAGAGAGGGGAAGGAAGGGAGGAGAGGGACAGAAACATCAACGTGTGAGAGAAATATTGATCAGTTGCCTCTCGCACACTCCCAGCTGGGGACCTGACCCACAACCCAGGCATGTGCCCTGATTGAGAATCCAACCAGCGACCTTTCTGTTGGCAGGACAATGCCTAACCCACTGAGCTACATCAGTCAGGGCTCGTGTTTTTTTCAGTTATTTTTTTCTCCCCTTATTTCTATTGTACAGGTGTTATGTAAGAAATAGAGTAGGGGAAATAATAAAAAAGTTCTAATTTTGACTTGAAATAGCTAGAGATAGCCTAGTATGACCAAGCTTAAAATTGGTATGCACTTAAATATTAAGAATGCCATAAAAAGACATCATACTTTGTAGAAGATTTGACATCTTTCTGCACAAGAAAAATCTACATTTTCTTTATGGGTGACCTTACCTCTTAACCAATGTCATAGAGTAACTGAGGACTATTAGGCAGAAACTCTCTTGGCTTTCAGCACTCCTGTTCCTTAACTATTTAAGCCTTCACCATTCTTTATTGCTTTAATGCCACTCTCAGAGGAAGAGGCTATTTCTCTTGTTTAAGCTATTTCTTCTATTTGTGCTCGCTTTTTTTTTTTTTTGTCAATTATTCCCTTATTCTTTTCCCTTTTTCTTCAACCTTCCCTTTCAATAACTTTCTCTACTTCACAGTTGACATGCTCAGGTCTCCCTTTGTTGGCCATGTTGCTGTAATCCCTCTTCTTTTCACCAATCCATCCCATGCTTTTCTTCCATATTCCCTGTCTCATTGAATGATATCATTGTTTATCCAAGACAGAAATCTGCTAAAAATTTGATAGTTGTGTAGTGATTTAGGTGTAGTAAGTAAAATATTGTATAATTGGGAGAAGTAGACATAATATTGTAAAATAAAAATGCATTGTATTAGCAAAAGCAGAAAATAAGAACTATGGAGATTCTTACTTCTTGGGATGGTTTGAAGCTTACAGTGTTTGGAAGTGGAGTTGGACGAAATGGCCTGATGAGTTTCAACTTTACTACATTTATCGCAGTTGCTAAGAATTTTTAAAAGATTTGACACTCCTATATTCAAAAGAACTTGAGCATTTGTGTCTAATATCTGTATATTTGTATTTATAAATTGTATATGTGTATTACTCTCATTAACTTATTGGAACTTTTTTTGATTATGGACTTTCTTCAGTAAAACATCTTTGTGTATATGTACCCCATATATGTATACTTAATTTATTTATAAATTATATACATATGTACTACCCTCATTAGCTACTATCTTAGGGCAGGGTATATATTTAGGGGAGGGACCCATTGTTAATAATGCATTTAAAACCCTTTTCAAATAGCCATGATAATTTTAAACATGGAGGGTTATTTTCTCTTAGATCTGTTTTGATCATTTTTATATTTACTACTATATATAATAGTATTTACTAATAGTATATTTACTATTATGATATGTTTGGCAAGGGGTTCTTACCAGGTGTATCAGTTTTCTGCTGCTGTTTAACAAACCACCCCATAACTTAATGGCTTAAAATAATACCCATTTATTATTTCTTATGAATCCATGGATCAGCACTCAGGCTGTGCATAGCTGGAGAGTTTGTCTCCTGACCTCACCTGGAATCACTCATGTGGCTGGCTGGCAGTTGGTGCCAGCTATTGTCTTTGTCCTCTACCTGGCCTCAATCCCTAGTAGGCTAAACTGGGCTTCCTCATAGCATGATTGTCTTAGGGTTTAGAGAGAAAGAAAGCTGACGCTTTAGGCCTCTTAGGATCTAGACTCTAGAATTTGAAAATGTCCATCACATTCTGTTAACCAAAGCAAGTCACAAAGTCAGTCCAGATTCAAGAGGAAATGATCTTCACCCCTTGATAGGAGAAGCAGTAGTGTCACATTGCTAAGGGGTTTGTGCACGGGGAGGCATGATTCACTGGGGACAATGTTATGATGGTCTTGCAATACTAGGATAAAGACAAGTATTCACCCTGCTATTTACTTCTCATTTGCATGTGCTAGCATTATTCATGCTATTCGCAGTTTTTGTCTAGGAATATGTTAAAGCCATTTGTCCATTTTCTACAAGTTTAACTAAACTAGATAATCTAATTTTATTTAACTGAGCACATGTAATCTATAATACATTGCAATAAGCTGAAAGAAAATAAGCAAATGAGGGCATTATATCAATCACTTTGCACTCTTTCCGCAATATAGTAATCTTGAATTCCATATGTGGTACTTGACTCTCTGACATGCAGAGTGAGAGTGTCTGTGTCATCTCTTAAATCAAATATTAGTAAAGCTTAGTTTCTTTTTTTTAAAGATGAAAATAAGTGTAAGTACTAATGGATTGTTTTTACTTGACCTTGGGGGTAGACAGACCCACTTTAGAAACCATGGGTCAAACTGATACGGAATGGTTTATGTGCTACAAGCCTGTGGCACTGGTATGCCCATTAGTGTCAGCCTGACAGAAATCAGTGATTCAGCATGGCACCCTTTCTGCTGCACTAGACTCAGCCTTAGAGGCCTCCTTGGTGTCATGATCACGGTGGGCCTTTAAAAATAGATTATAGATGGCACATGAGAAGAAACGTGTTTGTTATTCTGGTTATAAGAAATTAATTTTACTTGTGGAAGAGGTAGAGTGTTCATATATTTTATAACTGGCATGTTAGGAAAGAACTCGTGTGTGTGTGTGTGTGTGTGTGTGTGTGTGTGTGTTTGGGCATTTGTATGAGGGAGTTGGGGGATTATGGCCTCCCATTTCTCCTTACTATCTTTTTTTCATCAATGGTTCCTTTGGTTTCCATCTGCAAAGAAAAACTTTAGGAATATTTTCATATTTTCAACTTGCATTTGGATGGGAGATGAAAGCAAGTGTTTATTTACAATGTATGAGATTTGTTTCAATCCTCTTTACAAAATTCAGTTCACAGTTGCAGTTTCCTGATGTATATGAGTTTGCTGATACCAGTTCTTTAGCTTTTGATACATGGTTGTCCTGTGATACTGCTGGAGCTTTACTGACTTGAGAAGCCTTGTTAAAATTCGAATGTAGTCATAGCTACTTCTCTTACAGCTGTGCTTTTCTTTGTCCTGGTGACTACAAAGAATGCTTCTTCCATGCAGCCAGCAGGATTAAAAAATAGGCAAGCTGAACCCAAAAGTATTCAGCCTTCTTTCTTGCTTTGACCCCATAACCTCTCCTCTGGTTGGCAATGTGTTGGTGTTGACAGTTCTCCTGGTTCAGCCAAAGGTGAAAGATAATTGCTTATGGAGTAGCGGCTGGGATGGTATGTGTTTTTGCAGCAAGTACCCCCACCCCCATCCCCAGGCAAAGCTTTGGATCTGGTGCACATTTCAAAGCATGTGTTAAACTTTATGTGATGCTGATTAAAATGGAGGGCTCCAGGGTGAATTGGCAGAGCCCCACAAATGTATCTGCCAAATGACATACAGAGAAATGTCTTGCTGTAAGTGGAGGGGCTGAATTCTGTCTTAGCAGTATGCAAGCCTGCTAAAGGAAAGGTGACTCTGGGAATGTGCACATGTGCAGCCTGTGGAGTATCCAGGATTCTTTAGCAACTCCTTTGCTCCTGTGGTAGAAAACATTCTCGTTTTCCTCCTCCTTTAAACAACAACAAAACACATGTGGAAATAATAATTTGCATCACCGTGTCCTTCAGATTGCCGTTCCTACTGAACATATGAAAAACCTAACTTGGACCAAAGACATGGAAGTAGAAGAATTGTCTACTTTCTGAAGCTAGATTTATGGACCACTGGGATGAGATCTATGAAGTTCCTCCCTGAAGGTAGTAAACTCTTACAAAGCAGAGGAGTTTGTATCCGAGCTTTTTAGGTTCGAAGTCTCCTCAGGATTCCCTTTTTAAGAGAAGTATGTATTTATATCATACATAGGGATCATCTGTTCCTCAAAGGCAACAAAGACAACATTAATATCTCGGATCCCATTTCCTTAGACACCTTGCCCTGCTTTTATGACAAGGTTAGGATAGAACATCAGTTCTTTAAAGGGATTTAGACAATTTTTTTTTAGGAAAAGGTAAGGAATTTTGAGGCGTAACAAGGGTTAATGGCACACGTGCGGAAAAAGAAATGAAGAGAAACCATTTTTGTCTGGTTGAAGACACTGGTGGAAAGAGGAGGGTGAGTAATCAGCCAGGCTTCTCATTCATGGGTGAACCAGAGGGAGCAGGTATAAGAATAGGGATTACAGACTATGGAGTGGGTATGAAATATCAATAAAAAGCAGCTGCAATTGTATTGATTTATGGATTTAAATGGTCCCACCAAACATTGATGTATCTTCTCTCATTTATTTCCTGCTCCAGAGACTAAAGAATTGTTTGATTTTTTTTTTTTTCAATATCCTTTTGTTTTTCAGAGTGGCCCAAAAGGTGGTTTTAGGGACTCAACTATGGGATTTTTGTTATCATCTCGGTTATACTTGAGGTGGGGCAGATCCTGGATTACATTTTATTCTTAGGAATTTGCTCGTATAAATTCTATGTTAAAAGAGAAAGCCTTACACATATAGATATATTCTAGTTTTCCAGGTGTAACCATCAGATCTGTTTTGCTTTTAAGTGTTTTCTCTGACATATCTTATTTCTTTGTTAAAACAGATTTCTTCCTTTTCTCCTTCTCCTAGCCCTTCATCTTACTCTTTTGAAACAGGGTTGGAAAATGTGCAGGGAGTGGAAAGGAAAAATGCTGGCTGTTTGCCTACCATTTTGGAGCTTTTATTGAATTTCATGCAATTTCTTCGTTTTCCTCTGGTATTAAAGCTCAGTTTTCAGTCATGAAGATACTTATTTCTAAAGAGTATTTTTGACTGAACTTTTGTTAAGAGTGTTTTGGGGAGTGGGAGGTTGATAATCTGTTTTATTCTCTCTCCTAGAGTCTTCGTTAGGTCAAATAGAATTTGCCCTGAGGATATTAGTATTGATTTCATGTAAAAGAAGTTTGAAACCTAAGATTCCACTTAATTTCCTCTTTTCGGTTTTTGTAGACTATTTTGAACAGATAAAAAAACACAACTGGAATGTAGCGGGCCACTAAATCTTGCTGAATGCCATTTCTGTCTAAGGAGCATCCTAGAGTTTCAAATGGGCCAGTTACTAAACGGAAGTTTCACCTTGGGTAAAACAATTTTATTTGATAAAGAATACTATGCAAAAAGAAGAGGAAGGTTCTACACACTTCTTTTGTGTAGTGAAAGTTGTAAAAGAGAAGGAGGAATGTAGAAAAGGAATTTGGAACTTGTCAGTAATCACATAGTATTTTCATTACTATAACACTTTCATCTCATGAATTTATATCTGTAAGATTATCCTTGTTTAGTAATATCTCATAGTTTGAATACAGTTTTTAAAAAGTCAAGATTACTGTCTTGATATTTTACACTATGTTTATTATTTCAATCAACAAATACCTATTGAGTGTGGATTAAAGACAAGTCAGCATACAATATTTCAGATGCCGTATTTGCTGTGGAGAGAAATTAAGCAGGAAAGGGGGAAGATTAGCTGTTTATCTGAGGTTGGATAAAGTGTTCAGTCCTTTGGTGTTCTATAGTTAGACACTTGAAAATTAATCTTGAGATTTTCAAGACTGTTTGTTTCTTCATGTCAGCTGAAACTCATCATTTTGTTAGAGTTTGGGCTGTCTTAGGGTGGCAGCACTTAATACTTCTGCTGCTTCAGTAGCCCAGGTTCTGGCTATAAATGACTATTAAGTAAATGGGCATAAAACTTTTTATTTCTCCTTGTTTTTCATAGTATCTTTGGCTAGTGCAAAGCCAAACACAACATCAGGTCACCAAATAATAGTATTTGATTTAAAAAAAAAAGCACTTGAAACTTCAAGATTAAAGACATTTTGTCCATTATAAATTTATTATATTTAGTCAAAAGTGACTTTGGATGCTTTTCCTTTTGGATGCAGTTGACATCTTTGATAAGCTAACTCATTGTTAGTCAGATTGGTAGACGTATTTGTGTTCTACTATTTTATTTCAAAGCTGGAAAGTTTCAAACCATTTAGTTTTTTTTGTTGATGCTTGCAATTTTTACCTGTGTTACACTTTAAAAGGGCTTTTGAGATGGCTTTATTGACCACTGTGGGGTGTTTTCAGACTTTGTCTTTATACGTATATACATTATCTTGGTTCATAACTTTCATGGATCCTCAGAGTGGCCTGTGTGCCATCCAGGTTTAGTCAGAGGAGTGGAACTGCCAGGAGAGTGCTTACCCATTTCCACAATTGCAGAAGATCAGTACTGATCATGGCTGTTATCTTTGTGTCTGACCCTGGAGTTTGAAGTCTATAGGGAAGGTAGCTGGGAATGAAGGTAGATATAAAATAGGGAGAACAAGGATAAGCTGGAACCTACACGCATGAGCAGGGGTCCAGGAGAATGGACTGAAACTCATATTAGTTCTTGCTGTGCCTGATCTTGATGATGTGGGTACACTGCAGGAGAAACTGGTGTCCTTCATCTTGGAGCTGAACACACACCTGGCCCAGGAGAAGCTGAAGGAGGGAGGATCCAGGGAAAATGGAATAATTGCAGGCCTGGTTGCTGCCTTGTGCCGATATGCTTAGCCTAGCAGTTAAGTGCAACGTGAACTACAAGATAGCTGCTGCTTTGTTTGTACTCTCTAAACCTGGCAGTCATATTTCTTGTGCCTCACCTTAACTAGAAACATGTAGGACTGGGAATTATGGGAAATGTAGTTCAGCCTAGCCAAGTTGACACATTACAACTGTGTGTATATGATCCCAGGACAATTAAGAAACATTACTCTATAGCAGGGGTTGTAACTACAGCCTGTGGGTGGACCACCTGTGTTTGTAAATAAAGTTTAATTAGACCACGGCCATGCAACTGGTTTACATATTGTTTAATTTTATGCTGCCAAGGAAAGTTGAGTAGTTTGCAGTAACCACTGTTTCACCTGCAAAGCCTAAAATACTTACTTTTGGCCCTTTAAGGACAAGTTTGCTGACCCTTATTCTGCAGGGACTAAGAGATTCTTTGGATTGCAGAGGACTCATATCTAGGAACACTTCTCAGAAGCTCTAGACCATTATATTTATTCCTGGGAATCCTCTCTAGTTTATATTTTATTTTCACAAGTGTTCCTGTTAAAATTTTACTTTACTCATATATTTTCAAGTTTTCTGAAATATTAACTGGTATAGAATTAAACTTATTTATAAAATATTATTGATCTTCTTTGTAGAGCTCTACTGCATGTTCTGTTTCAATTGCATATTCATCATGGTTTTTCCTGTAAGTTCTACAGCTAAACTATATTGTGTGTTAATTTCTTTCCCTTTGAATTTGATCCCTGAATTTATAGTTATGTTTCTTAAGGTGGATGTATTAGATGCGTAGCACTGCTGTAAGAAAGTACCACAAATTCAGTGACCTAAAAAAAAAAGGCAGAAATTCATTCTCTTATACTTTTTGAGGCTAAAAACCTGAACTCAAGCTGTAGGTAGGGTTGATTCCTTCTTGGGGGTCTCAGAGAGAGAATCTGTTTTATGTTTCCCTCCCTGCTTCTGGTAGTCCTTGGTGTTCCCTGCTCTGTGGCAACATAACTCCAGTTTCTGCCTCCTTTACCACATGGTGTTTTCCCTGTGTGCCTGTGTCCCTTTTTTTCTTATGAGGATGCCAGTCATATTGAATTAAAGGCCCACCCTAATGATCTCATCTTAACTTGACTGCACCTGCAAAGAATTTCCATATAAGGTCAACTTTTTAGGTTTTGGGAACTGAAGCTTCAGTGTATATTTTTCAGGGGACCCAGTTTCACCCATGAAGGTAGAATTTAAGTTGACCGAGTTCTTGACAAACCCTTATTACTTAATCAGCTTTCTCTGTATTGTCATGTCAGAAGGAAAATATTGAAATGAGCTCTAAACATCTCAGAAATCTTTAGCATAGCAAAATCTGTACTTTATGGAAAACTTATTTTAACTAAGTAAGTATAACAAGCTCTATATATGCAAAGACTACTACTATAAACACAGAGTTGTTGAACTGATTAGAAAGACCGGTTCATGCTTGTTAGTAGTGTTTGTCAACAAGTTGTGCAGTCAACAAGCCAGTAGCTGATAGTCAGTGACACCTTTTTATGTGATCATTAAATACTAGGACTTAGATACTATCAAAAGATTCAGAAGAGAGAATCCTTGAAAATCTTTTAAGGAAAGGTGAATTGACATATGATGAACTGATAAAACTCTTGAGGCATCTTGGGAATTGAAGTAATGATGAGGTTAGTTTTATTTAGAAAATAAGATATTCTGCTTAATTGAGAAAATAAGATACTCCTTTTTCTTTGTTTCTTTTCCCATGGAAATGAAATGATTGGAATATGTGTAGTACCATGAGGATATGAAAAAGGCCATTAGTCACTTGTTAATTATAATGTTGCTATCCTTGGTTCTCATGCACCCAGATGGTGCTCAAATGATGAAAAGATTATTGATGATTTGAAACATCTTTTTAGAGGTTTGTAGTTATTGTTGACATTTTTGCGAAGTAGGTAAGCATTTTGTCCTCTCTCCCTTGTACGCTGGAAAAGTAAGTGCTCTGAGAAAAAGCAAACTCTTTGGGCAGGCTGGCTGCAGAAACATGATGACAAACTGGTTTGAACTGAAGTTTTAATTCCTGGGCTGTAATAAACTATCTCTGCCTTCCTGTTGTGAAGACTTCAAACTTATGTAACAGGTTGTCTTGACAGAGTCAGAGCTTGAATGAGAAGTTAATTAATATTCCACTGGGTATCTTATATATGTTTTGGGCAGATAGCAGTCTCTTTAACTGTCTCAGAAATCTCAAGGATACTTAAGAATGTACCTAGCTATGTCCCCTCTTTGGTACTTTCTGGACTACATGGGAAAGAAGGTAAACTGTGGGCACAACTGTGCATACTTAAACTGAGATAAGGTGATTCGATTACAAGGAGAGATAGTGGAGCCCCTAGTGGCAAGAAGCATGTAGGTAAGGATCCTGGCACAGTGAGCCAGACTTTGCCACAGAACTCAGGTTTCAGAAATGAGCATCGACCTGACCATTCCGACCTGCCTTCTCCCCAAACTTCGCTCTCAAGCTAAGCAATTGTCTACTTTAGGATATTAAGCTTTAAGATTATATTATTAAAACTCCCAGTTCTTCTACTGTGGGGTACACATCTTTAAATAAACTAGACATTAAAAAGGGAGGCATTTTCATTAAAAAGAAATTTCAACAGTGGGCTATGAGTGAGAATGAGTGGAAATGACGTCCAGCCACTTGAATAAATGACATTTTTGAGCCAGTGGGCTTATAGACATAGAATTGTTAGAGTAACCTAATAGGATATTCAGGTTGATAGACCCAGGGGACATTCAGTTTCATTTACCTTTCAGAGATGTCATGTTGTAGCCAGGTATAATTTTTAGTTTTGGTTACCTAATTGTGAATTAGTGTAACATACCTCTCTGGCCAGCTGCTCTGGGATAAAATTCATAGATCTGGGAATTGGTATAATTAATGTGAATATAAAAAGTTAAGAGGAAGCATGTTTTAAAAGTTTTAAACGTTAGCCATGAATTTATTGATTATCGATGATATGAAACACCTTTTTAGAGGTTTGTAGTTATTGTTGACATTTTTGTGAAGTAGATATTTAATTTTACCTCAATTTAACATATGGATGTAATGTATCACTTACTGTTTGGTACTCATATTCTCACAAATGTAAAATAGGGGTGATTAATGTTTCTCTATGGTACAGAATGATTAGGTTATTACCACTAACCAAAATAATGTACATCTTTGGCTAGATAATTTTGTAAACATGCTTGATTATACTGGAACCCCCTATCATTTAGTACTAGGTTATTAGCTTTCCAAAAAAAAGAAAAGAAAGAAAAGAAAAGAAAAAAATAACAAGAAAGAAAAGGATTCAAGAGTGAAACTACGAGAGACAATTTTTTTTACATTGGATGTGGTAGTGACACAAATTAGCTCAGTTATCGTGATGGATGTAGCCGATGCTGTTGGCGTTCTGTTTATATCCCTTTAGCTTGTACCCTTTCAGTGTGGGCTAACTGATCCTCCGGTTGCCAACCCCTGTATTTCTTTGGCCAAGGGCTTTCTTTGGATGCCTGGAATGGGGGAATTTATGCCATTCTCCCCTGTCCCTGTCCCAGTAGTCCTCAGTCAATAACTGATGGAAGCTGGTATGTAAATACTTTATCCCCCTTGTCCATCAGGTGGGAGGAATACCTCTGGGGCAAGTATTCTATGCATTATTTCCAAGTTTCCATGGAATTAAATTTCAGTTGACTTAACTTGCTTGATAACATATCCTTTATTGACTTCTTTCTTTTCGTTGCCTCACTTCCTTATATCCCTGCTTGTCCTTCCTGGTGTCCTCTCTGAAGTTAAATTTCTTAGACTCAACTTCTTATCTCAGGTTCTCCTTTTGGAGGAACTTAAGATAGTAGTCAAGAGCAGTGAAAGGTCTGGACCCTAATTCTGTACATACTCAGCAATAAATGTGGGTTTCTAGTAGATCCAAGACAAAGCATAGTTACATAGCCACTTAACTTTAACTCCCATTGAAGTTATGCACCCACCCTCTCCCCCCACCTATATGGTAATCTGGATGGACAATTTTCAGAAATTTCCTTTGTCAGTAGATGATTTTTAGTTAAGGGGTGGGGTCACTGGTCAAATTACCCCAAGCAGGAGATTATAGAATCCTTTCTCCCTGTCAGCATTTTAAGGAATCTGAGTGGGAGAAAAAGACTAGATCCTAACATTTGTAAGTAAACTCTCGTGCTTAATCCTCCTGTTTTCAGGAGGATAACTTGTCTCCTTAATCGTGACAGCTATCCCCTAGTCCAGAGACCTTCTATTTTTTTCTTCTCTAGAAAACAAATCCCTAGCCATTTGTCGTGGTGAGAGAAGGACAGGTCTTGGACAGATGAAGTTAGAAAGGGGAATCTGAGAGTCTAATTTCACCTTACTCAGTCTCTCACCTAAGCCCATTCAAGCTTCATTTTCTATTGTACTTTCCCTTCCAGAGGTACCCAGTGTTACCCATGTGATGCAAGTCACACTGTCACTTGCTCCCTTTGGTTACCAAATGGGTCCTCAGTTTTCTGGCTTCCAACATTCTGTGGCTGTTGGTTCTTAAATATTGCTTGACTTTTGTGGGTTTATGCCTTTTTTTTTTTAAGGCTGTTTAGTTTTGTTTCAGTGGAGTTTTGAGGATGGAGTTCAGCTCAGCACACATACTCAATTTGCCATCGTTGACTTGAGATTATCAAGTTAGTTTTCACCAAAGAAAACATAATAAAAGAGACTGTGCAACCAGCAGTATTGATTAAAGTGATAGGTTGCATATAGTGCCCAGTAGTTAACAATTTATATATTTCTGAACATCTGAGGAAAAACATTTCGAGAACTTATTTTTTCCAGACTATTCATAAAATACTATCTAGTAAGGGAAACATAGAAGAGAAAGTTGGGGAAGAAACTAAGATCTTATGATTTTAGTGTGCATGGGCTGTGTATTCTCTGTGAAGTATATTTGTTTTGATTGTTATCGTTTGGGGTGTAAGTACTAATATATTGTGCAGGGCCTCTTTTATAGTGGGAAGAAAAAGACTATAGTAACAATGCCTGTTTACTATTGCTTACATGAGAAGTTCAAAGTCTTTGGACTTAAATAATTCAGAAAGGTGGTTAATTTTATTGATGGGGTAAGTAAAGAATTCAGAATCTTGCTTACGGTTACAGAGAAATCTCAAAACAAAACACTAGACCTTTATCTCTGAACCCTGGATTTTTTCAACTTGGCAAAATTTTTTTTTGCCTTATTCATCAATTGTTTTGCTTTGGTAGGATTATCAGATCAAAATTGTATATTCTATGATACCTGTTGAAAATAGTATTTTTCTGTGGTACTGTCTTTTTTAGTCTAAAAGTTTATTAACTCAGTGAACTTTGTATATGCTATACTTGTTAAATTTCAGAATTCTGTAGATGGTTTTTCTATCATGCCTCTTTTGTCTCTGAAACTTAAAATACTGAGCCTTCCTAAGGAAATCCACTTTTCAAATCTCCAGGCTTCATGTGTGATGGAATTTAAAAGAAAAACTCTTGGCTGAGCTTGAATGCTGAGAACCAGCTAAGTGGTTTTCTCTGTCTGGAGAAAATTGGGAAAAGGGAATTATTAAGGCCAGCAAATGTAGTTGTTGATGGAAATGCTGACAGACTGGTCCTGCGTGGTGCCACTGTTGTGAGAAGTCAATCAATATTAGATGTATTGTAAGAGCTGCTGCTTATGTACAAGTTGTGTCCTGTAGACCTTGTCATATATAAATAAACCCCTTCAAAAAATGTTAAGTGATTTCCATAAAAAACATTTATTCTGCTCTCCTTCTTAAGCCAAATTCTTGTTGTTTATGGCTTCCTGTACCCAACAGTTCCTGATTGTCTCCAAAAGCAAAACATGTCCTGCATGGATTAAGCTGCTGAAATGCCTTTCAGGCATTGTTTATGAGTCTGCGCTCTTTATTTTCAGAGAGAAAGTGAATACTTTAATGTCTTCCATATTCCGTAAATCTGTCCCATGCTACAATTCAGAGATGTGTGTGTTTTTGTTAGAAGGTACTTCTGGTTGTACTTAGGGAAGAAAAGCTGCCTAAGAATGTTCGTGAACATTTGGGTGGTGGTGGCAGACTCCCCTAAAGGGGATTTGTACTGGTTGAAAGCGCTGTTGGTTTTTAGCTCAAGAAAGTAGTCACCAAAGGTGCTGTTACAGTTAGTAGCAGTGTAATTGCTCTTTGATTGCTTTGCACCAGTAAGTTTCCTGTTTGGTTCATCCTTTGGGACCCGTCTTCCCTCCAGGCAAGCTTGCTGATTTACTACTTCTAACTCCACTGCTAAGTAGCACACTGAGCTTGTCTGCCTAGTGGTTTTGGTAGAGGAAAGTTAGACATCCCTTTCCACAAAATGAGGCTGTCTCTGTGGACTGAGCAAAAAGTAATTTGAGTTGCAGATCAAAGTTTACTGTTTCTTCTTCACATTTTATTTTGAAAACTTTTAAACATACCGAAATGTTGGAAGTGAACACTCATATTTACATGCCACCTAGATTTTACAGTTAACATTCTACAGTATTTGCTTTATCATATATCTGTCCATCTATTCATCCATCAATCCACATCTTTTTTACGCATTTCAAAGTAAGTTTGAGACATCAGTACACTTCAACTCTAAATACTTCAACAGCGTTAATATTAGCTAGAGTTATTTGATTCATTGTTTTATTCTTTTGAGGAAAATTTTAAATTCCATGATATACACAAATTTGAAGTGAGTTTTTGACTAATGTGTACGCCTGTTTAACCTAAACCCCTGTCAAGATATAGACATTACCATCACCCCAGAATGTTCTCTCATGTTCCTTTTTACTCAGTCCTCTGCTCATACCTCCCAGAAGCAACCATTCCACCACAGGTTAGTTAGAGCTTCATATAAATGGAATCATACATTATGAACTGTTATGTACAGGGTGGGGCAAAAGTAGGTTTACAGTTGTGAACACAGGCAGACAAATAAGGTTGCTTTCACTTAGCATAGTGATTTTGAGATGCATCTGTATTGTTATGTGTTTCAGTAGTTCATTCCTTTTCATTGCTGAATTTTGTATGAATTTAACATGTTTATTCATTCTCCTGTTGATGGACACCTGAGAAGTTTCAGTTTTTGGCTTTTAAGAATAAAGCTGCTGTGAACCTCTTTGTATAATGTATGTATCATTTCTCTTGGATAAGACAATATAAGATGATACAATTCCACCTGGGAGTGGAATTGTGTCAGAACTTTTTGAGATACTTGCCTTTTGGCAAAGTGGTTGTATCAGTTGACACCCTCACTATTAATGTATGAAAGTTTCAATTGCTTGGCCTCTTTGCCAACATTTTGAGCAGTCTTTTTAATTTAGTCATTCTGTCGGGTGTGTAGTATTATCTCATATAGTCACCATTTATTTTTGGTTTAGTGTGGGAAATGAGGAATAAGAGATGAAAGAACATAAAAACAAGTTGTAGTAGCCCAGGTAGTGAGTTTTCTGTCCCACTGTTGGATGTGGATGAAGCAAAGAGTGAAGAAAACAAAGGAAAGTAAGACAGGTGGAGTGATAAGGCATGTGACAAAAAAGAATCTATGAGGGATACCATGATTGAAGTCACTTCAGGGATTTGGGAAGAAGACTAGAAGTTGGCTTAGAGAGTTAAATTTAGTTGGCCTTTTTTCCAACATAAAAACTTTTTTATTGTTTTGATAGCTATAGGAGGGAGGGATTAGTATTCATTATTTTAAAATTTCATATACTACACAGGGTGGGATTAAAGTAGGTTTATAGTTCATACAGAAAATAATACAACGATTAATAAAATAATAATTCAAGAATAAACTGCGTTTTGTGTACTCACCACTGTCAACCTACTTTTGCCCCCCCCCCGTATAAAGGTGTATTTAAACAAGAAAGTGAGAATCGTTTCAAAATCCCACTGCCCACAGATCACCTTTTAGTGAAAAGATTTTAGATTTTTATTTATAGATAAATGACAGTCAATGTGTGTATATGCATGTCAGTGTGTACATATTTGCAGACATGGGCTTGAGCTGTACATGCAAACAGGACTTTTATTCACACTTTAGACATAGTTAATGTCCATAAGTATAAATCTACCAAATTATTTTCGAGTTTATTATATAAATACCACAATTTAACTATTCCTGTATTTCTGGATATTGGATTGTTTCTAATATTTTAAAAGCAGTCTTTTTTTTTTAATGTATAAAGCTCTATGCTAGGCGCTAGGTGGGCAAAGTTGAGGAAAATAGAGAATCAAAAATGAAAAGGCATAGTTCTGTCTTCTAGGAACTCATAATCCAGTGAAACTGAATCAGATGCTGAAAGCTTTCAAAGTAAGTATTTTTCTTTGCAGAGTGTGCAAAGAGTGTGTGGTGGTTTGTGCAAAAACTCTAAGTTAGACTTCATATGACTCTTGCTGTCAGTTCTTTGTCAGTGTACCTGTGCAGCAAGATTACCAAATTTTGATAAAGTTTGGTATTCTAAGAAGTATAATGAATTAGTTCCATTTGGGAATGTGGATTTCCAAGGTTGTTTGAGAGAATGCTGGAATTTCATGAGAACCTGATGGGCCTTCATTGAAAGAAAGAATAATTATAGAGGGTATGTCTGTCTCAGTGTTTACATGTAATCCCACAATAGATTTTGAAGATTCAGGTTATAAAGCAGTATCATAGAATAGCTTCCTGACCTTTTAACTATACATGGAATAATGATGCAGTTCTTCTTAGTTATGTTTTTAAAGTCAAAACCAAATCAGTTCAAATATTAATACTTGGTAACTTTGTTACCACAAGGCTTAAATCTTTTAAATTTATTGAATGAGTGAATAGTTGATTTTCTCCCGTGCTTATCTCTTAAGCCACTCTGTGGTTTGTATGCGAGCCCACCATCTCTCCTTTCAAAATCACTCTAAAATATGCTTTCTTCCAGGAAGCTTCTTACTTATTTTTCTTGCAGAAGGGATAGCATTTAAAAAGATAAAAAAAGGAAAAGGAGGTATAGAATATAATATAAAAAATAAAATATGTCTAGGAGTTTGTGCACTTTTTGTCTTACTACTGTCTGAATTTTATCTGGTTTAAATTGTGATCTTCAACTCTGGGGATCTTATTTCTTGAACGGAATAAATAATAAGCCAGTCTATCCATTTGTGAAAAAGGAATCTTAGGAAGAAAGAGCAGATGGTTGGAGCCATTATGTTTCTTACCCAGCTGGGAAGGATACTGATTTCAAATGTTATTTCCATTGTGTTTAATACTGCTCAAGGGCCTGTTTCTAGCACCTTTTTTATTTGGCCATGTGTTTTGTCCAACTCATGGTGCAAAAGGGAACTCTGGTCAAGACTTTGATAATAGGAATTAACCAGGTATTGTGACTAACAAGATTAAAAGCCTTTTCAGACAGATTTTATTAGTTTTGTTTGTTTGTTTGTTTGTTTTGTTAAATTCAGATGCTCTTGATAGAAATAACTTTATGAGCTGAAATTAGGCAGTCCTAGTTCAAGGCTAGTGGAGAGAAGGGATTTAGAAGAGTTGTTATTTTATACGATGTATGCCCCAAGAGCAAAAGCATTTCAGTTTTTAACATTGTTTTTAACAAATTAAGACCATGATATTGTTGTGACTGGTGTCTTCTAGGAAATCTATGAACTGGTGTTGAAGGGAACCCACTTTCTTACTGAACTACACTGTCATCTACTTTTTCTGAGCAGTTGAGGTACAGAGCTAGTTTTTAATCAAAACTTATGTGGCTAACATTTGGTTAAAGGTATAAATATGACTTAAGCACTAGCCCTTTGTGTTTGAAAATATTTTCATTTGCTACTCAATAGATTATCTTATGTGTACACAAATATTAGAATTTCTTGTCAAGAGATTCATTCACTCAATACTGATTGAAAGCCTTATTATATCAGGTTTTGTGCTTACAATTCAAAGACATATAAGACAAACTCTTGCCTTTAAGAACCTTAGAACCTAACGAGCATAACAGACTAACTGGTGATCATGGTATGATACTGTAGTGGAGGTGTGCACACAGGGTTTTGTGTGCTCAAAGGGGCATCTGCGTTATACTGAGATAAGTGTTGAGGGTGATTATGAGTTCAGTAAATGAGTAAGGGTGAAATCCTATTTTAGAAAGAGAACATTGTTTCAGGGGTTGAAGGTTTGTATTGAAAGAAGTATAAGCAGTTCATTGAAGCCTCAGTGAAGGGTGTTGTTTGTGGAAATGTGTTGAGATACGAGAACAAAGAGGTATACTGTAATTAAATCATGATGGGCTTTACACAGTAAAGGAATTGGAAGTTTATTCTTAAAGCTAACATTGAAAGTTTTAAGAAAGTCATTAAGTTATCAGAGTTGGTATATAGAGTCACGTGTATAACCTCTCCCTGATAGCAGTCAGACAGTCGGTTAATAGACGGGCCAGCCTGGAGGTAGGGAGCCCACACTGAGGATCAATAAAGCTGGAAGCTAAAAATGAAAAAACTGACTTTTTCCATTGTTCTCTGCCCCCAACCCCCAGAACTGGCGTGTTCTAAGAGTGGTGGGATAAAAGGGGGAGGGGATAAAGATGATATTTGGAAAGGAATAGTAACAGTAATTTGAGTGCTTCTTATTTGTTAAGACACTGTTCTAATAAATGCCCTACATGAATTATCTCGTTATCATTTTATTCTTTACAACACCTTGAGGTAGCACTGTATTGTCCCTATTTTACAAACACGGAAATGGAGACAAAGAGAAGTTAAACAGCTTAACCTGCCCGAGGTCACATAGCCAATGCTACCAGAGTCAGGATTTGAACCTAGGCAGCCAAGCTCCAGAGCACATGATTTTTATTTTTATTTTTTTTGAAATAATTTCAGACCTAAGGAAAACTTGCAAATATAGTACGGACAAGTCCATATACACTTTATCCAGATTGCCCAAATATTAACATTTTTGGTTGTTTAAAAAAAAAGATTTATTTATTTATTTCTAGAGAAAGGGGAAGGCAAGGAAGAAAGAGGGAGAGAAACATCAATGTGTGGTTGCCTCTCACGTTTCCCCTATGGGGGGCCTGACCCACAACCCAGGCCTGTGCCCTGACTGGGAATCAGACCATTGACCCTTTGGTTCACAGGCCAGCACTCAATCCACTGAGCCACACCAGCCAGGGCAAATATTAACATTTTATCATATTTGCTTTATCCCTCTCTCTGTACATGTAATTACACATATTATTATTTTTTTCTAAATGGTTTTAGAGTTAGTTGCAGACATAGTGCCCCATAAAAAATGCACTCTCTTATGTAATCACATTATCAAAGTCAGGAAATTAATAATTATATCATCCAATTCATATTATTCAGGTTTTATAAAAGAAAATAATTTGTTTTGCTACAGGGTCTAATCTTGTTCAGTTTGCGGTCTTAATTTCTATACTGCACAGCCTCCCATTGGGCTGGTCACCATTTCTAGTATTACCAGAACCACTGTCTCCAGCTACATTGATTATATTCCGGTTTTCTTTCGAAATCTTCTATTGTCATTTCTATCAGCTTCAAAGATTTAATAATTTCAAGGGTCATCTTTTAATTCTTTTTCAGAATTTTTTCTCCAATTATAAACATACACTTTATTTTTGTTGCCGCTTCCTCTCAATTCATTTACAACTTTTATGTCATTAGTAAAGCTCCATGGAATTACTACTTTTTAATGTCAAAAATGTTATTCTTTCTCTCAAACTTTCTTCTGTCATTGAAAATAATTCCCTAAAACATAATCTTGACAGATTACAAGTAAGAGACCCATATATCCTTTTACTTATTTTTGTTTTTTCGAACTCGAGTTCCTCAGCTGGGGCTCATGAACTACATAGGGTCCAGGAGATTCAGTAGCCATCTGAGATTATATGCAATATTATGTGTATTTACATGAACTTTTGGATAGAGGGTTCATACCTTTCATGAGGGTTTAAAATAGTTGATAGCCCAGAATAAGTTTGAGAATGACCTTGTTACTTTTTTAACTTTTAGAGGAAAGAGATCACATCTTGAGGTATTTTTTTATGTGTGTGTCTTATGAAATCCTAGAAGGCAGTTAATCAAGTGCAGTTATTGAATATTCATATTGCACACCAATTTGATGTGTGCACTTGCACATGTTTGTATATCTCTGTGTTCCTAATTTAAATAAACTGCTATCGTGTATGTTTTAGCTTTTAGTTTGCTCCAGTTACTTAATGAGCAACACCATATCCTTCCCTTTGCCAACTTTTCCAGGGAACCACTGCCAATGCAGCCCACACTATTTCACTACTGAGCAGTGCAATCAGATTGTTCACTAGTGGCAGCAGCATTTATAGGCATTGAAACAGAAATTGGTAATCGTGTTACAAATGTTCAGCAAGCCACATTTCATGACTAGCTTTGCAAAAAGAAATGAAAGTGTGAACAGCTGTTGGTGCATTGTATTTGCATTTCTGAAATTTCAAGTGAAGATAAAACATTAGCAGCTGTGACAGATTCCTGCAGTTGACCTAGTGCCCCAGGGTATGCAATACACTGATGTCTTCAGGCTGTCAGATCTAAGAGATGGAAATAGATTTGTTATTCTTTTAAGTTTTTTTTCCTTTTTTTAAAAATCTAGATAGTCCTACTGGAATCTAGCAATTCCTAGAGTCACTGAAGGAGCTTTTGACATAGGAATTCTAGTGGTTGATTGTCCTTACCATGTATGCCTTAAAAATATTAAGGTAGTTCTCTCATGGATTGCCCTTTTTTTTTTTGGTCTGTTCTGAATTGTATGTCTTTATGAGATTTTAATTCTGCTTTTGAATATTTTTGGGTTTCCTCCTCTGTCTTTACTTAAGGCACTGTTAAGGAACTCTTTTATGAGATCCAAATGTTTGAGGGCAGAATTAAACTTTATTGATGAAATTACTTTAAGCCCACTTCTCATAATATGTATTAGTAAATTACATTTTTTGTTCCCTCTCCTGTAGGAGTTACCAAGTTAAATGTCAAGGAATATGCTACTGTTTGACCTGCTGGCCCACTAATGCTCAATATATAATGCTTTGGAGAGGGTCCAACAACTAGAGTATTAAACAGGATTAAAAGTGTGAAGAGTAGACTTGAAGGTGTTGAGTGCCTGAAGCCATAGAAGAAAGAGTGAGGAAGAGCTGGATAAGATCAGTCCATACTGTTTTGAGCAACTATTTTTTATAAGTTTGAAGATACTTAGTTACCTTTCACTGTCCTGCATTCATTCCCACAGCATGTCGAACTAAAGGCTGGCCTAAGGTTTATGTTCTGCAGCTATAGCTGAGAATAAAATTAGTGATTATGGCCAAAACACAATGTTCTAAGAGTTAACAGATTTTTGGTCCACTCATCTTAATAAGAGAGGTAAATTAATGTTTTGTCTGGAATGGCTTTACTTTTATTTTTTTTTAAGATTTTATTTATTTATTTTAGAGAGAGGGGAAGGGAGGGAGAAACAGAGGGAGAGAAACATCGATTGGCTGCCTCTCATGTTCCTGCTACTGGGGACCTGGCCCGCACCCCAGGCATGTGCCCCGACTGGGAATCAAACTGGTGACCTTTCAGTTTACAGGCAGGTGCTCAATCCACTGAACCACAGCAGCTAGGACTGGAATGGGTTTATTTTGGAAGACCTTGAAGACCTTTTAGTTCAAGATTCTATGTATTTAGACATTCCGGTATTAAGATTGTGTGGAACGTATGATAAGAACGATGTCATTTGAGGTTTTCTTATTTCTGGCACATTTGGTTTCCAGGGCATCACTCTGATGTGTCATAAGGTGGGTTAACCCAAAACTTAATTTCTCTCCTGTCGCTTGTCTTGTCTCTTCTCTTCACTCAGTTCCTTTTTCCGTCAGGAACAAAAATAGTTATGCAGTCAGTGGTAGTATCTTCTTCAGCTGCTGAGGCGTCAGGAAAATCTTGTAATTTGAGTCATTTCTCAAGAATATAGTTGACATCTAATTAGATAGGGGTGATTTTTCTTGCCTTCTTTTAGTTAGGGCTCTTGCCTTTGTTTTGGAAATAGTATTTGGTGGCTCCCCCTTCACTTTCAACCACTAGACCTGTTAATCCTATTGAAGACTTCGGATTTTATATGCAGTCTGTGCAGGTAGCCAGATGCCATATGCTGTTAATTTCTGGTTCCATGAAGGCCAGATCATACAGCTGGAAATGATTGAAAGAAAAAGCATGTTCTTTTGTTTAACAAGACAAAGCCTATTGTGTACTCTGTTTCTGATGCTTAAAAGATGTATTTTTTTTCCCTCTTACTGCATACTATGTAGGGCTAAAATTTTTGAACTCTTCACTTCAGAAATCACTTTTCCAGACAAAAGAGCAAAACAATGTTTGTTTAAATTGTTCTCTGGAACATGACTGATAGTGTTTACAACATTTCTATGACATTTTGATCCAGTGGGGAGTACTTGGAGAGGTATTTAAAGTGCTTATCACTAAATCAGATGCTTTGTAGTGTTTGAACCTTTAAAAAAATCATTTGAGAGATTGAGTTGAGAGAAAGAAAATGGTTAGGGCATTCTCTAAAGACAGAGTGATATAAGCAAAACTGACTTTATTCCCTTCAAAAATTAAAAACTTAGGTTTTTTTTTTTTTTTTTTTAAACTAGAATGAGTTGCATACATATTCGTTTAGAGCTTTGTCTGTTCATGCCAACCTTCTTATAAGGGCTGTTTTCCAGAGTCTACCTTTTATTCAGTGAGAATTTATTTGGGAAAAGTCATTGAGGGGTATATGTATGTTGTGTGTTTTTTTGTGTGTGTATTTAGATTCTGCTACACAGGAAGCAGTAGCTTTATTTAGGTACCAGGGACATACTAGTAGAACAGAGGAAAGCACCACATAAGTATTTGTATTGAGCCAAAGATAGAGTGTACATAGAAAAATTTGTGTTTTGTACATTGTTTTTTGTAGTCCCTATGATGTTCGACACAGCACTTGAAGGTATTTAACTGTTTGAAACTATCTCAGGGGATCTGATGATCCATAAGTAATTGCCGTAGTTTGCAGTCAGTTACTTAAAGTGAATCCCAGTATTAATTGTAGGTTTGTAAAAGGAGATTCTGTTTAAAACATCAGACTAGTTGATGCTTAAATGCTGTCTTTAAACAGGGAGAGATCTTGTTCAGTTTTTTATTTGTTTTTAATCATCTCTGCCTTCCCCATTAGGCTTACTTAATTCAACATTAACTATATACCTCTCCAGATAACTTCAGCAAAGCCCAGGAAATGACTCAGCTTGAGTCATGTGCTCAGTTTTAAAATAAGACAAGAAAAATTGGGTACTCTGGCTAGCCCGGGTTGTGTGGACATCCCTGTGATGGGGAGAGCAGAGATGTTATTGACAATCACATTCATTTATTCAAGAAATACCAATACCCTGCACTCCAGATCAGTTGAATCTGAGTTACTGAGGGATGGGCCTGGACATTGATGATAAAAGCTTCCCAACTGATTCCAGAATGTATTCAACCTTGATAAATACTGGTGGGGGCTTTGAGAATTAGTGTAAAGACTTTGAGTGAGAAGGAAGCCACTGGAGAGTTTTAGATACCTTCAGGGATCTAAGAATAGATTGCTTTTTATTTTTATTTTTTAATTCTTTGGACACATTGCTCTCACTGCTATGTGGAAAATGAAAAGAGAGGGTGAAAGTGGAGTAAGAAGACCAGACAGTAGGTGATTTTAACAATACAGGCACAAGAGGACTGTAGCTTAGACCAGGCTGTAGTGGTGGAGATGCTGAGAAGTATTATACTCTGGATTTAGTATTCTTTGACTGTCAAACCAGTAGATGGATGCAGTAGGTTGTAAGATAAAGCAAGATCAAGAATGACTCTAATGCTTTGGTTTGAAAGTTTGAAAGAATGGAATTGCTGCTCTTTATCAAGATGAAGAATGTTTGTGGAGTGGGTTTTGGTAGGGGAGGAGAGGTTGGAAGAGGGAATCGGAGGTTTGATTTTGGATGTGTTCAGTTCGAGATGCCTGTTAGACATTCAGGTAGAGATGTTGAGTGGAGTAATTGCATGTATGAAGCTGGGGTTCAGGGGAGAGGCCTAAGCTGGTCATAGAATTTTGAGGCTCATCATTGAATTGGATGGAATCATGTAGGGAATGAGTGCAGGTAAAGAAGAGGTCCAAGGACTAAGCACAGGAAATTTCCCAAAATTTAGAGGATGAAAAAAGGAGGTGTAGCCAGCAAAACAGATTAAGAATAACATTCAGTAAAGAAATAGGAAAGCCAAAAGAGAGAGGTGTTCCAGGTTCTTCCATAATGAGGTAGGTTTTCAGTGTGAAAGGGAGAGCAAGTTCCTGAAAAGAAAGATTGCTGGGCAAATAATATCATATTACAAAGGGCCTTAAATACCATTTTGGGGAATTTGGTTTTGGTTTTTTTTTTCTGCTAGCCCTATGAAATATTTAGAAAGAGAAGAGGGGCATAACAAGTTTGTGTTTTAGGCAAGCTAAATGATAAGCAGTGTGATGATAGCCAGATTAAACAAAAGGGATCGAATTGAGAAGCTATTGCAGAATTTCATGAGAGAGATACATTTAAATGTACTGGTTCAACCCTATCAGACCTAATGCTGCCATTTTATAAGGAATATTTTATAATGCCTCCTTTACAGTCCTGAAATAAAATTCATAGATAATATAATCTACCTATATATATAATTCAAAAAATAATATAATACCCTAACTGTAGTATAAAGGAGAAATGGAAAGTTATTTATAAGAAAATATTATTATAACATAAAAGTTCTAGTATACCACTTATCGACTTAGGAAGTATTGTTATTACTGCCTGTTCTGATGTGCATGAATGAATCTGAAGCAGGCTATAGCTTTTTTCACGTTAAAATTTATTTATTGATTTTAGAGTGAGAGAGGAAGGGAAAGAGAAGCATTGATTTGTTGTTCCACTTATTTATGCATTCATTGGTTGATTCTTTTATGTGCTCTGACTGAGGATAAAACCTGCAACCCGGCCTATCGAGACAATGCTCCAACCAGCGGAGCCACCTGGCCAGGGCTGTAGCTTGTTTCTAAAATTTTTTTAATAATGTCTTTTACACAGCAAAAGTTTTTTAATATTGATGAAGTTCTGTTTATCAGATTAAAAAAATGGATTATGATTTTAGTGTCATGTCTAAGAACTCTGCCTACTCCTAGGCTGTAAAGATTTTCTTCTATAAAACATTTTATAGTTTTAGGTTTTATAATTAGGACTGATCCATTTTCAGTTAATTTTTGTATAAGGCATAATGTTAAGTTTGAAGTCTGCTGTTTGTGTATGGATGTCCAGTTGTTCCAACACTGTTTGATGTAAAGACTATTTTTTTCTCCTTTGAATTATTTTTGTACCTTTAAAAAAATCAAATGACCATATTTCTGTCATTTCTGTTCCTTTGACCTGTGTGTCTATCCCTTCACCAGTAACACACTATCCTGGTTCCTGTAGCTTTAAAGTAAGTCTTAAAATCTGGTATTATAATTCCTTCTGCTTGATTCTTCTTTTCCCAAAGTTAAAAAAAAAATTCTAGTTCTTTTGCCTTTCTGTATAAATTTTAGAAGCAGTTTGTCTATATCTACAGAAAATCTTGCTGGGATTTTAATAATAATTCATTGATTCTATGGTTCAGTTTGGGGAGAATTGAATCTTCATTGTCTTGGATCTTCAAATCCATGAATATGGTGTATCTCTCCATTTACTTGATTTCTTTCATTAGCATTTTGTAGTTTTTACCATATAGAATCCTGTATATCTTCTGTCAGATATAGCAATTATTTCATATTTCTTTTCAGGTATTATAAATGATATTAAATTTTTTGTTTCTGTTATTTATTGTTAGTTTATAAAAGTACAGCTGATGTTTGTGTGTTGACCTTACATCTTGCAAGCTTGCCAAACTCACATATTTGTTGCAGAGGTTTAAAAAAAAAAATTCATGGTATGTTCTAGATAGATAATATCATCAATGAATAGTGACAGTTTTAATTTTTTATTTCTGATCTGTATGCTTTTAATTTCTCATTCTTATTTGGTTGTATTGACTAGGTACTTTTTAGTTCTCTGGGGCTTAAAAAAATTAAACAAAAACTCCCTTGACCAGAAAGCTGAGGCTTTTGTGACTCTGCTTTGCTATGGACTTCTCTAGCTGCTGCCTCAACCTGAGCCAAACCGTGGGGAGGACAGGGAGAAACGAAGCGCTGGGGTTTGGCCTTACTGCCTTAGAACCATGGCTCCACTGTATGGAAGGTAATGTTCCTCTCAGGGATTTAGCTCTCACGGGCAGCCCTCAATGAACTGTGCTGCCGTTGCTTGGAGATTTTTTTATAGACTGTTGTGAGATGGAGAAGAGAAAGAGAAAAAGAATGAGGGACATTTCCGTAGTCTCTGAGCATTAGGTTTTCCCTTTCCTGCTCCTTGCACCCAAACCAGAGAGCTGGTCCTGGAACTTTATTGCCCGCTTCTGGGTTTCTGTATAAGGGCTCAGACTAGGAGATATCAGAAACAAACAAACAAACAAAAAGTAAATTTACTGTCAGTTTGGTGGTACTTCAAATCCTGGTCTTCTTTCCCAGTCAGCTTGTACTATTTACTTTTTAAAGTCCCCAAATACAGCACTCCATGCCTTCTGCCCAGGTTTCATAGCTGTATTTAGTGAGAGAAATAGGTTTGAGTATCCTTACTCTGTTTTATCTGAAACTGGACTCCATTAATGGAATTTTGCAGAGATTGAACCATCTCTTCTAAACCATCTCTTTTCTGTGTAGACTGATCAAGAAAGAATGAGCTCATGATGTTGCCATAGTTATAATTAAAAATATTCTGTCATGGAGCAGTTAATAGACAAATGCATTGATGAAGACAAAGATGTTAGGAGGCATTGGATCAGGATAGCATTTGTACACTGTTCCTGAAGGGCATTCCAGGGATACCGTAGATAATTTTTTTTATCTGTGACATTAGAAAGAGCTCCATATATATATATTGAAGAGCTCAATATATATATATTGAAAGACCCTAGAAAAAGTCTAGTTTTCCTAAGGCTGAGAAAGGAAAGTGTTTTCTGAACACCAGTGTACACATGTCACTGGAAAGATGTGCAATAAGTATTTATTGTTAATATATTAAAGGTAACTAAATAATTACAGGCTTTATTTCTTTCAGCTTTTTTATTAGGTAAATCAGAGTTTTTAAGAATCAGGATAGTATGTACTGCCTATCTGCAGACTGAATTTAATAGTAAACTTCACTCTTACTCTAAAAACAGTTTACAAGAAGGAGGGAGTGGGATAGAGTAGTAAAGGAGACTGTTGTACAGTTTATGCTGTGAGTCTTTATTTTAGATTTTATCCAGACTGATAGATTTTTTGCTGTTTTCAGACTGCCTGACCCTTTTGTAAGCTAAGGCTTTTAAGAATTTAATATTACAAATACTTTAGATTCATTGGCATATGCAGAACAAATGTGAATCAAACACAAGAATGATTCTTTCAAGAAATTTATTTATTGATGTGGTAGTGATATCTACACTGTTTACAATAGCGAGCTAAGTGGGATTTTGGGTATGCTGAGAAGCTGACAGCTTGTGGGTCCTGAACAAAATAATGTCTTTTGTGGGATAAAAGAGAAAAGATGTGTTCTTGAAATGATTATTTATAAATTATTTGAAATCTTGTTCTGCTTCCAGCTCAGGAGGCGTTTGCCAGCACTGTGGTCACTGCAATAGTGAAATTTTGGATGCGAGGAAAACCTCACAGAAGTCTGTTTGCATTTGAATAACAAGATAAAGAACCCTGTGTAGGCTTGGGAAAAGTAAATACAGTTTTGCACAATTCTCTTTCTTATGGTAAAATAAGTAGGAATTAAAATATAAAATTGTGGGAATTCAGTGAAAAGTACGGAAAGGATCTTGCTTGTTGTTATGTAAAGTGGGTAATAGGTTAGCAGTTCACTTGATTGAAAGATAGAGATCCCCATGAAGAGATACTTTTGTATGATTTTATTTTCTTCAGATGGTAGGATACAATCCCATTTTGATTATTTTGGAACTTGGGATATGGTCAAAAGACTGCATGATTTTCATATTGTATATATTCCAGTTTGTTAATTTATTGAATGTTTCTCCGTATTTCCAAAAATAATTTGAAATACTTCTGGGAAGAGACATTGAACTATAAATACTGAGGTTAAATGAACAATAATATAGTAATGAAAATGATGGTGAATAGGAGGCACAGCTATATGAAAGGAAGAGTAAATACTTGTACCAGGAAACTGATCTGCAGAAAGTACTGTGTTTCTGTATAAAATCTTACTCTGAGTTTTCTGTCAGCCAAGGTTTAAAAAGACAAACATGGGTTACATAATTTTCATCATTATTTGATAAAAAGAAATGTGACTTTTCCCCCGGCAATTTAAAAAAATACCAAACCAATATATTCTTAGTTATTGGGGAGGGGAGTTACGCAATAACTACAGTTAAAAACAATCAAACGATACTTGTGAAAAAAATGAAAATTAGTATGTCAATAAAAGTAAATACACTTACTGTATTAGAAAGTGTTTTTACATTTCTTGACCTCCCTCTTTCTTGCCAGTTAGTATTGTTCTGGTCCTGTAGGAAAGGCAAGCAGAAGCTCCTTTCTGAAGCTTCTGAAGGCAGAGGAATTAGGTGATGGGGAAGTTGCAGCTGAAACTGAGTCTTTGCTCTCCCTGCCTTCATTATAGTATTGGAAAAGAAGACAGCTCAGCCATGAAAATAACAATTACAAGTTATTTTAATATAAATGTTTGGGACACATTGCCATCAAGAAATATTATTTTTGTCCTCAATTATTGAACTTTTATTGGTTTAAATTTTTTAAGTTGATTTTGCACTTTTTAAAAAAACTAGTTTTGTTTTTACTATGATATATAATTGTCTTTGATTTCTTCCCTCTCCTGCTCCTTCCTTCCAGTTATTTCAGAATATATTGATAAGTTAAAGTTTGAGGACTTACCTATATTGGTTCCTTGAAGATGTTTTTTGTGTGACCTTCAGTATAGTTTTAAAAAGAAAGTTAGAACTAAGATGTGGAGTGGATAGTTAACCAGTCCTTTGGACTTTGTTTTTCACTATCTGTTTCCTTATTTAAATAAGATACATTTTTTTCAAATTATAAAAGTAATACTTGCTTATGTAGGACATCTGGGAAATAAATGAAATAAGAATTGCATATAATTAATACTTAGAGGTGACTACTGATAATATTTTAGTAAGTGTCCTTAAGATTTTTTTGTCTAGCTTTTAAAATCTAGCACTATATTATGAACATTTTTTATGTAAGAAAATATTCTTTAATAATAATAATAATAATAATAATAATAATAATAGCAGCTAGTATTTACTGGATGTTTTATTTTTCTATTATGTAACATGTTTGGTGGGCTCTCCTGGATTAGTACAGTGATTTTATCCCACAAAAATATCAGAGACCCAGGTTTTTTCTAACTTAGTGCTCTGTCATGTTTCAGTGCTACCTCAAGGTCCAACATGACTATATGAGTTCCATTTGTTCTGACCATATTCCAGGCTGGAGGAGAATTGTTCAACAAAAAAAGAAAAGACCTAATGTTGAATAATCATGGTGATATGGTTAAGTAGTTAACAACATAGATAATATATTGTTAATTAAAAATGAATAATAGGTTGTAAAATAATATGCATACATATATTTATTTGTGTATATGCAAATATGCTGTGCACACATACTAAAAATGGAAGGGTATAATTGAATGATAATAGGGTGGCAGTTTTATGGATTTTTACATTTTTAAAAAACAGTTCTGTGATGAACATCATTGAATGAAGAGTTTTTTCCATTTGCTAGCAGTAGATGAGTGTATCTTTTTATCCACACTGTTGACAGCCTTTTTTAAAAATAAACTTTTTTAATATAAAAAGGAAAAATTGATAATCTTATTGTTTTGACTTTCAGTTTTTTGACAGTTTTATTCTTTTGTGAATTGCTGTTGCATCGATATGTTTAATGTAATCATATCTGTTAAGCCTTTCCTTTGTTTTCTGTTATGAAATCTCCCTTCTAAGACTAAATAGTTATTTTCTTACAGTATGGTTCTTTTATTTTATGTAAAAGGATGAAAACTGATATTGTATATTTTTTATCAGAGGTTATCCATTTATGTCATTTATTAAATAATTACTTTATTTCTTACGGATTGAAGCACTATCTTTTAAAATGTAGGCTGTTTTTAGACTTTCTATTCTGTTCATTTTTTCCTTCTGTCTATTTCCCACTGTTTTAATACCATTGCTTTACAGTGTACTCTAATATCTGATAGTTTAGTTTCTCTCTCATTACTCTTCAGTTCAAATGTTTTTGGAATTTTCATCTATTTATTATTTTATTTCCAACATTTCCTTAGAAAACATTGTCATGTTCCTTAAGAACTGTTAAGATTTCAAAAATAATTGCATTGTATTTTCAATTTAATTTCTGGATGAATTGACATATTTACAATAGAGGCATCACATCCAGGAACTGATAAGTATTTTAATTTATTCTGGCCTTTTTATGTCCGTTAAGTTTTATAGACCAAGATATCAGAAAATAGATAAGTTCAAACTGGGAGCCCTTGTAAAATATCTCATCTCAGGCATGGTTAACTCGTTCAATATTACTAAATTAAAAAAGCACTTTCTACATAAAAATGAAATTTGCAATTTTGGCCATCATGCTTTCAATAATTATTGGAATCTGTTACATATTTCAGTGCTCATTTCCAGCCTTTGGATACTGGAATTTCTCCATGTTTGGGCTCTTATTTTGATTAGTTTTGTGTTTGAGTGGAATGCATCTTTGAATCTTTTTCAGTAAGTCTACATGGGCTGGAATTTATATGGATGAAAATCTTATGGAACTTTTGTATATCTGAAGACTTTTTTTCCTTCTCTAACAACTTTGTAGAATAGAGAATTCCTGTGTCACATGTTTTTCTCCCCCTCAGAATATATTCACTTTCCTTCATTATCTTCTTGCATTTATGGAAGAAGTCTGTATATCTGCTTGATTTTTCTTTTTAGCTTATTGTTTAAAAAAACCTATAAATAAAAAAAAATTAGAAATACCTTGATAGTTTTGAATAAGTTAGTCCCCTCCCCCAGCAATTACCATATTGTTATCCATGAGTCCTTTTTCCTTTTTGCTCAATCGCTCTACCCCTTGTAATTTTTTAAATTTACTTTCATATTTTCAAGCTAATGAACTAAGTGAGCATAGTTACAATTATTTCTGCCTAAATATCACTGATCCTAACAGTGCTTTGTGGAGTGGTTACTAAAATCTGTTCACTTAATAATTTGGATCATTGATCTAATAATTCTGGACATCAAGTATGTGTTGCATGTCAATAAGAAAACCAGATTTGTTCTAGTAAGTAAAATTATTAGTTGAAGTATATTTAATTTGTGAAACTTGTAAAGGTAGGATTTATTTTTAGTTGTAGCTCTACATGGCCTACCAATGTTCAAAAGATAAATTATTAGTAAGCAAGAAGAATGATTTAATTTATTACTCTATTATAGTGTTTGTTTTTAATCAATATCCCTGTCTATTTCTTGGAAAGTATTTATGATAGTTCATGTAGAGTAAAATCTAAGAAAACAAGTTCAGCCTGTTTTCTGATTAATTAACCTATAAAATCATATAGGCTGCTAACTTGCTGAGAGAATTTTGTGGCTGGAGCATTTGTGGCAGTCTTGATGTGTGGGTGGTAACAGCTGTTGGGCATTAGATTCGGGGGCTTTGAATTTAAAACAATCCTGGCATAAAGTTATGTGGTTAAGAAAGGCAAAAAGACAGAAAGAGAAAAAGAAATTAACTGCCCTCTGCTTTCAGCGTGTAAACATTTACTGTATTTAGAAAGGATGAAAGGATACTTAGTTGTTTAGTTTACCTCTGTGGAAGAGGCAAAACAACAAGACTTAAAACTTTCTATGTCAATATTAAAATCTAGTATCTCCCTCTTTCCAAGTTATGTAAATTTCCTTTGGGTTTTTCTCGGTTAACCCAGTGAAACTATAAACATGAGAGAAATAAGGACACTTACCTCAGGATTATATACCATATATATATATGTATATATATATGTATGTATATATATATATATATATATATATATATACCTTTTGTGAATAAAATAAGACTTGCTGGAAGACAGTTGTTAAAGATTTCTATGTATATTGAAAGCTGGAGGAAAATCTAATGTCTGATAGTGTGCTTTAAAAAAATTAAATGCAGGATGTTGTGCAACGGTATGTTAACAAAGAAATATATATCTTTTCAAAATTTTAAGCCACTCTTATTAGCCCTCTTTTGATGTTATTAATACTTATGTTTAATTTAGATCCATTTCTAGTAATCTATAATCATTGCTTATGGAAGCTTTGTCCCATTGAAGCAGATATATAGGAAGATGTATATTTGACAAAATCTGTGTAAAATGTTTGGCTCAAATGTTAGGTATCAAATCAGTAGCGTTGTTCAGCCAGTTGATAGTATTTTCTTCTTTATGTACTCAGGATTAGGGAGTGAAAATAGATGATTTTTAAAGTCTCTTTCAATTCAGTGTCCATTGAAAGACATTGTTCTAACATACTGCTTTCTAGTAAAATGCAGAATGATTATAAAATAATTTTTCTGCAAAGAATTATATGTGAAATATTTTATAATTTTATATAGAACATATGTATATGTGAGTACATACATACCTACGTACATATGTACATATGACCTAAGCCATATGTATGGATATATGTATATGTGTATGGTATGTATGTATACACATATATACACATGTATACATGTGGCTTACTTTTATGGAATTTTTTATCAGCTAAGTAATGAGACTGTAATTATGGTTGTTTTGTAGCAACAGAAAGAAAATTTCTATCATTAGGTCATTGTTGATGATTGCAAAGTTTTACTTGATTAATCATGAAAAATGATAAGAATGCTTTTTCTTTAGAAACTGTTAAGCCTATGTTATTGGCTAGAAAAAAACATTATTTTGGTGACTGAAGCCACTATTACAGATTTTTTGATATGGCTTGCACCGTGGTGATAAAATCTTGTTGAAAAGTTAGAATTTGTGAGTCTTCTCAGCATAAAAGTTAATCGGCTTTTGCTATCCATAAAGTGGTTAACATTTCCCTAAGTTTTTTAACTTTAATATTTTTCGGAATAAGGGTACCAAGGAATTGGCAATGGTTCTGTAGTTGTTCGTAGTTTTGTTACTGACCTGAATAAATGTAAATATGATATCACATTTAAGAGGCTTGGAGCTCTATCACTGGATTAATAGGATTTGGATCGAATGCGAAGTTGAGCAAACTAGAAAGACATATAGATGCAAATGTGATACTGAGTAGAGAGAGAATGTGTATAGGTTAGGTATAAGCCACAAGGAAGATACAAATTCAGTGGTTTATTAAAAGGTGATTTCATTATAACTAGTGTTTATTATGGAATATAAATTCTTAATATTACAAAATAACACAATGTACTCTTTATTATTACCACTGTTCAATATTTAATAGAATTCAATCAGTGTAGTAAAAGAATATGAAATGACTTGTGAAAAAAAATAAAGAGGAGCAGAATTACTTTAATGTAATATAATGCTGTTTATTGGGTAAGCCTAAGAAAATCAACTGGAAAATGATTTTAACTAATAAGAGAAATTTAGTGACTAGCTACAAACATATAAAACTCAATTATTTACCAAATGCAAGAAATAACAAATAGACAAAGTGGTAAAAAAGACTATATACAAGAGTACTGACAACAACCTATACATACTCTAACATAAATATCTCCTAGGAATAAATAAGATACAATTAAATAATTAAGTTAAATTAACAAACTCACAAAGAAAATGCAAGATCTATGTGAAGAAGAGGACAAGACATTATTAAGGGACACAAAATACAACTTTAATAAATGAAGATACTATATTGATGGATGGAAAATCATCAGTTTAACATAGTTATAATGAATATCACAGTGAAATGAGATTCTTTTGGATAAATTGAAAAAGTAATTCTAGAATTCACTGGATGGAGTAGCTACAACCATATTACCATGAATAATGGTGTGTAGCTTTTGTGGTATGCATTTGTGATTTGTTGCAAACATATAAAAATATATGAAGCTATAACATAAAAGTATGACAGACAGAGCAATAAACTAGAATAGAAAGTACCTAAACAAACCATATATGATAAAGGTGGCATTTTAAATCATTCTTTGAAGACAGAAGGTTTAGTGTAGCATACAAACACTATAGGCTGGTTAAACAGAGGTAAGTGTAAAAAAAACTATCAAAGTACTAGACATATAATTAACTTTTTATTAATCTTGGGCTTCTAAACGTGATACCAGAAGTTTACAAATGTCTGGGAAAAGTTTGATACATTTCATTATAAAATTAAAAACCTGTTTTATTTATTAAAATCAAAAGTGGAAGGCATTTCACAGACTGAGGACTTGTATCAAGAATATACAAGGAGCTCTTAAAACTCGTCAATAAAACAATGAGATTGAAAGTGGACAAAGAGCTGAAGAAGCACTTCAACAGAGGAAGATATTAACATGGAAATCATATGAAAAGATGTTACACCACATCATATGTGATTAGGGAATTGCATATTAACACAATGAGATACTACTATATACTCATTGTTATGGTTAAAACTACAAACACTGACAAACATCAAATACTGGTGAGGTTTTGAAGCAGCAGGAACTTTTATATGATCCATTAATCATGCTTTTATGTATTTTCCCAAATGAGTCAAAAACTTGTTTTTATACACAAAATTCTGCACATGAATGTCAAGAGCAGCTTTATTCATCATTGCCAAAACATGGAAGCAACCAAAATGTCATTTAGCGGGTGAATGGATAAGTAGACTGTGGCATATCCAAGCAAATGGCATACTGTGTATTACTAAAAAGAAATGAAACTGTCAAGCATAAAAAGACATGGAGAAACCTTAAATGCATATTGCTATGGGAATGAAGCCAATCTGGAAAGGCTACATTATAGTATGATTCCAACTATATAACATTCTGGAAAAGGCAAAATGGGTTAGAGGATGGGGGAGAGAATGAATAAGTGGAGCATAGTAGATTTTTAGGAAAATGAAATTATTCCGTACGATAATGGTGGGTACACAACACTCTACATTTGGCAATTTATCCGAAGAAATCCGAAACACTAATTTGAAAGAATATAAGCAAGCCTATGTTCATTGCAGTGTTATTTACAATCATTAAGCTTCAAAAGCTACCCAAGTGCCCATCAATAGATGAGTAGGTAAAACAGCTATGGTATATTTACACAATGGAATACTACTAGGCCATAAAAAGAAGAAAATTTTACCCTTTGTGATGGCATGATTGGACCTGGAGAACATTATGGTAAGTGAAATAAGCCAGTCAGAGAAAGACAAGTGTGATTTCACTCGTATATGGAATCTAATGAACAAACTGAACTAACAAACAGAATAGAGACTGACTCATAGGGAGCAGACTGACAGCTCTGCGGGGAGGGGTTGGGGGTGGAGGGATTGAGCAGAAAGGCAAACGGACTCGTGGACATGGACAACAGTGCGGTGATTGCAGAGGTGGGAGGGGAGTATAAGGGAGATAAATGATAATGGAAAAAATACAATAAAAATAAATTTAAAATCCCACAGAACTGTACAATACAGAGTGAACCTTAATGTAATCTTTGGATTCTAATGATAGTTTATCATGGCTCATCAGTTGTAACAAAGGTGCCATACTAATGTAAAATGTTAGTTTAAAAAACTCATTCCTTAAATAAAGGCAGACAAATAACTGCTGGGAAAGTAAATAGTTAATATCTTCATTTTTAGAGAACTCTAATGACAGCCTTATAAACATGGGCAGAAAACATGAACAGATTGTTTACAAAGTAAGAGAGGTTCAGTAGAAATAATAGAAATGTACTTTAAGCTCTTAATATGATACCATTTCCCACCCATGAAATTGGCAGAGATTTTCAAAAAGTGATAATATATTGTGACCAGGAATGTAGAGAAGTAGCCATTCTTACATACCCGTACTTCTGATTGGAGGAAGGATTGGCTAATGAAAGAAAATTTGAGAACACACATCTAAACTTTTAAAGCCTTGACCTAGAATTTCAAGGTTAAGGGATTATCCCAGTTAAAATTATCAAGGACATGTGCAAAGATCTAGTTAAAAGGACATGTACTGCATGATGTCAGTAAAAATTAGAAACCAACTAATAGTATACCATTAAGGAGTGGTTAAGTAAATTACTGTATGTGAATATAGTGGGAAAATGCTGAAATGGTGTTCTAGAACTGTGATTTTCAAAGTTGAATATGCTTCATAATTACTAGGACTTCATTTTCAGAAATTATGATTTGACAGGCTTGGGGACAGGAGAGATGAATTTGTACTAGCAATGTTGATGGTGCTGGTATGGGGACCATATTTTGAGAATCACTTTTTAACAAATATTTAGGGAAAAAGTACAGATTATAAATCAGTGTTTATAATCTGTATAATATGTGCACTAAAATGTTTACAGTGATTTTTTTGTATAATGGAAATACGGGTGATTTTAATTTTCTGCTTTTTGTTAGTGAAGAAATACCATTTCTAAATGAAGGAAAAAATTGAAACAACTTAAAAAACAAAAAGATAAGGTAGAAGAAGACTTCAGTTCTTTTCAGGTTCAGCCTGAGAACTAAAAATCACAGGCAATACATGATCCCTTTCTCCTCTGTGATTTCCCACACAGAAACAGTTGTAAAGATGTATCAATTTGACTTTCTTTTTTTAAAAGTATATTTTGTTGATTATGCTATTACAATTGGCCCATTTTTTTCCTCCCCTTTATTCCCCTCTGCCCTGCACCTCCCCCACCAGTGTTCCCCCCCTTAGTTTATATCCATGGGTCATATATATAAGTTCTTTGGTTTCTCCATTTCTTGTACTATTCTTAACCTCCCCTGTCTATTTTGTGCCTACCAATTATGCTTCTTATTCCCTGTAACTTTCCCGCCATTCTCTCCCTCCCCCTCCCCACTGGTGACCCTCCATGTGATCTCCATTTCTGTGATTCTGTTTTAGTTGTTTGCTTACTTTGTTTTTTGTTTTTTTTTTTGTTCAGTGGTTGATAGTTGTGAGTTTGTTGTCATTTTACTGTTCAGAGTTTTGATCTTCTTTTTCTTAGATAAGTACCTTTAACATTTCATATAGGAAGGGCTTGGTGATGATGAATTCCTTTAACTTGACCTTTTCTGGGGAGCACTTTATCTGCCCTTCCATTCTAAATGATAGCTTTGCCAGATAGAATAGTCTTGGATGCAGGGCATTGTCTTTCTTGAGTCTGAATGCTTCTTTCCAGCCCCTTCTTCTTGCCTGTAAGGTTTCTTTTGAGAATACAGCTAATAGTCTGATGGGAACTCCTTTGTAGGTAACTGTCTCCTTTTCTCTTGCTGCTTTTAAGACTCTCTCCTTATCTTTAATCTTGGGTAATTTAATTATGATGTGCCTTGGTGTATGTTTCTTTGGGCCCAACTTCTTTGGGACTCTCTGAGCTTCCTGGACTTCACAGAAGTGTATTTCTTTTGCCAGGTTGGGGAAGTTCTCCTTCATTATTTTTTCAAATAAGTTTTCAATTTCTTGTTCTTCCTCTTCTCCTTCTGGCACCCCTATGATTTGAATGTTGAGACATTTAAAGGTGTCCCAGAGGTTCCTAAGCCCCTCCTCATTTTTTTGAATCCCTGTTTTTTCATTCTGTTCTGGTTGAATGTTTATTTCTTCTGCTCCAAATCATTGATGTGAGTCCTGGTTTCCTTCCCTTCACTGTTGGTTCCTGTATATATTTTTTTATTTCACTTTTTCTTCTGTTTTGCAACCATACTCAGCCATTTCTGCGAGCATCCTGATTACCAGGGTTTTGAACTCTGCATCTGATAGTTTCACTTTCTCTCCATTGCTTAGTTGTATTTTTTCTGGAGTTTTGATCTCTTCTTTTATTTGGGCCATATTCCTTTGTCTCGGCAGTTCCGTTACGTTGTGAAGGGATAACCTTAGGTATTCACCAGGGCAGGGCAACCCATGTTGCTGCGTTGTGGTGCTATATGTGGGAGAGGGGTCAGAAGGGAACTGTGCCACTTGCTCAGCTCTTATTCAGTCACTTCCCCAGCTACCTACAAGCAAATTGGTCCCTTCTGGTGCTGAGTCCTGGGTGGGTGGGTTTGTGTATGCCCTAGGATCCTGTGGGTCTCTCCAATGAACTCTCCTGTGAGACTTGGAGTTTGTCTTGCACATGCAACCCCCACAGGTTTTTCCAGCCAGAAGTTTTGAGGCTTTCTTTCCCGTGCTGGAACCCTAGGTTGCACAGTCTGTCCTGCTCCGTAGTTGTTCTTCCTGGTTTATCTGCACAGAAATGTGGGACTGCCTGGTATGCCAGCTGCCTCCTCTCCCTATCCTCCAACCACCACCTTGCCACCCTTCCTCTTCACCTGGCTGCCTGTCTCCGCCCCTCCTACCAGTCTAGATGAATGTTTCTTCTTTAACTCCTTGGTGGTCAACTTCCATGCAGTTCAATTTTCTGGCAGTTCTGTTTGTTTTCTGTTTTTAAATTTGTTGTTGTCCTTCTTTTGGTTGTGTGAGGAGACAAAGTGTGTCTGCCTATACCTCCATCCTGGCTGGAAGTGGACTTTCTAAATGTTTGTTTAATCTTTCCTTAGTCTGCCATTCCTTCTGCCATTGTTTCAGTTTAGTCTGTTATAACCTCGTCATTAAGTATCTGGAACAGGCTCTGGATCTGGCTCCCTTACCTCCAGTCTTGCTCTCTTCCAATCCAATTTTTATGCAGTAGCCAGAATAATCTTTGTAAAATTCAGGTTTGAAGCGTTGAGCACTTAATGTGTCCTTATCTGCTGGGATAAAATGTAGACTCTTACCACTCTTGATTGTCTTTAATAATTCTCTTCTTTCCAGACATTGTGAGCTCCTTTTACTTTAGCTTGTATAAGATATATTTTTAACTCCCTCATTCACATCTGGACCTCCCACCCCCCAATATTTTAGGGGCTTATCCTCCCACTTCACCCTGACTGGGCTAACTTCTGATGACTTCAACATAAATGTCATTTCCTTTGGGGAGTTTTTCTAAGGTACTTCTCCTTTATATTGCTTCCCAATTCTATGTTAAGAATCCTTTCTGTGTACTTCCGTGGTACTCTTTACTTTTCTTATCATAGGATGTCCACATTCTATTTTAGTTGCCTCTTTACTTACCTGTATTATCCATTTGACTATAAAAACCCTCAGGTATGGGTCATTGTATGGTATAGAGTGGGAGCTTCAGAAATAGTTGATGACTGAGTACTGACTGAGTGAATGAAACATCAGGATGAGATGTAGAGATGCACTGTTGTATGGACCCTAAATATCATTCTTGTAATATGCTATAGTTAGACTGGAATTCTCTGTATTTCTTTATTCTACCAGAAGCTAAGCTTGGAAAGGACTTGGAAGACAATTATCCTGATTACCATTAAAGAGGTAGAAAGTAGAACCAAAGAGGCTAACAGAATTCAAGGAATTGAGATTATGAGTGTCTTGAAAGGCAATGGGATGGTCTAATAACTATCTTTAAATATATGCATGCACAATTCATTTTTTAAGAATACTGATCAGGTATTCTCCACCATTCCATGAGGAAAAAGAATTTGGTTGATTCTATAGCAGAATTTAAGTTCAGTGCGTGGGGAAAAATTTAATGACTGGCAATAAATCTTGGAATTATTTACTCAGCTATGAGAAGTGCCAATTTTTATTTTGTTTTAATTTGTGAAAAACTTTGTAAGTATGGAAATATTGTAAAGGAAACAGATAAGGGTGATTTCTGATGTTTATTTTGTCATTCAGTAAAATACAGATAATTATAGTGTCTCAGATACTATGGGAATTTAAAACTAAACTTTCTCACCTAGCAATCCTGCTTCTGGGTATTTATCTGAAGAAATCCAAAAGACTAATTTACAGTAGCTAAGATGTGGAAGCAACCTAAGTGTCCATTGATAGATGATTGGATAAAGATGTGGTATCAATGGACTATTACTTGGCCATGAAAAAGAAAGAAAACTTATTTGCAAAAACAAGGATAGACCTAGAGGGTATTATGCAAAGTGAAACAAGTTGGAGAAAGACAAATACCATATGATTCCATTTATATGTGGAATCTATAAAACAAAATAAACAACCAAAACAGAAGCAAACTCATAGACACAGAGAACAAACTGATGGTTGCCAGATGAGAGGGGAATTGGGGGACTGGGGGCAAAAAGTGAAGGGATTAAGAAAGAAGTACAAATTGGTAATTATAAAATAGTCATGGGATGTAAAGTATGACATAGGGAGGGTAGTCAGTAATTATGTAATAACTATGCATGTTGTCAGGTGGATACTAGACCTATGGGTGGGGGATGACTTCGTAAGCTATATAAACATCTAACCACTAGGCTATACACCTGAAATCAGTATAGCATTGAATACCAACTGTAATTGAAAGGTAAAAAAATAAAATGAATAAAACTAAAATTTCTCCTCTAAAAGAGCTGTTGAGATTTGTATATTGTTGATGGTGAATAGTTTTCTGACTAATTATTAGGTAGCCTCACCAATTTCCTCTCAAGATTTGAGATATTTTAGCTTTCATCAATGAAGAAAATACTAATGTCAAAATCTGAGATGTTAATAATCAATATACAGAGAGCTATTTTGGGGTAACATGAGCCTAGCGAGCACTGTTGACTTAAATGAGTGATGCGTATCCTATATAATGAGTAGAATTTAAGGTTTAGCTTTCTCTGCAGCTGCAGGAGACATTTAATTAATACTGAAGCAATTATCTTGACAAGTAAATCAAACTCAATTAGATATCAATTAGAACACTAACATTTTCTCAAAATTGTATGGTTGCCAGATGGTTATACTTTTTTTTTTTACCCCCTCCCATTTTGTCTTTTAAAGATTGCCTTTCCCACTACTGTGTTCATTAGGTATAATCACTCAGTTTTATTTTCTTATTTGGGGGAGGAAAATTGAAATTTAACATATATCAAAATTCTCATAGGTAGCAATGTATGGTTTTGTTTTATAGAAATTTGGAAAAATGATAAATGTTCTCACTTATAAAATTAATAAATTTCAAACTAGAGATTGTGGATCACTTAGGGAGAGACTTTCAGAAGGCATTTAATTTATACCTTTGCTGGAGGTAGCTCAAATCACAGCTTGATCTAAATGTCATTGTGTCATAATTATATTTTGTCTTCAAGTAGAACAGAAACAGATATTTTTAGGATTAATAAGTACAGACATTCCAATTAAAAATTGTTATATAATGCTCACTAAATAAGACATCATTTTATTATCTTCTACTAACCAGTTAGTTATACTTAAACAAGTGTGGCTTCAGAGGTTTTTCTTTCAAGTGCCTTTTCAAAGGTCAGCTAAATTCATATCAATTTAGGTGCAGCTACTTAAGCTCAGTCTTTTTTGTTTTTTTAAAATATTTTATTTACTTATTTTTAGAGAGAGGGAAAGGGAGGTAGAAAGAGAGGGAGAAAACATCAATGTGTGGTTACCTCTCCCACACCCCCTACTGGGGGTCTGGCCTGCAACCCAGGCATGTGCCCTGACTGGGAATCAAACCGGAGACCCTTTGGTTCACAGACCAGCACTCACTCCACTGAGCCACACTAGCCTGGGCTAAGCTCAGTCTTAAATTAAGTTTGCTGCGTCTTATTTGGTTGTTCACTCATAAAGGTGAAGGATAATGCAGTGGAGGCATCACTGAATCATGGATTAGAATTGCAAGCTTTGTGGTCAAACTACCTAAATTTTAAATCCTGCCTCTATTACTTCCCAATTGTGAAGCTTTGGGCAAGGAATTCAACTTCTGTGATACACAGTTAAAGATATTACACCTAACTGAAAGGTAAGTTGAAGGTTCAGAGCAGATAAATTATAGATAGTGCTTAGTCTGTAATTCCTGGTACATAGTAAAACTCAGTAAAAGTTGGCTGTTGTTTTGTTGTTATTATTAATTTACTTTATCATTGGCTTTATTCAGTCACTTGTTCAATGAATACTTGGGTAATACCAGTCTTTAGATAAACTTAATTCTGAAACTTAAGGATTCAGAAATTTGCTGCTTAGCGTATACATAAAATTTTCAGGAGAGATTAGACAATTTTCTAAATTATTCTTGTTTCCATTTTTTTTTTTACTCTTCTATCCATTCTCCAAATATTCTACATGAGGCATTGATGAATATTTTGTGTAAAGGATCAGAGAGCAAATACAGATAATAAATATTTTTGGCTTTGGGGCTACATATGGTGTCTGTTACTTCTCCCCTTTTTATTTTGAAATAATTACAGATTCACTGAAAGTTGCAAAGATAATACAAAGAGGTCTCATATACCCTTCACACACTTTCCCCATTGTTTACACCTTAAATAATTGTAATACAATATTAAAATCAGGATATCGACATTGATAAAATGTATGTGCATAGTTCTGTTATCACATGTGTATATTCCTGTAACTACAACGTCAATCCGCATTTAAGATTCAGAACTATTTCATCAACCATAAAGAACTCCCTCATGCTACCCCTTTATAGTCACACCCACCTCTCAACTCAACATCCCTAACCCCTGGAATCCGCAGATCTGTTTCTATTTTTGTTACCTTGAGAATGTTAAATGGATAGAATCCTGCAACGTGTGATTTTTCTATGACTGGCTTTTTCGCTTGTTCTTGAGATATATTGTTTCATGTTATGGATGTATGTGTCAAAAGACTATATTAGTACTACAGTTTGTTATTGTGTGTACTTTTTGAAGAATTGGTCCGTTTCATCTAAGTTGTCAAATTCATGTGTATAGAGTTGTTTGTAGTTATCCCTTATTAATTCTTTTCATGTCTGTAGAGTCTGTGGTGCTGTCCTTTGGTTTATTCCTGATTTGATTCTTTTCTCCTTTTTCATTGCCAGTCTTGTTAGAAATTTGTCAATTTTATTGATATTCTCAAAAAAGCACTTTCCTGTTTCATTGGTTTTTCTGTATTCATGTTTTCAGGTTAATTGATTTATGCTTTTATCCATAGTATTTCCATCCTTCTGCTTGTTTTGGGGTTATTTTGTCTTTATCTTTCTAGTTTTTTGAGGTAGGAGCTTAGAATATTGATCTGAGATTTTTCTTCTTTTCTAATATATACAATTAGTGCTGTAAATTTCCATACTGATTTAGCTGTGTCCCACAAATTTTGATGTGATTTATTTATATTTTCATTTAGTTGTCTATTTTAAAATTTCCTTTGAGACTTTCTCTTGACCCTTGTGTTGTTTAGAAGTGTTTTGCTTAGTTTCCAAGTGTGCAATAGATTCATTATTTTCAGAGATCATACCCTATGATTTCAGTTCTTTTAAATTTGTTGGCATGTGTTCTATGGCCCAGATTATGGTCTCTCTTGATACATGTTTGTGGATACTTGAAAAAAGGGGTGTTCTGTTGTTATTGTGAAGAGTATTCTGTAAATGTCCATTAGGTCTCGTGGGTTGACAGCACTGTTAAGTTCTTCTATCTACTTGTTGATTTTCTGTCTACTTGTCTTATCAGTTGTTGAGATAGGGGTGTAGAGTGTCCAGATATAACTGAATTTGGCTATTCCTCCTTTCCATTCTATTGCACGGCTCTCCATTGATACCTTTCAGGGGTTCCTTGTTACTCACTGGCCAGCGTTAAAGTTCTGGCTCCCTATTCTGCCCTTTCTGTCAGCATCTCTAAGGTGGGGATGTGGAGTTAGAGCACATTATTATAGTCTGGACTGAATGGAAGCCTCAGCTCCCTGCAGGGCTTTGATGAGGTGGTGGTGGGTGAGGCTGCAGTTTTTTCTGTGGTGTTCGGCTTCAGTAGAGTAGGTACTATATAAAAGATTTCTGTCTTGATAGACAGTTCCTTTCCTGGTCCTTTGGCTAGAGTTGGAATTTTTTATATCTTTCTTTTTTTTTGGTCTGCTGACATTGGCTTTTCCAGGGTGCTGGCTTCCTTAGTAACCAGTGTGATATATATGAGTCAAAATGAAACCCAGGGAGCTCACTGTCATGTTACATGCTGGATCCTGGGGTTCCTCTATGATCTGTTACCTTCTCACCTCCTCTCAGAATATTTATGTAATATTTGGAGTTTTTAGCTATACGTACTTAGCAGAAAGTACAGAAAAAAGGCACATCTATCTTTCTGGAAGTGGAAATTTGTTTATTATTGTTTTTGCTAAGACTTTATTTTTATTTTTATTTTCTTAGAGCAGTTTTGGATTCGCAGCAAAACGAGATGAAGGTGAAGAAATTTCTCTATATACCCTCCTACCACACATGCATAGCTACTTTCATTGTCAGCATTCCTCCACCAAAGTGGTACATTTGTTGTAATTGATGAACATACATTAACACGTCATAATCACCCAAAGTCCATAATTTGCATTCTGGTTCACTCTTGGTATTTTACATTCCATGGCTTTGGACAAGTGTATAATGACATGTATCTGCCATTATGGTATCATACAGTGTATTTTCACTCCCCTGAAACCCCTCTTGTGCTTTGCTTATTTATTACCTATGCCCAACCCTTGGCAACCACTGATGTTTTTACTCTCTTCATAATTTTGTTTTTTCCGGAATGCCATATTGTTGTAATCATAAAGTATGTAGTCTTTTCAGATTGATTTTTTTCACTTAGTAATATGCATTTAAGTTTCCTCCGTGTTTTTTTCATGGCTTGATAGCTCTGTTTTAAAATGCTGAATAATATTTCACTGTCTGGTTGTAGCACAGTTTTTTTATCCATTCACCCACTGAAGGACAGCTTAGCTGTTTTCAGGTTTTGGAAGTGATGAGTAAGGCTATAAATATTTGTGTGCCAGCTGCAGGTTTTTGTGCTCAACTCTTGGTAGATACCAAGGAGAGCAATTGCTGAATTGTTCGATAAGGGTATATTTAGTTTTGTAAGAAATAGCCGAACTGCTATATCATTCTTATATTCCCACCAGTAATGAATGAAAATTCCTGTTGTTCAAGATTCTCACTATTTGATGTTGTTGGTGTTCAGGATTTTGGTCATTCTCATAGGCATATAGTGATATCTCCATGTTGTTTGGTAGTGTCTTTTTTGTACAAAATGTAAAAAAAAACAGGCTATGGAGTGGATATGGTCCATGACTGCGGTTTGCCAACATGCCAGCTACCTTTATATAATTAATCTCCTCTTGAATCTTTCTCCTCATTCTGAGTATACTGCAGCCACTGGCTTTTTTTTTTCTTGTTAAACCTGCCAACTCTTTTCTGTCTTTGGACCTTCACACATGCTCTTTCATCTGGGTCATACTTACCTCCATTGCCTCCCTTTATATCTCCTATTTATCTTTTAGATTGCAGCTTAAATATCATCATTTCAGATGGGCCTTTCTTGACCCTTACAATTTAAATTAGGTCTGACAAACTACTTCATAACATGCTCAACTTCTCTAATACTTGTGACAGTATCTTAGAAATTTATAAGCATGATTATTTGTTTTAACATTTGTTTTTATTCTTACAAAATTGCAAGTTCTCTAATAGAACAGACACTCTGTTTTATTAAATAGCTTACACAGCCCTAGAATAATATTTCAATATTTAACACAATAGTTGACACTTCAGTTTTATTAAAGGACAGTTGAAACTTTTGTGGAATCAGCCCCAAGATATTGTTCTAAGTGTTTTACCTATGCTTGCTAATTTAATAGTCATAGAAATCTGTAAGGAACAATATTATTCCTTTTTATAGGTGAGGATGCTGCAGCTGTAAGAGCTAAACAAATTTGTTTAAGGTTGGAGAGTTAGAAACGAACAGAGTCAGCAGGTAGCTTGAATCCAAACTCATTTTGTTTTAATTACAGTAGCAGTTCTCACTGAAGCTTCAGAATATTGATGGTGATAGGAGATAGGGGAGTGATATTAAAATAACAACAACAGAAACAAACACTGTCTGGTTCTTCTAGTTCCTTTCCCAGTTCAGGGGCAGGAACACGCCGCCAGGAATGGGCTCCTGTGTTTGGAATTCCTGTACCTCCACCTGCTGGCAGAAGAGTACATTTTGTTAAGGGACTTATTTGGTCAGAGGGACAAATTTTGTGGTTTGTAATTTGCTGTTGAATTAAATAAATGCTGTCATATAAAATTAAAAAAGGATATATCAATGGATATACTGAGGAGGGTACAGTTTCCTCCAGCTGGTCAGTTTAATGAAGTTTGTTTGCCTCTCATTCCCTTCATTGGGGTGGCAAGGTGGAAATTAAGAAGCTGGTGTCTAAGACTTCCTGGAGGACGATTAGTGTAGTTTCTTGCCAGGTGTAACATTAGGTGCTAAGGAGTAGAAGGTAAACTAAGTAGAACGTAAGAGACTACCATTGTTAAATTTCTGCTTATTTTTCTCTGGAATTTTTCTCTTCATGGTTGTGCTTTTTAAGATGCATTTTTAATTTTACTGTATGTGCAACTGTGTGTCTTATTTTACACATTTATTTATATGTGTTTTCATATTCTATATTCCATGCAAATATCACTTTTAATATAAGTTTTGTAGAGAGTCATTATACTATATGTTAATCAGTTATTCTTACTAAATGATGGATATTTAGATTATTTCCAGTTTTTAAAAATATTAAAACATACGCTCGTAACCTTTTCCATTAAGATCATTTAAGATTGATTCTGAGAAATGGAATTATTGAGTCGAAGAATATAAATATCTTTAAGGCCCTTGTTACACATTAAAAAATTGTTTTCTAAATTGAATTTTCACATTTTACTGATACTTTTGGAGACTTTTTGTTTCATTGTATTTTTCCCAGTGCATGTATTATTACTTTCTTCAGTCTTTTACAATTTAATAGGCATTGCTTTACTCTGCCTTTCTCTATCAGTAGTAAGACTAAACATTTTAACATGTGTTTATCTGCTAGATATATTTCTCTTTCATGAATTGTGTATTCATTTCCCTGTTCATTCTGTTCTATTGGGAAACTAGTTAAAATTTTTTTTTTAAAACCATCGATTTGTATATACTCCCAAATATTATCTTTTTTTTGCGATTTCTTATTATTTTTATGTTTAGATATTTATAGTTGATTGCCTTTTATAATATAGTTTGAGTGTTTTATTCCTTCTTAATTTAACTTTTTAGTCCATCTGGAATTTTTGGGGGTCATGTATAGTGTGATGTAAAATCTAAATTGCTTTTTAAGCAAGCATTGCCATTTATTGGATAATCCTTGTATTCTGTTATGAATTTGACTCCTGCACATGCCTATGTGTTTGTGCATTATTTTTTACAGGTTCTGTCATTGGATAGAATGATGGAGTGGAATAGAGCAGCAGGGGTCCCGTATAATAATAATATGGGATTATGGGTAATTTATCTTTGATTCATTTAAATTAGAGTGTTTTACACACATATACAAATAAGTACACCTATGAATATACACACAAACTTTTTAACTATCAGGGTGTATTAACTATTCCACATTCCCTGTTCATGTTGTGATATATTTTTCTTTATAAATAAAGGTTAATTTTTTAATAGTATGTTCTGATTAGTGGTGGTAATGCAAAGTCATGATGAATGTGCTGTTATGTATTATGCTATGTTAGGATACCACTTTGGGATTATTCAGTTTAGTTTGGTGACTTGATATGGTGCCAGCGTTTCTCCTTCAGGGTTGACTGCCGTAGCATTGTCACTGAGGTTACTGCTTCCTCTTGAGATTTGCACCTGAGCATTAGAAGTTTTTTCCAGTGCAAAAAGACAGTTGATATGCTTTAGGATTGCCATTCCTCCTACTGTAATTGTTTAATTAGATAGCGTGGTGGTGCTTTTCTCTCTATATTAGCTTGAGAAGTACTCCTATATTTCCTAATTTCTGACAGCTCTACTGCTTTTAAACATGCAAAAAAGTTTTATTTTGGTTTCTGTTAGAAAAATATATGCACATTTATTGTATAATACAGAAGAATATATAGGAGTTTGATAGTATCAGAATGAAATTCGAGAGGTCACAGTGGAAGGGTTGGGGTAAGAGGTCATAGACATACATAGGACTAGGTTTTATTGGGATAGATGTTGCATGTTCAGTTAACTCCACAAACTAAGCACTATGTAAATGAGCATAGTGAGGACTGGGCGGGTCTGAGGGGGTTAGCTACTATTTAGCTCCAGTTGATTATTTCCATGGGCCTCAACGTTACCAGACCTTAATTTTTTTCCCCAACAGATACTGGAAACCTGGGTGTTTGTGTTAATGCTCCTAATTTCTAAATATTGGCTGGTCACACATTTGCAACTTCTCACTAAGGAGATCTAGAGAGCTTGTGGGGATGATAGTCTGGAGGATGGTGGGTGGTTAAAGAGAGTTGTACTTCAATCACTAAGGTAAATGAACTTGTGGCTGGATAGAATTAGAACCTATGAAATTATGGGGGATAACCAGATCTCTTGCTCTGGTCCCAAATATTTCTTTCTGCATTTGTTGTCTCTTTGAGGCTTGGCCTGATGTAATGCTACCCACAGCTAACGTCGCTTCCAAAGTCTTGCAATCTGGTGAGTATTAAAGACAAGTGAAGAAAAAATTATAATAAAGTGCAGTGAGTGTTATAATACAGGAAGTATAGCGAATTTCTGAATCTCCAAGGAGAGATAGCTAAGCCAGATTTGGGTGATCAAGAAAGGTTCCTCATAATAAGTGGTATGTTCACTGAGACAAAGGAGTTTGATGAAGGTGGGGTGGTGGGGTTGGTATGTTGTGGGTAGAAAACAAACTTTACAAACATCTGAAGGCTAGAGAAGGTGCTGCATTTAGGAACTGTAAAGTAATTCACTTATTGTAGCTTTTCATCATTTTTAACATTGTCATATATATGTTTTTCCAACATAAAGAAACAAGAATTGAGTAAAAAGACCAATAAATAACTGTTGAATATAAAGTGCAATGATAAATAAATCTTTGTGAATAAAGGGTTGCTGCTATTGCTGCTATTATAGAGGGTCCTTTTTGTTGCATATTGGCTCTTTTATCAGAATAAAGATATTAAGAGTATGATTATTATATTACTGATTATAGCTATTACTGATTAGTAGGATGAATGTCAAAATCAAGGTTCTAAAAGCTGTTTACAAGGTGATGGATCCAGCTTCATCTTGGCATTGCTCTTAAGTCTAAAGTAACTAATGTTAAGTACAGGATAGGAGAAATTTGTTAGCAATAGGTATCTGTGGAGGCAGTACAGTGTGGTTATTCAAAAAAGCAAAGGCTATGCCCTGGCTGGGTAGCTCAGTTGGTTAGAGTATTGTGTGTTCTGCCTGCGTGCCTTCCCCCCCACCGCCCCCCCTCCCCCCGCCCCATGCTAAGGTTATTGTTTATATGCCCAGTTAGGGCACATGCAAGAATCAAACCAGAGAATGCATACGTAAGTGGAACAACAAATGCATGTTTCTCTCTCTCTCTCCCTACTCCCTTCACCTCCCACTCCCTACTCCCTCCCCCTCTCCCTCCGTCCCTCTCTAAAATCAATAAATTAAAAAAAAAGCAAGGGCACATGAATAGTTTAATATGGGATGAGGGAGATGGCAGTCCCATCCTGCTGTTTGGAGTACACCTGGAATGTTATATATCGCTTTTGGAGACTCACTTTAATAGGCTATAAGTGAAGCAGAACACCTTCAGGAGAAAGGAAGTCGAATAGCTGTTAAACAGAACACCATTGCATATGATGAATGGTTGAAGCACTAAAAGATATTTTTAATCTAGAAAACAGAATTTTGGGGGCCATTGATATAACTTTATATTTTAAAATTGTTAAATATGGAAAATTGATTTGAATTGTAATTTTTTTGCATCAATAGAGTATCATTATAGCAGATGGATAGAAGCTTTGGGGTTGAGGAGAGACTGGGGTGCTAGAAGAAAGCAAAGGGGTGGGAAGTACCATTCCAGACTGTATATATAACTTTATATGTATTACATTATATAATTCATATATATATGCATATATATATCCCAATGCATCAAGTATTAGTTTAAAAATAATTTCCTATGAAAATATTAACTTTTTATAATATAAAATATTTTTTAAAGTTAGCTAATTCTTTGTTTGCCTAAAACTGCTTTTAAAAGCCAATCCTCCACTTCGGATGGCTTCTATATCCAGCTTTTACAAAACTAGCTAAGAAAAATAAATACATCTGCAGGAATTCATATATAACAAAGATACAACAAAAATGAGAAACAGAGGAATCTCAGCTTACATTTTTGTGTTTCTTGTGAGTGGATTTTCCAATCTTGGTATTTTCTGAATACAAGGAACTAAAGCACTGGGTACACACTATATCATCTTTTCTCTTAAAAAAAAAAAGATTGCAAGGACTTTGCAAGTACCCACACTTCTAAGGTGGCTAAATTATGCAAGGAAATTAACAACCAGCACTTTTCATTAATAATTCATGCAAAAGCTTTTGTTAGTAATTTTATCGATTTTTAAAAATAATATAGTATTTTCTGCTACATCCAAAAAAGCTTTTCCATCTCAGGAATGGTTTCTATGGATGGCACACTGGTTGCATGAGAGTGTGTAGCATAGTTTGTTGAATTACAAAGGTTCTGCTCTATGAGTGGCAAGTTATTATACAATTGGGCAGGAGTCTATGTTGTGGCATCAGTAAAGGGGGCACTGCACAAATGGAGAGTGTTTTTAATATGTACATTTGCAGGGTCTTAGACTCAATTAGAGAAGGAATTTGGTTTTTAGTTTGCCCTGACTTTCAGTAACTTGAGAAGCAGAGATGAACAAAGGAACAATTTTGGACACAGAACAGCATTCAGAACAGCTAAAGAAAAAGAATAAGACACTGATTTTCCATTTTGCTTACTAAAAGCCTGTACATGAATTTTGCCCTCACTCCCTATCTTTAGAACAGCTCAGAGGGCAGTCTCTCCTTACCCACCTACAAAACATGATATTCCTGTGATACTGCTCTCTTCCTTAAATCTTCAACCCTCTGCAATAGAATGCTCAATCAACCTCATTAAATAGCAATTAAAATTGCTTCTGAATACTATCTATCCAATAAAGCACAGATCAGAATCATCTTAATTAAGATCATTCCCCAGAGGGAATCAAACTTTAGGTACAGCATAAGATTAGTACATCTTAGGTGGATAATAAACATGTTTAAAAATGATATGAAAGCAAAAAGGGGTTTTTCTTCCATTTAAGTAGATTATGGTACTGGGGAGGGAAGAAGTTCCTTCTTCTCATACTTAGTGATGTTCAATACTATGTGTAAAGTATTGTGCCAGTTAGATGTCAAAAAATTATTAAAAGGTCATGATATCGTCTTTAGTGCTATAACAGTCTACATGAGCAGACAAAACTATAAAACATTAAGAAACTAAAATGGTAGTATATAAATAACAAACATGATAGGCAATGTTTAGTAAAGGTTATTAGAACAGGAAACAATCACTGTTGACATAGTGGTCAAGGAAAGAAAAAAAAAATCCACAGAATCTCACAGTTTGAAGGGACCCCCAAATCATCTTTTTAAAAAATAACCCATTTAAATGTTGACTAGTCTACAGATACCACTAAAAACTGGAAACTTACACCTTTGGAAGAGGCTCAGTCATAAATTTTTCCTGTTTAGATTTGGGAACTATTATGCCAGCTATTTTTTGTCTTTAGGTGAACTCTAAATATTGTTAGGAGTACTTGGTATTCTCTACTTGATAACCATTTAGTGTATATTCTCTTCTCAATAAACTCAGATGAATTCTGAAAGAGCCATTATTGTTGAATGTGAATACATTTACAGGAATGATTTTAGGATAGTTTTATATTTTATCATTTCTTATATTTTAAGTGAAAAAAACATGTTTTGAAATTTTTATTATTTTTTTTCTAGAAAATTTGTTGAGGTGTTCTGGGAGATGGGGGAAAGCATAGTTTTAAGTTTCTTGATTTATATAGTAGCCCTGATATCGAAAAGCAAAGGTTACTATTAAATTCTGAATGAGGATTAATTCAGAAAGGAGAGATGGATTAGTTGAAACTTTGAAGGATGACCAGAACATGTAAGTTCATTTTTTTGAAACCATGAAAAAGTTATAATTTTAAAAAAACCACAGTAAATTCAGTTGAAAACCATTGTTCATTGTAAATGATGACCAAATGTGAATCGGAGGTGAGGGTATTCCTGAAGTCAGTTTAGTAATGGATCAGCTGTGGTGGTCTTGTAGCAATGTAAGGAGAATAGTAATATCCTCTGATGTTTATGCAACTCAGTAAAAGACCAACAATCCCAAGAGAATGTATGCCATTTGGAATCTTGAATAAGAGTGTAGGAATTTGGAGATAATTGGTATGGCCTGGAGCTGTTCTTGGTATGTGCTAGCAAAATTTGGGGGAAAAAATTCTCTTTCCAGATGTGTCACATGGGAGAATTTCTCATGAGATACTGGAATGAGGACAATAGGGGAAACCTATGTTTCCTTGCCCTGCTTATGGACAGGAGAGGGGGTCAGTCCCTCGAAAGAGTCTGGACAAACATTTTGCGTGAGAGATAACTAAAAGCAGTGAACCCGGCAGAGCTGTCTTTAGGGTGCTGGACATGTATTTGACTGTGTAGTCACAGACAAATATGAAAGGACTGTTTCAGTCTTGTTTGGAATTTTGTAAGTGAACAAACGTTAAACAGTATGGAAAGCCTGTTCTGTGTCTCTTTACAGAAAAGAAAACCTCTCTATGTTCTTGAGCATGGAAAAAGGTATGGAAAGACAGGCCACCAGACTGTTATCATTAATTAGGAGATAGGAGAGTGTAGTGGTTAATACTGTGTGAACTCTGCAGCCAGAGAGTCTGTTTCAAATTCCAGCTCTGTCACTATCATATGTGTGACCTTGGGGAAGCTATTTAATGTCTTGGTGTTTGTTTCTTGTTTCATAGAGTTGATGTGAAAATTAAATAAGATAATATGTGTAAAATATTTAAAATAGTGCCTGGTAGGTTCTATATAAATGCTTTTAAAAATACAACACAGTTAAATAACATTTTTAGATTTTGGTCTAAAGGGAGAAAATATAGAGCTGTACTTTATATCTTCATTTTTCATTTCCACTGAAGACTAAAAACAGTACATAGATTAAACTTTCATATTGGCATTTAGTTTTGGTTATGTACTATAGGAGTGTAACTTGAAAGGAGTTTCTTATGTATTTAGAAATACAACATTAAAACATGAGCAACATTTCAATCGAAAACTATAGTCATTCAGTATTTCATTCATTCCTTTGTACTTGATTCTTGTTGCATTTCATCCTGGGTTATCATACTCATGAACTCATTTGTAATCCCAGATCAGTGTCACCTCCTTCATATAAGTTTCTAGGTATCTTCAGTTAATTTTCTTTAAAAATGTTTTATTTTGAAATAGGATTACAAAAGTTACTAAAATAGTTTGAAGACGTCCTGTGTACCCTTTGCCTGGTTTCCTCCAGTGGCCATATCTTGCATAATTATAGTATAATATCAAAACCAAGAAATTGACATGGTTACAATATATGCGTATATGCCATTTAATCATTTGTGTAGATTCCTGTAGCCACCATTCACAGTCAAGATAGAGAACTATTTCATCACTACAAAGATCTCGTATCAATATTTTACCAATTATTATAAAGTGCAGAAATCTTACCTCTCTTATATCTCTTTATTCTCTTGTTGAAGATATAGTTGTCTTAAAAATTTCCTATATATATATTAAAATTCCTACCAGGCAATATTATACTTTTGCTTTGATCATCAACTCTGAGTTAGGAAACTCAAAAGTAGTAAGAAACTCTATTGTATTTATTCATGTGTTTTCTCTTTCTGTTATGTTTTCCCTTCCTTCCTAATGTTCCAGGATTCATTAATTATTGCCTTTCTGTTTAAAGAACATCCTTTAGCCTTTCTTTAGTTAAGGCCTGCGGGTGACAAATTCTCCTAGTTTTCTTTCATTTTGAATGTCTTAAAACATTCTGATGAAGACATCTAAGACAAGTCTTGATTTGTCACTTACTCATAAAGGATAATTTTATAGGATATAAAATTCGGGGTCGACTCTTCTTTTAGCACGTTGAAGATGCTGTATCATTTCCTTTGTCCTCCGTAGTTTCTGATGAGATGCCTACTATTGTTTAAATTGTGTTTTCATTGTAGGTAAGGTATCATTTTACTCTGGCTTGAAGACTTTTTTTGAAGACTTTTTTTTTTGTCTTTAGATTTCAGAAGTTTTATTATGATGTTTCTTGGCATGGATTTCCTTGTCTTTATCCTGTTTGAAGTGGACATAGCTTCTCAAATCTGTAAATTTGTGTCCTGCCGAACTTGGGAAATTAGTAGTCATTATTTCTTAGAATACTTACTCAGCCCCACCTTTTTTATCCTTCCAGCCTTCTGAGATTTGAATGATTAAAATATAGATCTTTTGTTATAGTTCCACAGGTCTCTGAGGCTCTGGTTTTGTTTTGTTTAAGTCTATTTTCTCCCTTTTATCTAGGTTACTTTCTATTGTTCTGTTCTCAAGTTAACTGATTTTTTCCCTCTGTCTTTTCCATCCTGCTATTGAGCCCATCTGTTGAGCCTTTAAAAATGTTTTGGTTATTGCTTTTTTAGCTCTAAAAATATCCCTAGGTCTTCTTATGGGAAGAATATGAAGTGCATCCTTTTCATTATTTCGCTTTTGTATAGTACTTTACAGTTGACAGTCCGTTTGTTTCAAGAATGTTTGTAATTGTTTGTTAAAGCATTTTTATAATACCTGCTTCAGAATCCTTGTTAGATAATTCTACTGTCTGTGTCATCTTACTTTTGGTGTTAATTGCCTTTTTTTAAAAAAAAGTTCAAGTTGAAATTTTCCTGGCTCTTGATATTAATGTGATTTTTGATTTATCATGTGCATTTAATATATTATGAGACTGGATATTAGTTAAATTTTCAGTTTTAGCAGACTTTTTGGGTACTGTTTTAGGAGGGAAACAGGTTACCTTTTACTGTCAGTCATGGTAGAAGTCCAGGTTTCCCACTTGGTCTCCTTGGATAGCAGGGAGGAGGAGTGCCTTATGATCACGGAGTGGAGGTGGGATTTCACGTTTCCCACTAACCTTCCCTGAAACCTCCTTGGCTGGGAGGGCATGAGACACCTTCTTGGTGTTCCTCAAGTGGCCTGTACTGACAGGGCAGTGGCAAGGAGACTATGTTACCAATGGTGATGATAAAAGTTCTGACTTCCCACTGGGCCTCCTCTGACACCACCATGTTGGGGAGGGAAGGGTGCCTCACTGCTACTTTGTGGGGGTTGAAGTCCAGAGATCCCCATTTGACCTCCACTGACCTTGGGGGAGGGCCTTGCTACTGCATGATGAGGTAGATGTCTAGGCTCCTCACTTGGCCTTTTCTGATGGCCTAGGGGTAGGGTGTGTGTTTTCTTCCCAGTGGTGTTTTGTTGAAGTGGGATAGTTTCTGTCTGAAAGTTTGCTCTCCTGCTAGATTGCCCCTTTCTTAGTCCTGTATTAGAAAGAAGTTTTTCTTTGATCATGTCTGCTTTTGTTGGCTTTTCCTGGTTAGTTTCTTAAATTTATACCTACTCTGGGACACATGAGACCACCTCATATCCTCCCCCTCCTCCGAATAAACAACCCAATATAAGAACAACAGAAACCTAGGAAACTCAACACCATGATCCTCAGTTTTTGAGGTTCTTAGGCAGTCTTTCTCCTTCTCTCTACCTTTCAGAATCCTCTTACATTTGTTTTATACATGATGGCCAGGATTTTTAGCTCTGCTTAGTAAGAGGAATAGGAAATGTGGTCTACTTCACCTTTCATTAGTTAACTTTTGTGTATTACTTAGAGTTGGCTAAATACTTTTATGCACATCAACTCACTTGAATCTCACAAGAAATTTATGTAGTGTATCTGTTGATATTATTATCTACACTTAATAGATTTAGATTTGGGCGCAGAGGATTAAAAAAGAATTCAGGAGCTGAACCAGGATCAGAAACTCAGCAGCCCTGATTCTACATTTCTTTCTTTCCCTGCTCTACTAGTTTTTCTTCCCAGTCACTCCAACCTATAACAATCCACCTTTATCGAATGAGTGTAGTAGTTATTCTCTGATCATGAATTTGGTGATCTTCATGTGATTTTTAAAAAAGATTTTATTTATTTACTTTTAGAGAGAGAAGGGAGAGAGGAAGAGAGGGGGAGAAACATCAGTGTGTGGTTGCCTCTTGTACACCCCCGACTGGGGGACCTGGCCCACAACCCAAACATGTGTCCTGAATGGCAATCGAACCAGCGACCCTTTGGTTCTCAGGCCAGCACTCCGTCCACTGAGCCACACCAGCCAGGGCCGATTTTTTTTTTTTAATTGAACCACATTTAAAAAATATATTTATCTTGACTCTGTAATGACGATTTATTTATTTGTTTGTTTGTGTATTGTTTGTGGTTTAAAGTGAGAGTTTATTAGTGAAGTAGAGAGAGAGAGAGTGGCTACTCTGCAGACAGAGCAGCCCCTCCCTACTGGGATTTAATTCTTTCATTCAGGCTCATTTAATGCAGACGTAGGGAATTCATTAACACACCTGTAGGGAGGAATATTGAGGACTTCTCCGGGTAAGGGGTGGGGACTTCATGGAAGGGCCTTCGGCTGTTTAAAGTGTTTTCAATGAATGGTTAGCCTTCTCTACATCATTTTATCTTTGTGGTTTGTGTTTTCCACAATGTCTTAATCATAATTAGTATTTAAAAAACTTTGCATTTGACGTCTCCTTCTTATGTTATTGCTTCAGACTGGCTGTATCTGTCTCTGGGTTTGGAACATTTTGACTCTTATATGGGAAGTATCAGTAGGAAAGATGGAAGGCCTGAAAAGATATTTTTGGTAAGGGGCAGGGTAGTTAAGGGGAAACAAGGGTGAAGGCAGAAGTGGCCTTTCTTCTTTCTCCTCCCCACCTGCACCTTCGCCATCTCTCTCTCTTCCCCTCTCCCCTGGTCTGCCTGACAACCTCAGCCGGGCATGATACCCTTGCAGAGCACTGCTTAGGGTTTTGTGGTCAGTCATTCTCTTTCTTTCTCTCAGTGCCTTTCCCGTCTTTCCCTTGTCTTCTCCATGATTTCCTAGTGGCTCAACATTGTTTAAGAACTTTAAAAAATATGCATAGCACATTTATCCCTTCTCCTCCAAAGGACTCTACAACCTGCTTTGATCTACTTGTAATAATGGCCAAGTTTTGTCCTTGGCCATTTTTTGTTTCTACTGGAAGCTTTCTGCCTAAGGAAACATGGAAAGCCTGAGGACTTCAACTATTGTGTATGTATCATTGATTCCCAAATATCTTTGCTCATAACTCTCACCTGAGTTCCACCCCTGTTTTCTGACTATTTGTAGGACAGCTTCACATGACACCTGACACTCAAAATGTCTAAAATTAAACTTGTATTCATTTACCCCATAAACCTGAACAAAACTTTCTCTTTCTCAGTTGGTAGCTTGATTGACTAGTCTTTCAAATTAGGGACCTCGACATTCATCCCTCCCTCCCTCCCTCTTTACACATCCTCTCATTTTTACAGCCTGCACCACCATTACTACTGCCACTCTTACGTTGACAGGCACAGTTCTGAGCTCTTTACATGTGGTAACTCATTTAATTCTTACAACCCACTTTTGAGGTAGGCAGTGTCATAATCCCTACTTTACAAATGAACAGTTTGAGACACTAAGAAGTTAAATTGCCCCAAACCACAAAGCTAGGAAATAGAGGAGCTTGGCAGGTTTTGGCAGTCTGGTTCCAGAACATCTGTTCTTACCGAGTCTTTGTAATTTTATCTTGAAGATAGTTTTTGAATTTACCTCATCTCCATCTCTACTAATGAATCATTTCAGACTCTCATCATCCGGGTGAAGGTAAACTAACCTTCTAGCCTTCGATAGTTTTCTCCCTCAGGTCTGCTTGCCGCATAGTCACAAGGACGACAGCAATAAAGAGTGACTCCACTCTTTAAAATATCAGTAGTTCCCTAACACTTGAAAGTAATGTCCAGGCTTCTTATCCCTGCATCCAAGGCTATCCACTCTCTGGTTCCTGTGTACTTCCTGCTCTTCTTGTGCCACTTCTTGTGTCTCTTTTCATTCTAGCAACTATAAATTTGATGGTTCGTGAAGTCATTTGGACCAGAAACCTGCTTGTGGTAAATTCTTTTTCTGATTCCTTCATGGGTTCTTCTTCTCTGTCTTCTACTTTTGGTGTCCCACTCTAACCCAAGAATCTTTTCTTTCTATTTTCTCGCCACGGTACCTTTTCTCATATTTTCTCTTTTGCTTGGTGTATATTTCTCTTTTTGTTGAACAACCTTGTAAGATTCAAGTCCTGGTCACCTTGGAGGCATTCCCCGAATTCTTTCTTCCCCCATCCCCCCTCGGTAGGCAGAGATCCCCCCCTTTTTTTTTAATTCCCCTGAACTCTGTTTTTTCTCCTGAAGTCTGGTCATATCACTAGATTTCTTTAAGGTTTCCTAGGAATCACTTAACTTATATTTTCTATTTTCTAAATAGGCTAATTCATGCCCTTGCTTTCCTTTTTTGGGGGGGCCAGTTTTCTAACTCTGTCATCAGTGATGTCAGAGCTTCTCATTCCTGCAGTCTAACAATATCCCTAGTATGTCCTGCCAAGTTGTGTCAACTCTTTGATTCTAGTCAAAGAATATGTACTTTGTTGTTGCACCCCTGTATTTTTGGACACGTGGCAAGAAAAGCTCTGAAAAAATGTCTTACACATTTGTTACACAGCTGTAATCTACTAGTGTTCAAAGTGCTTTGCATTGACTGTTTAATCCCTGTCACATACTTATGATTTATTTCGGATGGTGAAAACATGAGAAGATTAGCCTTGTGGTCACCAAATATGTCAGTAAGAAGAAAAAAAATGTCCATTCTGTGCTTCCTCTGCCTTCTTTGAGAGAGACATCTAAGAGTGAAATTTTTATCATGTTAATTTTAACTGGTTTTGTTTACTGTTCATACTAGAATACATATAAGTCAGTATGTAACAGAGATTATGGGTAAATCCTAATCAACTTGTTCTACCACATGTGAAATAGAATGTTATTGGGTGTATTAGGTTCTGGTTTTGCCCTAGACTTGTCTTGGGATTTTAGCAAAGTCTTTAAACTTCTCGAATATAATTTCCCAAACATTACCTTGAGGTGGTTACCTCCTCCAGCAGAATCAGCAATTCTGGGAATATAGGCTAAATTTTTTGAGAGTATAGGGAATTAACTGACCTTTTAGATATTTTAACAATAGATTCTAGTATAAATATTTTGGCCTGGTCTCCATCCACTGTTGACTTTGTATTGTTTGAATTTTTGCCTTCTTTTTCTTTACATTTACTTGCTTTTTATTTCTTTCTCTTTAAGTCCTCACCAAAGACATGTCCATTGATTTTAGAGAAAGGGGAAGGAAGGGAGAGAGGAGGAGAGAAACATCGACGTGAGAGAGAAACATTGATCGGTTGCCTTTTGTATGCACCCCAAACCCGCAACCTAGGCATGTACCCCAACCTGGGCTCAAGCCTGCAATCCTTTGGTGTAGGGGATGATGCTTCAGCCAGCTGAGCCACCCAGCCAGGGTTTAACTCAGTTTCTTTGGAACTTCATTTATGGATGCTATAGTCTTTCTGAGAAACATTTGTATTAGCTTGAGTAACATACTTGTTAGGTGGGGGACACTGATTATGTGGATCCATTTCAATTAAATACCCAATGGAGTTTAAAAAAATTATAGTTGACATACCATATTATATTAGTTTCAGGTGTACAACACAGTGATTCAACATTTATATACCTTCTGAAGTGATCCCCAATAAGTCTAGCAACATCTGTCACCATACAAAGTTATTGTGATATTATTGACTCTATTTCCTATACTATACATTTTATCCCCATGACTTAATTTATAACTGGAAGTTTGTGCTTCTTAATCCCTTACTTCTTATCCACCCATACCTCCAATCTCCTCCCCTCTGGCAGCCACCAGTTTTCAACTGGGTATCTTTTGAGCCTCGGACCCATATACAGGCTGTTTAGTGGCCACAAATGCTCAGGGAAACTCTTCCTGTCCCTGGGTTCCCTATCTTCCTTCCTGTTCCATGAAGAGTCATTGTGGAAGCAGGCATATGTCCGTGTAGTATGATTTTGTGGGATATATATGGTGAGGTCTGTCTGAAAGAAGTCCAACCATTGTTAATAGGATGAGAACGGTTTGCCTGACATCGATGTAACCTGGCAGCCAAGGAGAGTGGTCTAGAATGCACATGCGTGAACAATGACAACATCACTGTACTAGTCAGACACCGTTACGTGAGCATGTATACTGTGTAGCCATCACATTCAAAGTGACTGAGCGAGTAGAGCAATGAATCTGCATCAAATTTTGCATTAAGCCTGAACATGCCTTAGTAGAAACTATTTAGATGATTCAGAAGGCCACAGCTATGGGCAGTTGGTGATTGACAGCTTCATTATGATGACATGCCTGCTCATGCATCACTTCTCATGCAGAGTTTTTTGGCAAAACATCAAATCACCCATGTGACTCAGCCCCCCTACAGCCCAGATTTGGTGCCCTGTGACTTGTGGCTTTTCCCAAAACTAAAATCACCTTTGAAAGGGAGGAGATTTCAGACCGTAGATGGGATTAAGGAAAATACAAAGGGGCAACTGAAAACGATTGGGGGAACTGTGTGAGATCCCAAGGTGCCTACTTTGAACAGTACTGAGGTGTCATTGTCCTATGTACAATGTTTCTTCTATCTTGTATCTTTTTTTAAAAATTATTTTTATTGTTAGTCTATTACAGTTGTCTCAACTTTCCCCTCTTTGCCTTCCTCTGCCCATCCCATGCCCTGCTCCCAGAGTCAATTCCCACACTGTCGTCCATGTCCATGGGTCATTCATACATGTTCTTTGTCTAGTTCCTTCCCCTTTTTTCCACCATTACCTCCCCACCCCCTGGTCACTTTCAGTCTGTTCCGTGGTTCTATGCCTATGGTTCTATTTTGTTCGTTAGCTTATTTTGTTCATTAGATTCCTCTTATAGGTGAGATCATATGATATTTGTCTTTCACCGACTGGCTTATCTTCTTCAGTAAATGCCTCTGTTTTTCATATTACATGGCTGGATACCTTCTGAACAGATCTTGTATTTCTTTAGTTCACTTTTAAGATTCTAGCCATTTGGTGTTACTATGCCTTTTTACCCCATCTCCATTTTGATTCCTTACCCTGCATGAGCCACAGGCCTTATTTCCTGTCCCCCTTGTGTATTTATTAAAAAGGAAGGTCTAGGCCGCCAAGGATTGGCAAACTTTTTCTGGAAAGGGTCAGGTAAAAAATATTTCAGACTTTGCAGATCATATACACTCTCTGTTGCAACTACCCAACTCTGCTATTGTGATATAAAAGCAGCTGTAGACAATATGTAAATGAATGAACATGGCTGTGTTATAAAAAACTTTATTTATGGACACTGAAACTTGAGTTTCACATAATTTTCATTTGCTTAAATTTTTTCCCTTTTTTCTTTTTAACCTTTTACAAATTTAAAAACTATTTTTAGTTTATGACTATAGGCTGGATTTGGCTTGTGGACCACAGTTTTCCAGCCCTTACTTTAGGCCACTGAGGTGTCGTTCCTCGCTGCTGCTCCCATTGCTGGCTGTTTTAGAATTTTTGTCACTTTAGTGCAAACTTAGGAAAGCTTCATATTCATTTTAATGTGAAATTAAATATATTGCTCTGCTTTATCCAGCATTTTAGGTATTTTGCAGTGGGAAGATTTCAGGATATACTTGTATTTCCAGAATTGTATTTATTTCATCATTTCACTGAGTAATATATAGTGAAATATGAAAGAAATAAAACATTTTCTATATCAGATTTTATGACCCCATCTGATCCTTATTTTATATTACTTGTTTTTATATAAATGTAAGAATGTATGCACATTGCTTTTGTTCTGTATTTTCATTTAACATTTCGGGGGCTTTTCTATACATATTCACACTCTGTGTTTATTATTTAATGAATATATAATCTTTGTCTTACTGTACTAAAATTTACTCAATTAACTACCTTAGTTGGGCTTTGAGTTTTCTTCCCCCCAGGTATTTGTTTTGTTTTTGGTTGTAACTGAGTAGTAAACAATTAAAACAACTCGAAATAGTTTTTGTCTCATTTCGTTAAGGCAGTTTAAAATATTTAAAGGGAAGATTATGAGATCCTTGAAGTCAGGGTCTTATTTTATCCCGTTTTCACTTGAAATGACTTCTGCAAATGCCTGCTTAATAAAATGTTTTTTTAAAAATATGAACACTAGCCATTAAGTAAAAAAAAAATAAATCAAGAGGTTTTACCTGGATTTTATTATGTTTTTCTGATAACAAAAGTACTCTTGAGCTGTTCATCCTTAGCCTGCTCCCTCCTCCTACCTAAATGATGGAACCATTCTTTCACCTATCCCAGGGAATTTAAACTGGTATTTGTTGTGGATTGAAAAACACCAAATACAACCATGCTGAATGACTTCCTTAAAAATGTGTTTTGTTCTGTTTTCAAGACATCCAAATTAAAAACTTTGGGTATAGGCACCAGCTTTTTGATATTTGGATTGTATACACATGCCAGAAGAAAAAACTCAGAACAATGTTGTTTAAACAAATATGTTTTTAATTTTTATTTTGCAACATGAAGCATGAAGGTAGGTAGTCCAGGGCTGATGCAGCAGGAATATGAAACTAAGGAGCATAGGCTTCTTCTGTCTTTCTGCTCAGAAATCCAGAGTGTGTAGCTTTTACCCTCATACCTTTTCTACTCAAAATTTCAAGATGGCTGTTACATCCCCAGCATTATGTCAAGAAGAAAAAGAAGAACAAGAGGCAAAGGGGAGTGCAAACCGAGTAGTGACTTTCCTCTTGTAAAGAGTATTCCTAGAAGCCCTACCCAATGACTTTTGTGTACATTGCAAAAAATAGTTGTTTTTACCTAAGTACAGTGCTACTTCTAACAAAATTGGAGTTCTGTTAGTGTGGAAGGAGAGAATTGATGATGGATAGGCATGTATCAGCCTTGGCCTCATTTAGGATTAACTCCCTTGTACAGACCTCAAGGGAGATGTCATAGAATTGAAACTTTTTCCTCTGAGGCACAGTGGTGCGCATCGTACTTGGTGAACCAAGATGAGAATTAAAAATTTTTTTATATGAAAAAATGTATAGTTTACTATTTAATTTACTTTATGTTTCTTTTTCTATGTATTATTACCAGTGTAGCTGTATGTGCAGTTCACAAGCTTTAAATCACATTTGTTTATATAGTTTTTAATCTTGGCTTTCACACTTAAAATGTTATTTAATAAGCTTTTACCATATCATTAAAGTTTCTTTTAAATATTTTTGAAGGCTTTAAATAGCATTCTAAGATATAGGTCTACCATAATTTATTTACCACTTCTACTGCTGTTAAACATTTATTTAGTTTGATTATTTATTTATGTAACCATAATTTTGAGGAAATATCCTTTGGCTTTCTAGAAGGGTTTCAAAGATAACATGGAGATTTCTTATATACCCCCCACCTACTTCCCTTGTTAACATCTTAAATTTACATTTGTTAAGACCAAGGAACCAGCATTGACATCAACTGCAGACTTGATTTGTAGTTCACCACTTTTTCCACTCATATTCTCTTCTGTTCCAGGATCTAGTGGAGGGTAGCAAATGGTTTAGTTATCATGTCTCCCCATTTTCCTCATATCTTTCCTGTTTTTCATGACCTTGATAATCTTGAGAGGCACTGACTAGATATCCTTTAGGATCTTCCTCAACTTGGGTTTGCCTGATATTTTTCTTATAATTAGACTGGGGTTGTGGGTTTGTGGAAAGAATACCACAGAGGCAAACTACCCTTTTAATCTTATCACATCAGGGAATATGTGATATCCACATGACATCACTGATGATGTGAACCTTCATCACTTGGGTAACATGATATTTGCCAGGTTTCTTCACTGAAAAATTACTGTTTTTCTCTATTCTTTGGTAGTGACTCACAAAGTACAGCTCACACTTAAGGTGCTGGTGTGGGTGTGGCGGCGGGAAGTATGGGTTAAGGTTCACCTGCTGGAAGGAGTATCTATCTAAATTGTTTGGAATTCTTCTGTTAGGAAGATTTTTCTCTTTTTTCCTCAATTAATTTACTGACTCAATCCTTTGTACCCGTATGGTCTCATGTATATTTTATAGTTAGGGTTTTAATCTAATATTATTTATTTTATTGCTCAGATTTTCCAGTTTAGGCCATTGGGACTTCTTTCAGGCTGCTCTCTGTATCCCTTAGATAAAACCCTGTCTTTTTTATTTTTGAGCAATTTACCTTTTCTTACTACAAGATAGTCCAGTCTCATCTTTTATTTCCCCTACTTTAGCCTTAGAATCATCCACTTCTCTAGGTCGCTCTGGCTCCTTTGTATTGGAGAATGGTACTTAAAAGCCAAGTTCTGGTTGCCGGGAGTGTTCATTGCTGCTTGGGTATCACTGTTTCTAGTCCCTCAGTAGAAGGAAGTAGGTAACATGTGCATGTATACTAACGCATGAACACACACCGACATGTGGAGTTTTATTATGTCTTTTTAATGATTTGGCCATTTTATTATTTATTATGAAATGTGCACTTTATCTCTGATAATATGGTTTGTCCTGAGATCCATTTGCTTGACATCACACAAGTTACTTTTTATGATAACTGTTTACATTGTATACTTTACCGTCTTTTTACTTTAGCCACTCTGTTTGTTTTATTTGTTTATTTATTCATTTATATTTTTAATCCTCACCCGAGGATATGTTCATTGATTATAGAGAGAGGAGGGAGAGAGAGAGAGGGAGAGTGAGAGAGAAACTTTAGTGTGAGAGAAACATTGATTGGTTGCCTTCCATATTCACCCTGACCGACTGGGGGTGGAACCCGCAACCTAGGTATGTGCCCTGACTGGAAATTGAACTCATAGCCTTTTGGCTATGGACAATGCTCCAACCAACTGCGCCACCTGGCCAGGGTTCCGTGTCCTTTTATATAAAGTGTGTTTCTGGTAAATAGCATAGATTTAATTTCTTTTCTTTTGTAAGTTCATTGTTATCATATCTGTCTTCTAAATAGTGTTTTTAGTTTATTTGTATTTATCCTTGGAATTTATCATTTGCTTGGGTTTTTACCATTCATTATGCTTTTTAAAAAAAATTTGGCATATCCATTCCTCAGTCATTTTTTCCCTCTTCTTTCCTGCTCTCTTTTGGATTCATTGAACATTTTCTAGAAATCTATTTCATCTTCTCAGTGGACTTTTTAATATATATCTCAGTTTTTAGCTATAAACCAATTTTTATTGGTAACTTGAAGTTTAAATATGTATACTTATTGCAGTTCATCCATAATTAATGTAATACCAGTTAACAAATAATTTGTGTACTTTACAACAGTATAATTTCATTTAACCTCGTACCCATTCTTTGTGCTATTGTTACTCCTACATATTTTATATTATTACTGTATTTGTTTAGTTTTTTAAAAGATTTTATTTTATTTTAAAAAGTAACCTTTAAACAAATTTTAAAGAAAATCTGTTATATTTAGCTATATAGACTGTTTAGGACTCTTTTTATTCTTTCCCTACATTAGGCTTCCATCTAGGATCATTTCCCTTCAGCCTGAAGAACTTACTTTAATATTTATTGTAGTGGAGGTTTACTGGCAACAGTTTCTCTCAGCTTTTACTTGTTTGAGCATGTGTTTGTTTATTCCACCTTCATTTTTAAAGGATATTTATAGTAGGTATAAAATGTAGGTTAATTTATTTTTTCTTCAGCACTTTAAACTGTCGTTTTGTCTTCTGCCTCCATTGCTTCTGATGGGAAATAAGTTGTATCATAATTGTTCTTTCTTTGATTATAATGTTTCATTTTTTTCTAGCCATTCTTAATATTTTTCCTTTATTGTTGAGTTTGGGCGGCATGATTAGATGAGGATTCTGTGTGTATGTGTGTATGTGAGAGTTTTTGTCCTTGGGACTTAGTGAGCTTCTTAAATCTCTGGTTTGAAATCTTTTATTAATTTTGGAAAATTCTTGGCTAATATATCTTCAGTATTTTTTTCTGCCCTATCTTTTGTCTCTTTCCCTTCTGGGAATCCAGTTATACATCTGGTCATACTGTTAGATACCGACTCATTGGTCTCTGATCCTTTCTTCTGAACTTTGGTATTTTATTCAATTTCATTCCTGTTCTCTTTGGGTTTTTCAGTGTGTTTTTAAGAATATCCAATAAATTCCTCATTTTAGATATTATTTTTTTCAGTACTAGAATATCTGTTTGATTCTTTTTCAGAGTTTTGTTTTCCTGCTGAAATTGTCTGCTTTTCCCCCATTTCTTTTAGTCTTGAATTATTTTTTACATATTGATAGGAGCTATTTTAAAGTTTTTGTCTGCTAATTTGAACATCTCAGTTAGTGGTGGGTCCGTTTTTATGGCTGTTTGTTTTCCTGATTGCGGATCACATTTCCCCGGTCTCACATTTTTTGATTCTTTGCTTTTCTGTCAGGACTTTGGGATCTAAGCACTGTGAGGCTCCAGTACCATTCCTGTTTTCCCACATGTTGCTTACTCAGTTTTGTGTCTGTTAGTAGAGGTGGGGAGTGAGGTGGTAATTGAAAGGTGGAGATAAATACGTCTTATTTTGGGAAATGTCAAGGTTTTATTCCCCCACACCAGCCAAATGTCAGTATTAAAAATTTGACTGGCTTCTCCTTGTTCCAACAGTGCTCCTCTATCTACGGTAGGCTCACTCCTCTTTTCACCTGTGACGCAGACCTGACCATTGTCCTTAGTGAGGATAGTGAATGCCATTCTCTGCTAACCTTGAAAAGGGCTTGTTTCTTTCTGGTACTTTGTTTATTTAGATTTTCTTTTCCATCCATGTCTCTTGTATGTTTTTAAAGAAAAAAATATTAGTTTTTGATTAAGTATTTCCATTGTTATTGGTGTGGTGAGAAAAGAACAATGGTCTTTTGTGGCCTTCTATAGCATATTTAGAATGAAAACTCCTTTTTCTTGTTTGAATTTAGCTTTTAAAAATTTCTTTCAGCTTTGACATATACTTCTGAAACATTAATGCAGAGGGAAGGTAGCCCCAAATCTCATGGCTGCTTTGTGTGTGCACAATAAAAGAAAGAAATGATCAGGAATCGCTGGTTCAGTAATACTTGTGTGCCTATATCACTGTTTTGGGGAGGAGGGATGAGATTGGACCTAGTCGGAAGAGTTAGGTTACTGATGACTATTAAAACTAAGGAACACAAAGGTCTTTTTGTTTACAAACTACTTAATCATTTCCAAGATCAACGGTTTTTTACCCCTTACAAGAAGGACTTTCTGGAATTTGTCTTTAGTATATAGAAATCTTGCTAAACTTTATTGTTTGTCCTATTTCTCTGCTTTTTATACCTGCATCCATTTTGTATCTCCTCTGTGATATACCTTATTAAATCCTTAAGGCTTTTAAAGTTTCTTAAAGCTTTAGGCCTTTGTGTTATAAATATTGATGCTCCATTCTGAGATTGCTAAAGCTCGAGTTCAGGAAGAGAATTGTTAGAATCTTATATACTGTGTTCTGTTTTCATTTATTTGCCACTGTGCATTCAGGTCCAAATAAAATTGTGTAGTTCATTTAAATTCATTTTTGGTGATGGCCTTCTTTCACATTTACTGAAATTATATAAAATTGTCCTTCCTTCAAAATAATAATCCCATTTGTTTTGACTAATTTCTAATACTTTCTTAATGTCTTTTGTTCACTTTGGTTTGGAATCTCTTTTTCTTTCGTATTTACTCTTCATTCCATTGTCCAAATAGCTATAAAAATTTCAGTTCTAGGCCTCTGACCACCCACTAGAAAATCTTAATGAAGTTTAATCTGGTGTCTTTGAAACTTGGGTGTTAGGTGTGACCTGTCAGCTAGTAGGCTAACTGTCTAACAAACAGCATGGTACCCATATTTTCTTAGGCACATTGAATACAACCAAATATTTGTGTTGTATTATGGTGACTCCTTTTTCAAAAAATAAAAAATCTCTGTCTTCCTTAGACATGGACTTTTTTCAGCCTTACTGAGGTATAATTGACAAATAAAATTGTGAGATATTTTATGTGTACAACATGGTTTGATATACATATATATTGTGAAAGAGTCCCCCATCAAGTTATGAACACATCCATCCTCACACACATTTACCTCTTTTTGGGGAATGGGGTGGTTAGAACATTCAGGTTTTACTCTTTTAGCAAATATCAATTATACAATGTGGTGTTATCAAATATATCATTATATTATACATTAGTCTCAGACCTTACTCATCTTATAACTGAAAGTTTGTATCCTTTTAACAACCTCTCCATATTTTCCCTATTCCCCATCTTCCAGTGCTTGCAACTGCTTTTCTACTTTCTGTTTCTATGAGTTCAACTTTTATTTTTAGGTTCCACGTATAAGTGATACCAACACATGGGCATTTAATTGACTCAGTATGTTTCACAGAATCTTAGACAAGTTATTTATATTAAATGTTTCTTAACTTAGAAGAATTTATCATGTTACTAATTGTCCATTTACCATGTAAACCTTATTAAAAAGGAGGCCTGATTTTCTTGTCTATGGGCTAGTCCAGATGTCTGGACTCTAGGGTATAACATATTTTTCACACATTCAGCTAAGACTTGGATTGAGCATTACACAGTATTTGTAAAAATGTTATTTTTTGAGAGAGTTTCTCAAACTTAGATGATTTTTAAAAATTGGGAGGATGTAATTATATCTTTGATAAGTTATGAGACAGAAGACTGTTTTAATTATTTGGGGTAATAACTTGAGATTTAGAGTTAGAGTAAGTTCATATCTAACACTATTTGGGAGATAGGTTTTTTAATATTGTTATCTATGTTAACTGTCTTTCCTTAATGCTGCTTTGAGAATGGCAATGTTTTTAAAATGCCATGAGAAAATGATTTTACTGAAATAAATTTTTTGTTTTGTTGTGTTATATGCATTAACCATGAAGGTGATTTTGTTAAGTTTAACACTTGGAGTATTTGTTAGATTAAATCTTGGTAACATTAGGTTAAAAGAATGTGAATGTACTATATTTATATTTCTGGAAAGTGATTATCTTCTAAACTTTATAGAATCATCACTATTATCTGTTTTTTTTAATGGAAAGGGGATGGGTGGAATGTGTTTCTCTTTTTTTACTAATATGCAATAGATTTTTAAATTGAATTTATTGGGGTGACATTAGTTAATAAAATTATATAGCTTTTAGGTGTACAATTTTATAATGCATCATCTGTATATCGTATTGTGTGTTTACCACCCCAAGTCCAATCTCCTTCCATCAACATTTATCCCCCACCTTTACCCTCTTCTACCTCCCCCACCCCCTTTCCTCCTGGTAATCACCATCCTGTTGTCTGTGCCTATGAGGGTTTTTTTTTAATGGAGTAGATTTTTAATGTTTGTTCCATAGGCCTTTCTAATATTTTGTGCATGTGTGTGTTCACTTAGGGAGTGTTAGGGAGTGTGTGTGTGTTGTGTGTATATGTGCAGTGGTAGTATATATAGATCTTTTCATCACAATAGGAACTTTAAATAAGCTTGGAAAATGACCTAATTGAAACTTTGAAAGGCTTCATTTAAAAAGTTGAAAGCACGTGGAATATTTTGTTTGAAATTTAAATAGGTTAAAAACAAGAGCAATTATTATTGGCCCATCTAGAAAATAAAATAGTGTTAATAAATACATAGTAACTGAATCTGAGGAATCTTTATTTAGCTTTCTCTTTCCAATTTATTCCACTGGTGACCTGTAGAGGGCATTACATGCACAGTAACTATAGCTTTGTATTATGTTTCATATAAACTATTAGGTGAAGTTTCTAACTTATATTCACATATTCTAGGATATGTCATAAATGTCAAGATAATTAATTTAATTACAATTACGTTTTTGTTACTATAATTTTTTAAAGTGTGGTTTTGTCTTTTTTAAGGACAAATGAAGAAAGTAGGCTGGAAGGGATTTTGAGAACGCGAAAATAAAGCTTCCCAAGATTTGTTTGCCTACGATGGATTAGTTAATGAACCAGGCTCTAACATACGTGTGCTAATCTGATCTTTCCTAAAATTCCACAGGAGTGATCTTTCCTACTGAATAACAAGAGTAAAGATTTCTTCTTATTGCAGGTGTCTTGTGAACTTAAAATGCAAAGAAAACAGTTTAGTTCTTTTATCTTGGGGATAAGATAATATGATGTAGTGAGAATTAGTAAAAACTTATAAAATGCTTTTCTTCTGGGCTAATAGGACAATTATGTAATCAGGGTAAGAATGGGAAGAGACTATTAGATGAAACTGGAAGCCCTGAAGCCCTATGGTTTCTCTTCCCAGGGTAAACTGATTGACATGCCTTCTCATCCTGGGGTTTTAATGTTCCTCTCCATAAATTGGAGATTCTTAATTGCAGCTTTTATAGGTAGTATATTGCTTTCAGATTTTATGGGATTCTAAGTGCATAATGCATATTTGTATTTTTGCACACACATCATTCAATAATTAAACAGATAGTGCTACCACTAATTTTTTTATGATGTTTAGTTGTGAGTAATGGGGAAACTGAGTAAAAACTGAGTGATTCTGAAGAAATAATTTGTGTAAATATAGGCCAGATTCAGGATTAAATAATTTTAATATAAAATAGTCTGATGTGATCAGTAAGAGAAGTACAACTATTATGCACATGAGAATATAATTGTAATGATTAAAGCCACCGTTGTTAGTTTTACCTTCGGATCTTGGTTCTGTCAGTCTCTGGGTTTGTAATCTGTAATCACTTAATTTTGGATTAAAGTCTCTAAACTTTGGATTCCTCATCTCTAAAGTGGGAATGGAAAACCCAATCTACTGTACAGAGTTATTTGTGATATAAATAAAATAATCCATATTATATTTAGTATAGTGCCTGGTGTGGAAAAAGTACTCACAAACATTTTTAGTATTATGATAAAATTTGTTTTGTAATTATTTTTTAAGACACAAAAGATTATCCTTATTTTAAGGGTAAATTGAAAATTTAAAAAGTATTTTTTGAAGGACCTGAAACCAGAGTTTATTCTCAGATTTTTTTTTTCCTGGTGGGTTTAAGACAATGATTAATAATAACTCTCAGGGGGAAATCCCAGGCATCTATGAATTTTATTTCAATAACACGGACTTCAGGGTTTGTATTTTGCTTCTTCCTAAGGCTGTAGAGTCACTAAATCATTTGGGGACTCTAGAAGATCAGTGTGACAGGAACTTCCATCAGTACCAAATAACCAGGGACTAATAAATTTAAGATGATTGTTTTTTTTGGTACAGTTAATAGTTGTTCAGAAACTATCTTGATGGAACATATAAATGAAAAAAAAAATCTTTACAGGTCAAGATTCCAGTCTTGATATTAAGAAAGAAAGAAAAAAAAAAAAGGCCAGGACCATAAGGTAAAAATGTGGTGAATGGGGAAAGTCCTTGAAAAGTTGTTAACTTGGGTAAGGGAAATAGCAGTATCTCTGTGGTCTTTCAGGAACAAAAAACATCTTTTGCAGAGCACCTCGTGTTTGAGCCAAGCTATAAAGTGACCTTCCTGGCTGGCTGGCTCAACCTCAAGTTTTCCTAGGGAGAATCAGCATTGCTTCAGTGCTTGACAGTGGGCAGCAGACCACTTACCAGTGGGAAGCAAGGAAATGATGGCTGAAGCAAGGAATGACTGTTATTTCTCACCAGCAGATAGGTACACATCACTTGCTGAAATGATTCAGCAGTTTCAAGTTGCGAGCTGTGAGCCTTTGCGAGTTCCACATGGGGAGCACAGAACCCAGGAGGGTCAGCTCTGTTTAGAATACTTCTGGGATTGCTCTGTTCCCTTTTGCTCTGAATCACAGGCTGATATGTGTTTGTAGTCTTTTTTAATTTTTTTCCTCCTCACTCCTAACACTGCTCCCAAGGTTCCTTGACTGTTTGTAATAGAGTATCCTAGAGAGCAGCAGGTAAAAATTTTCAGGTGCTAAGGGGCCAGGGGAGCATTGGGAGGGGAAGGCAGGTGTTTCATCCATCCCATCACTGTTTAAGGTACTTCCATCTTTTAAAACTGACATTATTCTGTTCCACCCTATTCCCTGGAAAAAAACAGGCCTTGTGTCTGGATCTTTTCGTTTTAATGATTTCCATGAAAAGGCTTTTACCCAGGCTCTGACATGACAGTCAGAACACACATTTAAATGTGAGACTGCTTAAAAGGCTATTGATATTCCCTGGTGGAAAAGAAAGTGCTTTAAAAAAAATCCATCTGTCCATATACAAGTTAACCCTGACTATTTTCTTTCTTTCTCTTCTCCTTTTTCTTCTCCTTTTCCTCTTCCTCCTTCTCCTGCTGTCTCACAAAATTTGTGTGCCACCATCTCTTAGAAGCTGTCATTGTTTATACATTGATGACTCTGATTAATTTAATCCAGATCCAAAGACATTGAATGGGAGGAAGAATGCTTCAGTTCAATCTAAGGCTGTTATTTTAGTCTCAGCAGACTGTTCTTTTGAATTTGGGTCTCATTTCTGTTTGTATGTCCTGGATGCTAGCAGAAGTCAATAATCTGTATGATACAATGATGATGTATATTTATAACAGGAATTCTGTGCAGCATTTATGATCAAAAACACATTTGGCATGAATTCACTAAGTGTTAGTGGGGATTAAAGTTGATACCAGATTGCTGTGCTACATAAGCAGTCTGGTATAGCAAATGGGTTCTGAAGTAACAACCAGGTATTTGATAAGATTTTAATTAACTGATAGGCACGTGAATATGGAGCTCAAACATGGTTGGTTTGTTCTCATGCTGGTGAAAGAATGTTCTCTTAACTATTTACCAGTATGTTCACTGATGCTCTCTATCCTCACGTGAAATAAGATGGCTTTATTGAAAATGCATGGCATGCAGGCAGTGCATTTTCCTATAACAAAAAACCTATAACAAAAAAATTATAACAAAACCTATAACAAAAACCTATAACAAAAAAATTATAACAAAAACCTATAACAAAACCTATAACAAAAAACCTATAACAAAAAAATTACTACTACTGACAATTTATTCATGGAAAAAATAATATAATTATCCACATTTTATTCTCTATAATCATTCTACCTACACTTACCTAGACATTCCTGGCTACTTACAAACTCTTTAAATTATAAGTCCTGATTACTTTTCCTGGAGTGACTGTTCTAAATTTTCTCAAGTTACTCAGTCGCACAACTTTACTGCTGTCTGACATTTCAGTAGATAATCTTTTACCTAAAAAAGGGAGATCATTAGGTAGAGGTTTAAAAGATGTCTGGGCTTATTAAGAATAACTTTCTCAAATTTCTTTTTTTCTATTTCAGATTCTTTAGGGCTATCACCTTTTTTCCTATTTCAAAGAAAGAAGTGCCTGGCTTCCTTAATGAGGCTAATAGCTACCAGCCTTTTTTTGATCCTGTTTCTTCCTAATTTTTCTAAAATGCTGTTGGAATAGTAATCTCCTCTTTTCCATACATTTTCAGCATCTTAGTGGGGGCTTTTCCTTCTGCCCACAAATTTGGTCTTGTACTTTATAGTAATAGTTAGAGAATAAAAAAGAAAACATACTCTTCTACCCTTACTTTCCTTTTGAATGAACCTTTAGTTTTACTGTTCTTTTTAATGTTTTAGCATAATGCCTTTGATGTTTTTCAGTTGAGGTCAGTGTTTACTGAGGCCTACTATGCACTCAGCACAAAGATAAACCCGTTATGGCCTGTCTTCTAAGAGTTTATGTATGTTTTAGTCTGATAAAGAAAAGTAGGTGTAGGTGTAGTATCAAGTGGTAGGTGCTTTAATAGAGACATGCATTCAGTGCTATTGGAGTTTACCCTGGCATTCACAGTGTGCCCTCATCCTGCCTTTTTATTGTTAACTGCTTATTGTTGAATGTTTAATAACTTTCCCAGGGAAAAAGAAATTAATGCTCTTATACTATATCTTTGTTCTTTTCATCTCTTTTATTCTTATCTTTTCTCTTTGAGGGCTTGAGTTCTACTTATAATTATAATTACATGTTCTTTTTACACAATCTCAAAATTTTTATATATTATAACTTTTATGTAGTAAAGCTTCTACTAATTATAGCAGTTTTATATAGCCTTATCAATGTGTGTTATTATTTAGAATGAATTCAACTTGAGGAGAATTGGTGTGTGCTACTGATTCTTTCATAGCCAACTTCCCCCATGACAAGTACTTTATTTTGAATCATGATTAGTTACATTTTTACCTTCAAGTAGAATTTTAAAATAGGGTTTATGAAATGTGGTTTTTACCCAGAGATTTAAATATATATATATTTAAAAAAAATATATTTATAAATATATCCCCCGATATGTTATTTTAGAATGACTTCTTGGCTTTTTAAAAAAGACCCCCCCTTTTTTTTATGTACTGTGTTTTTAAGGAAAGTTTTAGGTTTATAGAAAAATTGAGCAGATAGAATGTTCCCATGTACCCCTTTCTCCCTATCACAGTTTCCCCTATTATTAATACCTTGCATTAGTGGAGTATGTTTGTTGAAATTGGTGAACCAATATATTTTTTATTTGAGATATAGTTGACATATTGTGTCAGCTGATTTGATACATTTATGTATTGTAATATTGATTACCTGTGTAACTCTAACCTCTGTCATTCACATAATGTGTGTGTGTGTGTGTGTGTGTGTGTGGTGAGAACATTTAAGGTCTAGTCTCATCAACTTTGAAGTTTATAATACAGTATTGTTTACTATGATCACTATGCTAAGCTACAGGACTGACTTACCTAATAATTGCAAGTCTGTACACTTAACCAATATCTCCCTAAATCTCCTACCCCTCAAGGCCCTGGTAACCACCATTGTGGTATTTTTATGAATTTGGCTTTGATAGATTCCACACTTAAGTGATACATGCAGTTTTTGCCTGACTTATCTCATTAAACATAAGCCCTCAAAATCTATCCATGTTGTTTCGAATGGCAGGATTTATTTGAAGAAAATAAAAATGGGATATCAAAAAGACATCTGTACTCCTATGTTTATTGTAGCATTATTCACAGTAGCCAAGATATGAGAACAATCTCAGTGTCTGTCAGTAGATGAACGGATAAAGATGTGAGATATACACACTCAAAATACATGCATATACATATGTACATACATACATAATATTATTCTGCAACGAGAAAGAAGGAAATCCTACTATTAGACAACATGATATACATTATTACCTCAAGTTCATAATTTATGTTAGGGTTTATTGTTTGTGTTGTAAAGTTATTTAGGTTTTGAGAAATGAGTAATGTCATATATCCATCATTGTAGTATCATACAGAATAACTTCACAGTGCTAAAAGTCTCCTATACTTTACAACTATTTATCTCCTAAACCTCAGGCAACCAGTGATCTTTTTTATTGCCTCTGCAGTCTTGCTTCTTTTTGGGATATCTTATAGTTGGAATTTATAGTATGTAGCCTTTCAGATTGGAATTTTTCACTTAGCAGTATGCATTTGAACTTCCTTTGTATCTTTTTATAGCAGGTCATTTCTTTTGATTTCAGACTAATATTCCATTGTATGAATGTGTCGCAGTTTGTTTTTTCCTTTCATCTATTGAGGGACATCTTAGCTGCATCCAACTTTTGGCCATCATGAATATAGCTACCACAAATATTTGTGTACACATAAATTTTAATTGAATTTTTTGGGTGGCACTGGTTAACAAAGTTATACAGATTTCAGGTTCATAATTCTACTACACATCATCTGTACACTGTATTGTGTGTTCACCACCCTAAGTCAAGTCTCCATCCATTGCCCTTCTGTAACCTCCTCCACCTCCCCACTCCCCTCATGTGTGCACATAAATTTTAAACTCACTTGGGTAAATACCTAGGGTAAGACTTTATGTAGCATTGTAAGAAACTACCAAACTGTCTTCCATAGTGGCTGTACCATTTTGTGTTCCCACCAGTGAAAAATGAGAGTTCCTGTTGCTCCATATCCTCATCAGCATTTCGTATTGTTCAGGTTATTTTTTTTAAATTAAATTAAAATTTTTTTAGCCATAACAGATCTGTAGTGCTATCTTGTTGTTTTAATTAGCAGTTCTCTAATAACAGATAATGTCGAGCATCCTTTTTATAGGCTTATTTGCCATCTGCTTGTTTTCTTTGGTGAGGCACCTATTCAGAACTTTTGCTTATTTTTCATTTGGGTTCTTTGTTGAGTTTTAAGAGTTCATGATATATTTTATATACCAGTCCTTTTATTAGATATGAGTTCTGCAAAGATTTTCTCCCACTGTAGGTTGTCTTTTTTTTTGTTGTTCAAACTGTCTTTCACTGAGAAAATGTTTTTGATTTAGTGAATTCAAACTTATCAAATTTCACTCTATGAAGCATACAGTTGGTATTGTTGGTCATCACCAAACTCAAGATTGCCTAGATTTTCTCTGATGTTGTTTTCTACTAGTTTTACATTTTTGCATTTTACATTTAGGTCTATGATCCATTTTGAATTTATTTTTTTTTGGTGAACGATATTTAGGTCTGTTTAGATTTATTTTATTGCATATGGACGTCCAGTTGTTCTTGTACCATTTGTTGACATGCTACCTCGTTTTCATTGAATTGCCTTTATTTTTATTGTCAAAGATTAGTTGACTGAATTCGTGTGCATTTATTTCTGTACTCTGTTTCCTTTGATCTATTTGTCTATTATTTTTGCCAATACCACACTGTCTTGATTACTATAGTGTTATACTAAGTCTTGAAGTTGTTTCATCTGTCCTCTGATGATCTTCATCTTCAGTTTTATGTTGACGATTTTGTGTCTTTTGCCTTCCCATATAAATTTTAGAATCATTTTGTCGATAACCACAAAATAACTTGCTGTAATTTTTATTGTTACTGCTTTGAGTTTATAGATGAAGTTGGGAAGAATCGAAACCTTAACAACATTGAGTGTTCTATCAATGAACATGGGATATTTACTTAGATCCTCTTTTATTTCTTTCATCAGAACTTTGTAGTTTTCCTTCTATAGGTTTTATACATATTTTATTAAATACCTAAGTATTTCTTTTGGGTGCTAATATAAATAATGTTAGATTTTAAATTTCTAATTTAGGAAAGCAGTTGGCTTTTGTATATTCACCTCTATCCTCCAGTTGGGCTATGTAATCACTTAGTAGTTGGAGGAGTTTCTTGTTCTTTTTGCTGTTGAAACTTTGGAAATTTCTGCATAGGTAGTCATGTCATCTTCAAACAAAAGCAGTTTTATTTCTTCATTCCCAATTTGTATACATTTTATTTCATTTTCTTGCCATATTGCATTGCCTAGGATTTCCAGTATACTGTTGAATAGGAATGATGGGAGTGAACATTCTTGCTTTGTTCCTGATATTAGGAGGAAAACCTCTAGTTTCTCACTAGTAAATATCATATGCTATAGATTTTTCTTATAGACCTTCTTCATCAAGTTTAGGAAGTATGCAATTATGTAATACCCTCCTTATCCCTGATAATTTTCCTTGTTCTAAAGTATTCTTTGTCTGAAAATAATATAGTTACTCCATCTTTTTTTGAATTAATGTTAGCATGGAAAATCTTTATTCAACCATTTACTATTTTAACCTCTCTGTGACTTCATATTTAAAATGTGTTTCTTTTAGGCAACATATAATTGGGTCATTTTTTTATCTACTCTATTGGTCTCTTTTAATTGATATATTTAGCTCATTTGCATTTAAAGTGATTATTGGAATAGTTGAAGTTAATATCTACCATATTTCTAAATTTTCTGTTTATTGCATTTGTTGTTTTATGCCTTCTTTGATTTTAATTGAGTATTTTATAATTTCATTTTCTTTCTTCTCTCAGTAAATAATATACTTTATTTAAAAAATTTTTCACTGTTGCTTTAGCAATTGGAATATATATTTATAATTAATCTACATGTACTTTCAAATAACTGTAACAGTTCACTGGTAGGGCAGATATCTTAAAACAGAATTCTAGTTCTTCTGTCTGGTTCCTTATATCATTGATGTTATACATTTCCCGTATCCATAAATTTTAATAACTGACTGAATTTGTCAGCTATCAGCTATTATTATTAATTTTTTCTTATTTTTATTGAGGTAAAATTAGTTAATTTATTTTAGCGTTATACTAAGTCTTGAAGTTAAGTTTCATCCATTCTCTGATGATCTTCATCTCCGGTTTTATGTTGACAACTTTGCGTCTTTTGCCTTCTCATAGAAATTTTAGAATCATTTTGTTGATAACCACAAAATAACTTGCTGTAATTTTTATTGTTACTGCTTTGAATTTATGGATGAAGTTGGGAAGAATCTTCCTGACTTGCCATCATTGGGGTAAATTAATCTTATTTTTATTGAGGTAAAATTCAGATAACTTAAAATTAACCATTTTAAAGTGAACAGTTTCAGTGGCATTTAATACATTCACAATATTGTACAACCATCATGCCTTTTTCCAAAATATTTTCATTATCCTGAAAGGAAACCTTATTCCTATTTATTCCATCCTTTTTCTAGCAGACGTGATGTGACAGATAATAGGAGCTTAGCTAAATAAGATTTTAATGTGAGTATTCATGTGTATCTGGGTAGGAGTTAGGCTCTGTTTAATGTGTGCTGTAACTGTAGTTTGTCAGAGGCTTCAATTTACTCGTGTCAGTTTTTGTTTACCCTGTTGTCTTTGGGTTGTCTCCTGGTCTTCCCTAGCAACTCCTGTTTAAGTGGAGCTTTCGTGTTGTACTTTTTTCTGTTTGTAATTCACTGTTATTACAGTGGAATACTGTTTATGTGGGGAAGGGAAGCATTCTGTAGTCTTATGATTAAGTCTCTGTTTTTGTTTTGTTTTGTTTTAAATTGTACAAAAGTCTCTGAGCTGTGACCTCCATAGTTTCTTAACCTTTCTTTTTTTCTCTCCTTATGTGATAAAGGAAGGCTAGAGGGAGCATTTTTCAAAATGGCTACATTTCCATTTCCTCTGCTGGAAACATGAGGGGATTTTTCTTGGCTTTTCTCTATGAGAACCTTGGAAGTCTCCTTGAGGCAAAACTTGTGGAAATGTAGGGGATCCTTAACACTGGACACCCAGGAGTTACAACTCTTAGGCTAGTCCAAAGTTAGCCTCTAGCAATTCACTTCTCGTGTACATTTTCCTACTAGTACTGGAGAGGCTCCTGGGACCTCTGTGTCTGGTAAGTTGTGATTCTTTGTGTTCATCTGTCTCTTTTGTTTTTGGGGTGGCAGTTTGCATTGTAATCTCAGTTCTCTGTGGATCTAAGAAAAGTTAATTTGTTTTCTAGTTTTTTTTAAGCTTTTTTTCTTGTGAGGACTGGAGTGACAGCTTCTCAGCTCTTTACACTTCAGAGCTGAAACCATTTTGACTTTTTATATTATCTTCATAACAGGTCCTTTCTGAGCTTTCTTTCCTACCCCGTTGTCTTTTGACATCTATTATTATTGAGAAGGCTGACATCTGCAGGCTCTTAAAAAAATGAATTCCTCAAATGTTTGATTGAATTTACTAACAAACAATCTGTACCTATAGTTTTATTTATTTTAAAATTTTTTATCTACAAGTTTCATTTCTTTAATACATACAGGACTATTCAGGTTATCTATTTCTCCTTGAGTGAGCTTTAGTAGTTTATGTATTTCAAGGAATTTGTCTACTCTATCTAAATTGTTGAATATATATGCATAAAATTGTTCATGATATTTCCTAATTTTTTTAATGTCTTTTGGGTTTGTAATGATGACCTGCTTTGAATCTTTAAAATCTGTATCTAATAATTACACATTTTGGAGCTTGGATGTAATTTTTTCATCTCCCGCCATTGGTTTTTAATCCTGTTGTCTTATCCTTTTTTTGTATCTGATTACTTTTAATTGTATGCTTGTCATTATACTTTCAAAATTGATTGTAGAAACAATTTAAAGTCTAGGATGATAGTATCTTTCTTCAGAAAAGAGTTTTCTTTTACCAGACACTGGTAAGCAGTATTATTCTAGGATGCTTGGGAGAACAATAGTACTTTGGGATCACTTTAATCCAATTTAGTGCTTAGTATGAGTTTCTGCAAGGGACCTGTCTAATCCTGGTTTAACCTTGTCATAGGGTGCAGCTGTTCAAGGTTCTAACTCTTAATGAAGGGTAAACCATGGCCATTCCTCCCTGACTGAACTTAACTTTTATTTCTCTTTTCTAATCATTTGACATTGTGAAAGTGCCATTTAGCCAGTATGTTATCCTTTCAGTATTGGTAAATGCCCTCAAAGGGAGAATGGCTACAAATGTTGGTGTCTCTTCCACATGCCACTTCCCTTTCGTGGATCCTGGCTTAACAAGTTTTCACCATTTTGTTAGCTCTTTGAATCTTAAAGTTGATAGTTTTTACATTTTTGTTCAGCTTTTCTTATCTAAATTGCCTAGTTTCGCCATTGCCTGAAGTGGATATTCCTTTATAGTCATTTGTATCCACATCTATTTTATAAAATTTTGATCATATTTAAATATATCTTGATTTTCTAATGGTTTTATTTATTTATTTTTAGAGCGAGGGGAAGGGAGGGAAAGCGAGAGGGAGAGAATCATTGATGTACAAGAGAAATACCTATCTATCTAAGTGGGTTCCTCTTGCACGCCCCCAACCAGGGACCTGGCCTGCAACCCAGGCATGTGCCCTGACCGAGAATCGAACTGGCGACCTTTTGGTTTTCCCTGTGACACTCAGCCCACTGAGCCATGCCAGTCAGGGCTATCTTGATTTTTTTTAAAGCTTGATGTATTGAGTGTTTCTCCATGTAATGAAATGTTCTTTAAAGACATGCTTCTTAAAAAAAATTTACTCAAAATTTTTCTTCACATTTCTGTTGTATACTTTCTTATTCTTTTTTTGACCTCATTAACTATTAGTATACACGTACGTTTCCTCTTATTTGCTATATAATTATATTTCTAGATTCAAAATTATTTACAGATTGTCTACCTGACACATTTTATGAATTTAAACTTGGTCATCCTTACTGGACTAGATACCTACTGTAATAACAAAATTGAATTTTATTAGCAGGATGCATAGGAACCTTTAATATCTGGAGAAACACCTGGCTTTTAAGTTAAAACTGGAAACAGAAGCTTGTGTGAGTGTAGTTTTACACCTAGCAATAAGAGAACACATGTCCATCTGATCTTAGGAAGATTTTATAAGTTTCAAATGGGTCTTTGGCCCTGAGCCATTCTTGCTGTCATTTTTTATTAACTTTGTTCTTTTTTACTTCTTATAAAAAGCCTGCTTTTTGTAATATTGTTTCAAAAAATATTCCATCAAAAGGATATTGTAAAATGGTGTCTTAAAATTGTGTCTCAGTCCATTAAAAAGACTCATAAAACACAAAATACACAGTAACTAGTCAGAACCACAGAGTTAACCATAACTCTCTATTAACTCTGTTCCATAGTAAATCAGTTTGCAGTGATCATCACAAAACAGCATTAAAGAAACAAACAAACATCACTAGTTTCTTTGTGGGTAAGACTAAGGCACTTAAAATCACATTTGTAGATAGACAGTCTAAATGGAAATTTTAATAACATCATTGAGATTAAATCTTACAGCTTACTGCTCAGTTTTTGTGTGACATTTCTATCAGCCTTTTTGTTTGTTTTCATAAACTAGATCATATGTGTAATTTTTGGCCTTTCATAGTTTAGCTAAATTATAGTCATTGATATTCTCTTTTCTATGGCATTTTTTATGGGAGTAGGTAGTAAAGATATGTTCTCTTTTTTCATAACACTCTTCCTGTCTACTGTGGTTCATCAAAATGTAAATTTGTGGGAAATCGGGTTTAGCTTTTTAATTTATTTTTATGAACTAGATCATGATTGGTACATTTAAGTCTTTCATAGGCTGCTTAAATTGTTACTGTGCTGTTTCCCTATGGTACTTCTTTTAAAAATTAAAAAAAAATTTTTTTAAACTATGTTTTATTGATTATACCATTACAGTTGCCCTGAATTGTCCCCCTTTCCCCCTCGACCCTTTAGCCAATCCCCTCCCCCACCATTGTTCATGTCCATGGCCACTCCATTTCCTACACTGTACATCCCCATGGCTATTCTGTAAAAACCTGTTGGTACTTCTTAATCCCCTCACCTCTTCACCCTTTCCCCACACCCCCCTAATCTGGAAACCATCAAAATAACCTCTGTATCCATGATTCTGTCTTGGTTCTTGTTTGCTTAGTTTGTTTTTTAAATTCAGTTGTTGATAGGTATGCATTTATTGCCATTTCATTGTTCATAGTTTTGATCTTCTTTTTCCTAAATTAGTCCCTTTAACATTTCATATAATAATGGTTTTGTGAGGATGAATGCCTTTAGTTTTTTTCTTGTCTGGAAAGCTCTTTATCTGCCCTTAGATTCTAAGTGATAGCTTTGCTGGGTAGAGCAATCTTGGCTGTAGGTCCCTGCTTTTCATGACTTTGAATTATTTCTTGCCAATCCCTTCTAGCCTGCAAAGTTTCTTTTGAGAAATCAGCTGACCGTTTTATGGGAACTCCCCTGTAGGTAACTAATTTCTTTTCTCTTGTTGCTTTTAAGATTCTCTATCTTTAACCTTTGGCATTTTAATTATGGCGTGTCTTGGGGTGGGCCTGTGGCATCCATCTTGTTTGGGACTCTGTGCTTCCTGGACTTGCATGTCTTTTCCGTCACCAAATTAGAGAAGTTTTCCTTCAATGCTTTTTCAAATACATTGCCAATTTATTGCTCTTTCTCTTCTCCTTCTGGCGTCCCTGTGGGTGCCAGCCCATGTGGAACCAGCCCATTCTGCATCTGCACCCCTCCTACCAGTCTAGATGGATGTGGTTTTAATAATTCCATAGTCATCAGACTTCCATTGAACTCGATTTCTGACAGTTCTGAGTGATGGCTGTCATATATTTTGGTTGTAATTTTGATGTGGTTGTGCGAAGAGGCGAGCCATGTCTGCCCACACTGCCATCTTGACTGGAAGTCTCTTATAGTGCTTCTTAAGAGAGATATATTCTCCTTGTTCTGACACTCTTCTTACCCAAATAGTGTGGTTCATGAAAAATATATCTTCTATGTTGATAGGAAACTGCTGATAAAACAAAGAAATATTAGATTAGGGAAGGACGAAACTGTCATTTTTCTGATGTTTACTGTGTGCCAGTTATAGTGCTTGGCATGTTCACATAAAATGAATAGAATGACTTGTTTAGAACTTTTGACACTTTGATGAAAACTTCTCAAAGTAGCTGAAGCTAAGCTTTGGAAACCTTAATTTTTGCACTTTTTTCTTTGTTATTTTTGTTATTTCCAGAGTGTGTGACTCAAGCACAGCATAATAACTTACATAATTTTCTAATAAATATTCCTGTTCTGTATAGATTGAGTCTTTGGTTGCTTTTCTTTAGGTACTTTTTGTGTTAGAATGTGAACACAAGCTTACTGTTTTTATAACTTTTTACTGTATATTATAAACTGTAACGTTATCCATAGTATTTTTCTAGATTCGCTTTGTTACCAGTGGTTTATATGATGTATGAGTTTTAGTAGGACCATAACCAAGTTTTTCCTTGTATGGAGTTTTTCTTTATGAGATGTTGTTTACATACGTTTGGATTCTCCATCCTTGCTTGGTCTCATTAGCATTCTACATAGCCAGTGACTTATATCCAATAAGTTTAGTGCAGTCCTAAGATCATACCCTGAAGTCAAGGTAATTTACAGGAAAGGAGAAGCATACCCTGGCTTTCCTAGTAAACCACACTAAAGGTACGGGTTCCGCTACTAAAAATTGGCTTCCTTCATCATTCTCCTCTCTTTTAGAGGGCAGTTTGGAGTATTGCCCTTCACTTTGATGTGGTTTTTAAATTTCTTCTCTTCATTGGACTTCTTATAGAAGCCTTTATTTGAAACAGAATGTTTAAATCCAATGTGGCTTTCTAACACATCATTTTTTTTCATTCAATACATTTTCAGTCAAGCAAATTATGTTGGATCTGTTACATCATTTTCATGGTGCAAAAACAAGAGAAAGGAGTAAGTAGGTAGACATAGGGAAGAAGTTCTAGTGACTCAGTGCATATACTTACAGCAACTTGTTTTTAGACTTCTCTTAATTTTACAAAGGGAAGACTAATTTATAGGCAGACAATGTGTCTTAGTGGATCACTTGGACAGAAAGAAATTATAGGATATGCTTTAATATCCTGCTCTCTTCCAAAATTTAAAACTTACTTGTTTAGCAAAAGAATAATCCCCCCCTCCCCCCCGCCGGGTCATTGCCTAAGTGCTGTTGAATATTTTCCATTTTGATAACATTTAAAACTCAAGGTACTTTGTAAACTTTGTTGAAGTAGATGAAAAGGAGAAAAGACATTTGCTATTTACTTAGAACTGTAGTTACTATTTTAATTCCAAATGCATGGTTATTAATTATTACAATGTTATTAATTTTGTGTCATGTATCTTGTCAGAAAAAGCTTTATCTTCATATATTTTCTTTACTGAATTAATGTTGTTTCAGGTTTTGAAATAATAAAGCTTTACAATTTTAAAGCTAGAACTTCATTTAACAAACTAAAATCATACAAGCACATACATACACCTCATTAGTAGCAGTTAGAATGACAAGTCATGTCTCATGACTCTTTGTCCAGTACTTGTTTTTAGTCACATGGCTTCATTGTTTTGTCATAGCAGTTCCTTTAATTTTAACTTCCTTTTGAAGAAATATGTGAGAAAAGAAATTTTTTTCTGACAGACAAATCCAAACTGAGGCCTAATTGGATTCCTTTTCTTATGATAGGTTACTGCACAGAGAAAACCTATTGGTGCATTTGAAAGGAAATATTATAGTAGATTGGAATCATCAACATAATGTTTTTAGAATAGGAAGCATTTGCCCTTTGGAGTCTATTAATTAGTGATACCTGATTTTTAAAAAAGTTTACCTACCGTTGTTTTTCTCCTCCTACTTCCTACCATTCTCAACTCCCCTCCTGTACCCACCTGCATTCAAACAAATGTAACTGTCAGAGTTTGAAGATATATAGTAACAATACTTGTCTTAGGCGAAATGACTTGTACCTGAGACATTTTGGACAGATGGATCTCCTCTGCTCCTTTAAAAAATATATTTTATTTATTTCTTTTTAGAGAGAGGGGAGGGGAAGGAGAAAGAGAGGGAGAGAAACATCAGTGTGAGAGAAAAACATCAATTGATTGCCTCCTACACGTACCCAGCTGGGGACCAGCCCACAAACCAAGCATGTGCCCTGACCGGGAATCGAACTACCGACCTTTCGCTTTGCGGGATAACGCCCAACCAGCTGAGCCACACAGGTTAGGGCTCTCCTCTGCTCCTGAGAGCTCTTGAGACTCTGGTTTTTACTAGTTATGCATTTTAGAATTTAAAGTTATGGGTGAAGGCAAGATATCTAGTTTCCTGGAAGGAAGGGCATGGATAAATATTGATTTATTGGAATTTTAATTTTGCCAAAAGGTAAATCGATATAATTATTATGGAATAACTCTTGCTGCTCAAGAATAGATCCCAAGATGCTGTTGATTTTACTTTCTACCACGATAAGTCTTCATTGTGTTCATTCTTATGTGTTTGTTTTTCTCACTGGGTTTTAATTGTAAGTTTTGTAAATGGAATATTAAAAGAAGACATTTCTCCTTAAGTTTGTTTTATATAGCATAAATGGAAGGGACATGGAGAATAATAGTTTATTATCTAGTTTGGTGATATACTGTGACTGTGCTACCTAGTAATACATTTATTAGGTGTTTATTTTTTAGATCTCATTTAGGTTAAGTAGACTGAGAAGAGTGATTGAAAAGTTATGTGAGTTTTTAAGCCTGACCACGGAATATGTGTAGTAGGTGGATATATGCCTGCATTCTTTCCCTCATTTTTAGTAGTATTCTTCTGGAAAAAAAAGGGGTTACATAAAAGTCTTATGTTTTTTGTGTAATATTACCCTTTGTTACAATGAAAGCATTGAAGTAGAATGTTAAATTAGCATCTTTGTTGATATCATATTTCTAGTTGAAACTTTTGGTTTGGTTGAAATATCAATATGAATTAGTAGTTAAAATTGTAACTTTTTCTGGCCTTTTTCAGGTAGTTGGGTGAGCCTTGGAGAAAGTATTGCTTATATACATTATATCTTTTTTGGGAGACTAGCTTAAAACATGAACTATTAAGCACCTAGGGGAGTCCACTCTGAGGTTACTTCCTACCCTTGATTATTTTTCCTTCCAACTTTACCTATATTTTGAGGTTATTTTCATCACCATGTAAAGACTGACAGTGGTAAAGAATGTAAAGCTGAACATGAAATGTGATACAAAGTTGTGGAGAAGAATTAATGCTATTGTCAGAAATAGTGTTAAGGATTATCTTGAATTTAGTTTATTCATGAGCTATCTTAGAATCATGCATAAATGATTTTAAGTGACTTGTTAATGTACTAGTCATTCAGCAAAACCTACCATAATCATCCTATCTTCAGGTAGCTGGCATTCTGAAAATATGTATTTGAAAATGGCTAAGAAGTTATTGAAATATGGTTAGCATAATGGACCATATTTTGACATATCTTGACATAATTGTCCTTTCACAGATTAGAGTATGTTGTGATGTTTATAATAGTTTAAAATTGGTGTGACAACTCAGGATTAAAAAAGGATAGACCACATGTATTTGTCTCTTTTCTTAAGCATCTGCCTATTCAATAAGTTGGCACTAAGATCTGAAAAACAAATGCCTCTGTGAAAGAGACTTTCCTTGATCACTCTGTATTTAAAAAAAAGCTTCTTTCCTTTTATATTTCTTCAACTAATTTTAATTTCTGTTGCCATTCATTCATTCATTCATTCATACAGACTAATAAGGAGATTGAAATAGTAATTGAAAACCTCCCAACAAAGAAAAGCCCAGGATCAGTTGGTTTTACTAGTGAATTCTTCCAATTATTTCAAGAAGAATTAAATTAATCATTCTCAGACTCTTCTAAAAAATTGAAGCGGAGTGAATATTCCTAAACTCTTTTTAAGAGGCCAGCATTACCCTGATATCAAAGCTACATAAGGACACTACAACAGAAGATAACCACGGACCAATATTCCTGATGCATGTAGGCGCAACAACTATCAACAAAATAGCAAACAGAATTCAACAGCACATAACAGGATTATACACCATGATCAAATGGATTTTATCCCTAGGATACAAGGATGGTTCAATATATGCAAATCAATAAATGTATACACCACATTAATAGAATGAAAAATAAAAATCATACGATCATCTCAGTAGATACAGAAGAGTCACTTGACAAAATTTAACACTCATTCACGGTAAAAACTCTCAACAAATTGGGAATAGGAAGACCATATCTTGACATCATACTCAGTGGTGAAAGCTTGAAAGCTTTCTCACTAAGATCAGGAAGAAGGCAAGGATTCCCACTCTCATCACTCCTTTCCAACATAGTACTGAAGTCCTAGCCAGCTACACTAGTCAAGAAAAAGTAAAATGTAGCCAAATCAAAAAGTAGTAAAATAGTCTGTGATTACAAATGATATGGTTATACGTATAGAAAATCCTAAAGATTCCACCAAAACACTGCTAGAAATAATAAATTCAGTGAAGTTGCAAAATACAAAATCAGCATATAAAAATCAGTTGTTACTTCTAAACACTGCCAATGTATTTCTGTAAAAAAAAATAAAGAAAATCCCATTTACAGTATCAAACTTAATAAGATACTTTGGAATAAACGTAATCAAGGAGACAAAAGGTAAAAGGTCTGTACACTGAATATTATAAGGCATTATGAAAAAAATGAATAAGACAAATAAATGGAAAGATATCTCGTGTTTATGGATCAGAAGAATTAATGGTGTTTAAATATCCATACTATCCAAAACAATTTATAGATCCAATGCCATTCCTGTCAAAATTCCAATGGTATTATTCACAGAAGTAGAAAAAAATAAGCCTAAAATTTGTATGGAACCACAGAAAATCCTGAATAGCCAAAGCAATTCTGATAAAGAAGAAAAAAAGTGGAGGCATTATTCCCAATAGCCAAGGCATGAAAACGACCTAGGTGTCTATTGACTGATGGGCAGATAAAGAAAATGTGCTGTGTAAATACTATAGAATATTATTTAGCCATGAAAAGAAGGAAACCTTGTATTTTGCAACAACAAGAATGGACTGCAAGGACATTCAACCTTAAGTGAAGTAAGTCAGGAAGAGAAAGATAAATGTTACATAGTGTCATTTGCATTTATGTGGAATCTAAAAAAGCCAAACTCTTAGAAGTAAAGAGTTGCATAGTGGTTGGCAGGACCTGGGAGGTAGGGAAAACGAGGCGATTCTAGTCAACGGGCACAAATTTCCAGTTTTAAGATGAGTAAGCCTGGGGGTCTCACAATCTACATGGTCACTATATTTTTTTATTGTTATTTTTTACTTATATTTTATTGATTATGCTATTATAGTTGTCCCAATATTTTGCCCTTTGCCCCCCTCCACCCAGCATACCCCACTCCCACAGGCAGTCCCCCCACCATTGTTCACGTCCGTGGGACATGCACGTAAGTTCTTTGGCTACTCCATTTCCTATACTGTACTGTACATCCCCATGGCTATTCGGTGACTACCAATTTGTACGTCTTAATCCCCTCACCTCTTCACCTATTCCCCCACACCCTATTCCCAGCTGGCAACCATCAAAATGACCTCTGTATCCATGATTCTGTCTCGGTTCTTCTTGTTTGCTTAGTTTGTTTTTTAGATTCAATTGTTGATAGGTATGCATTTATTGCCATTTCATTGTTCCTAGTTTTGATCTTCTTCTTTTTCCTAAATAAGTCCCTTTAACATTTCATATAATAATGGTTTTGTGATGATGAATGCCTTTAGTATTTTTCTTGTCTGGAAAGCTCTTTATCTGCCCTTAGATTCTAAATGATAGCTTTGCTGGGTAGAGCAATCTTGGCTGTAGGTCCCTGCTTTTCATGACTTTGAATTATTTCTTGCCAATCCCTTCTAGCCTGCAAAGTTTCTTTTGAGAAATCAGCTGACTGTTTTATGGGAACTCCCCTGTAGGTAACTAACTTCTGTTCTCTTGCTGCTTTTAAGATTCTCTATCTTTAACCTTTGGCATTTTAATTATGGCGTGTCTTGGGGTGGGCCTGTGGCATCCATCTTGTTTGGGACTCTGTGCTTCCTGGACTTGCATGTCTTTTCCGTCACCAAATTAGAGAAGTTTTCCTTCAATGCTTTTTCAAATACATTGCCAATTTATTGCTCTTTCTCTTCTCCCTCTGTCACCCCTGTGATGTGACGTTGAAATGCCTGAAGTTGTCCCAGAGGCCGCTTACACTATCCTTGTTTTTTTGGATTCTTTTTTCTTCTTAGTGTTCTGATTGGTTTTGTGGTTTTGGTTTTTTTTTGCTTCCTTATGTTTCAAATCATTAATCTGATTCTTGGCTTCACCCACTCTACCATTGTTTCCCTGTAAATTGTTCTTTGAATTAGTGTATCCTTCGTTTCTGACTGGGTCTTTTTTATGCTGCTCACTAAGTTCCTTGAGCATCCTTATAACCAGTGTTTTGAACTCTGCATCTGATAGATTGCTTATGTCCATTTTGTTTAGATCTTTTTCTGGAGTTTTGGTCGGTTCTTTCATTTGGGCCATGTTTCGTCATCTCATTTTGGCAGCTTCCCTGTGATCGTTTCTATGTATTAGGTAGAGCTGCTTTGACTCCATGTCTTGGTAGTATGGCCTAATGTAGTAGGTTTTCTGTAGGGCTCAGTGGCACAACCTCCCTTATCACCCAGCGCGGGTACTCAAGGTATGCCCTTCATGTGGGCTGAGTACACCCTTCTCTGTAGTTGAGCCTTGGTTGCTGTTGGCAGGTCAGTGGGAGGGATTTACCCAGGCCAGTCAGCTGCAAGGACTAGCTATGACTGCTGACCACCAACCTCCACCCTCCGTGCAGGATCAGCAGGATGGGCCAGGGTGGTGGTAGTATGACATGGTCTGTAGCTGTCCACTGGGTGTGCAGTGAGCCCCCACCTGTGTTTTGCCCTTGGCCACCCTGCCTGAGCTATAAAGCAGTTCTGAGCTAACTGCTACTGCTACTTGTGCTGGGCTTGGAGATTCCCAGGCAAAGCCAAACTGTGAATCTAGGCTAGTCACTGCTAGTGGCTTGCCTGGCACCACTTAGCAAGAATTATGGGGACTGGGGGCTCGCTGAGGCCTCCTGTTGCTTATTTGATAGGATATAGAAAGCTGTGAAGCAAAAGCAAAGACACACCATTCATTTAGAAAAGTTACGGTTAACAGTTCTGTTGGTCCTGTAAGTTGGGTGAGATGGAGTCTCAGTGGATCTCCAGGGTGGGCAAACAGTGTTAGCCAGATTGATGGAGTCTCAGATATGTCACCTTCCTGCCAGTTCTGTGACTCTGTGGGCAAAGGTCTCAGAAAAAGGTCAATGGTCTCTGCCTACCTTCCTGTCTTGGAGAAAGGTGTCCCCCAACTGTCACCTTGATGTCAGACATTTCATTTCCTTCCCATATACCACTGGTGCCTTTCAAGCTGCTACCCCCGTGCTGGAGATCAGAGGAAGTGAGTCTGAATAAGTCCATGTGTGGGTTCTTTAAGGAGAACTGCTTGGGGCTCCAGAAATTTCTTCTACTGACTCAATCCCCACTGGTTTTGGCAGCCAGGAGTTATGAGGACTTTTCTTGACACTGGAGTCCTGGACTGTGGGGTCTAGTGTGGGGCTGAGCCTCCTCACTCCCGAGATATTTGTCCACCACATATGGATGTGGGACCAGCCCTTACGTGTCTCTGCTCCTTACCAGTCTGGTGGATGTGGTTTCTTTAATTCTGTAGTTATCAGACCTGCATTCAACTTTATTTCTGATGGTTCTGAGTGATGGTTGTATATTTTAGTTATAATTTTGATGTTGCATGATCACTGTGTTTAATAATACTTTATTATGTACTTGAAATTTGTTAGGAGAGTAGGTCATAAATGTCACCACATACAAAAATGATAATTATGTAATGGAATGGAGATGTTAAGTAACCTATTGTGGTAATCATTTTGCAATGTATATGTGTATCACATTAACAGCATTGTCTACCTTAAACTTATATATGCTATATGTCAATAACATCTCAATAAAGCTGAAAGAAAAAAAAGCTAAAGGAAGTGTGTAATATAGCAGAGTGTATGAAGCTACAACTGAAAGTATAAGCAGAGGTACATAGGGAATGGAGAAAACGGTTCAATACAGAGAACTCATTGTCTGAGACTTTGGAGGTCTGAGTTGTGATAGATGATGGGGGTAAGGAACTTAAAGGGGTGATTCGTTGAAAGTTAGTATATAAAACATTTAATTCCTCCACTTTTCTTCTCTTGTTCCATTCATCGAATATTTGCACTTATACTCTTAGGTGGGAGATTAGAAGATTCTTTTTGTTTAAAAAATTAACTAATGAATTTATGTTTTATTGAATTTTTAAAATAATTTTTAATAAAATTATATAGTTTCCAAGTGTACAGTTCTATAAGACATCATTTATATATTGTATTGTGTGTTCACCGTCCAAAGTCTAGTCTCCTTCCATCACCACTTATCTCCCATTTACACTCGTCTACCTGCCCTCATCCCCCTTTCCCTCTGGTAATCATCATACTGTTGTGTCTTTCACTCAGCGTCCCAGTTTCCCTCCCTTCTGACAGCTAGAAATTGATAAAAGATTTCCAAAAAGTACATTTGGATTTCCCCAGCAAGCAAAGAGGTTATCTCCCTCCTAGACTCCCAAAAGCGAAGCTTGCTAGTTGACAAGTCTTCCTGTGCCCACAGCCGTTTCCATAGCTCGTAAGTGATTTATTATTAAATATGAGTGAGCAGATGAGGATCAACAGACAGTTGAGGAAAATATCCAGCTATAAAGAGAGAGACCAAAATCTGCCAATATGAAAAAACAAGTATCAACCATAAAAAAGTACCTGGAGGCAACAGATAATGCAGAAAACAGAATATATCCAAAAATTTAATTGGCATCCTCAAAAATTAAAAATTTGGGCTTTTTATATGAAAATGTTACAAAGATCATCAGAAGGAATTATAGAATTCATTAACAATTAAGAATTCTAGACAAAGGGAGAAAATTATCCAAGTAATAATGCAAGAAAATTCACCTTATCTGAAGGACCCAAATTCTAGATTCATGAATATGTTACCCAATACAATGAGCAACAGAATCCTAACCAAAGTAAATATGAAATTTAGAATACATAGGGTAAAAGGTTTGAAAAGCTTCCAAAGAGAAAAAGTTATATAATATACAAAGGAATGAAGATTGAAATGACATTACCTTTCTCATTAGCAATAATGGATTCTAGAAGACAATGGAGCAATGTTGTCAGTAATCTGAGGGAAAATTATTTTTAAACTTTAATTCTATACTCAGTTAAATATTTTATCAGTGTGTGTTAAGAAAAATTAAATTCATTTTTAGAATGAAAATACTCAAGAAATTGAACTGTCATGCTTCATATCTTAAGAATTACATGAGGGCGTGCACCAACAAAATGAGGGACTAAATTACATGAAAAATAGGTATGGAATTTATGAAACTATGGATTTAACTCCAGTGAGAGCTGAAAGTAAATTCCCTCTAGAATGATAGTTGTGAGGTACTCTTGTGGGACAATTAGCCTAGGCATGCCTTTAGAAATAATAAGTCCTGGGTAGAGTACCTATTACAATGAACTTCTTGGGAAAAAAAACCAAGATTAATTGTAGTAAGAATATTAAGAGAATTTTCAAAATTGTAGGCAATTTAAAACTCTAAGAAAAATAAAAAGCTTTACCAGAAAGGAACTATAATCAAATACATGTGATCATTGCGTATATACTTGGCTTTGTAATGAGATCATTGAGATAGTATGTTTATATCGAATAATGATTAACACTGATTATTGCTTTAACTTAAAATACTATCTCGGGAGGATAGTTGAAGAAACAGTAGGGCAAGGGGTCTAGGTTTTTATGTGAGCAGCGTTTTTACTATAAAGTAAGGGTGTTATTCAGAAATGTGGATGTAAAAATAGTAACTCTACAGAGCAGATTTGGGGGTGAGAAAGACCTAAGGAGTAAAGAGTCTACTGTCTTTTCCATTAAAATAATTTCAGTATTGTTAGATTTGTAAAAAACCATGAGCTTATATTCATTTGGCAGACATTTAAAAGAAAACAATTGGAAAAGATGAATTGTTCTAAAAAGTTGAGTTGGGATAAATAACCGTTTGAGGAAGTGGTTTTGAGCCTCAGAACACTCAAGGTAATTTATAGAAGGATTAAAAAATTTAATGTTAAGTAAAGGGCACTATAGAAGTACTATGGGAAAATAAATAAATATCAATAGAATGGGATATTTTTAGTTTTTTACATAGCCAATCTAATTATATGGTATATTACTGTTTCTTCCTTTTCTGTCATGTTTAGAAACCTTTACATTTAATGGTAAAGAGAAATAGTGCCTAGTGATGCTTAGGGGCTAAGAAATAAGCATTTATATACTTTTATGTGCCACTATGAAGTGACATAGCTTTTCTAGAGGGCAATTTGTCAGTGTTTATAGATTTCGCAACTCTTACCATTTTATCTAAGTTTTCTATTTGTAGGAATTCCTCTAATAAAAAAATTAAGGATATGTGCAAAATTTTAGCTCTGGAGATCGTCTTTCAATTGCTATTAAGTACCAAAATATTGGAAGTAATATAAATATTCTGTGGTAGACTGTTTAAATAAACATTGGTTCTTTGGATTGTAGTACAGTGCTATAAATGTTTTTATTGGTCAAGAAAGATATTTGTATAATATTTTTGTGCAAAAAAATTACAAATTTTATTCAGTATAATTCTTTCTGACATAACAATATAAATGCCAGTTGGAGATAAACAGAAAATACAGAGAAGCGATAAGAGAAATCAGTACATACACAGAAAGTAGGCTGGGTTGTCATTCACCAAAATAACTGATTATTACTGAGTGAAGATTTTGATAGATTTTTTTCCTCCATTTTTTCTTCATGTTTATTTTCTAATTTATTTTCCAATTAACTACAACTAATATATACTCATGTTGTTTGTATTCTGACAAAGGAATAATATAGTATTTTTAAAGAGCTGGGAATTATCCTAATTCACAAGAGAATTTTATAAAATTATACTCTTGCTTCATACAAATGGTAATAACCTACATCTAGCACATCTTGTTCTAGTGAATTTCGTTAGTGCAAAGACTTTTCCCCCAGTGAAATATAGGTTTAAAAATGAACTGAAGACATTCAGAGGGCTAAGGATCTCAGTTATAATTTTAAAGGTTATATAGCACCACCTTCCTCAATTATTAAAAAAAGTTCCAACAATGTCAAAATCCTAGATTTCTCATCTTACTGATGAAAATTCTTTGGAACCTGCTTAAGGTGTATGATAAACTGTGTCTATTTTTCTTTTAAAATATCTTACAAAGTACACACATGTACACATCCCTGTGTACAGTAATATGCAGACAGCTTTTTTTTTATATGATCTTGATGTTTTTCCTTTGTTTCGAATCAGTCTCCTTGTTTTGTTTTCATTTTGTTTGAATCTAATGTTGGAACTACTTGCCAAAGAATGCTAGTTGCCAGGGATAGTGCTGATAAGTGTGAAGAAACCTTGTTCTGAAATTGCAGTTCCTTTGCAGTTCTCACAATTGATGAGATTTAAAGAGGCAACTGTGGAGTTATCATTTCTTGATCTTGCCAGTTATTTTCAATTATCCTTGGGGGCTTCAGACACAGAACAGCGGGCATAATCCTGCTTCACTGTTTTGTTGGATGGGATTTTTTTAGCCTTCTTTCCCTGAGGGAACCTGAGGGCTTGAAATGTGAGTTTAAGTGTATAATCTACGGAGTAGGAGTTTAAGGGTCAGGAAGAGTGAAAAGAGAAGTTTGTGGAGCCAGTACAATACTTGGATAGTTGGTTCCTTAATTCTTGGGACCTCCTGAGAGGCCATATGGAATTGACTAGGGGAGGGACACAATACATTTATGGTGCCTCACTTCTAGGTTGACAATTATGAGTGCTAAGAGCTTCTTGTGGGATTCTACACTGTGGCATTAACAGCAAAACCCCAGGGAAGGGAGCTTGAGGTGTGGAGTGTTAGAGCAGGCTTCAGATTACATTATGGACACTTCCAAGGCTGCCCAGAGCAGGTTACCGACACTCTAGCTGGAGTAAGAGCTGAGGATCTGAAGTGGAGCATAAGAAGTGTCCAGGACAGATGTCTAATACTTGAAATGTTGTACAAAAGCAAAACTGAATGGCAGTGTGTAGCAATATTAGATACCAGTAATGCTTATATATCTATGTATTTACCAGATCTCAGATGCTTCCATAGTAGAAAGTAAAACAGATTTCTGTCTCATTTTCAGAGGGAAGACAGGTGGAACTTAGTATTTTTTTTTTGTTTTACCTATATTTTAATTAAATGTGTTTTATTTATATTATCTCATTTAATCCTTTTGGCAGTCCACAAGGTACATTTTATCAACTTTAGTTTTTTGTTTTTTGTTTTTTTAAATAGATAGGAATGTTGGCCAGAAAAGTGAAGAAATTGACCAAGCTTAGACTTTAAGACCTGTCTTACTCTAAGAAACTTTTTTGGGATTTTTTGTTTTTTGTTAGAGCACCCTGTTATTAAAGTCTATGTAATTATATCAGGCCTCCAACCCTTCTCAATTAGTTTCGGATTCTAAAGGTCACTTGTATATATTCCGTTAGCCCACTAGAGGTCAGCATTGGGTTGATAAAGACAGGAGTCTTCAGTTTTTGATTCACTTAAGTTAAACTCTTGAGTCTTATTGCTAGGCACCCTTGGAAGTTGTATTTCACAATAAATGCACAAATAATATAGTCTGGCACAAATAATGCCCCCTTTTTATTACAAAATCTTTTATTACAAATCATAAACATGTAATTCTGTAACATAACAATATCACATTCAAGCACACCGTATGACATTTTAGGTGAAATGTTCAAATTAAAACTGTAAATTATTACACTCATCTTATTACCCTACCAGCCACACTCAAGCAGGCATTACGTCTGCCGGACCCTGTATGTATATGTATGTGTGTGTATTATATATATACATATATATGTTTGTGTGTGTGTGTGTGTATATGGCCTCATACATGCTTTGACGGTTGTAAAGTATTAGTAGCAGCCTTTTTGGTTAATAGTCCAGATTAGGTAATTCTTATGGATTTTATGGGTTTTCTTCATCTTCTAATAGGTAGGAGAACATCCAAATCTTGTCATTTGCTGATACCCTCCTCTTTTATTGGGCTCTATCTCATTCTCACATGGGTTTATTTTGTTATTTGTTGCTTTTATGTAGTAACCATTTATCTAAATTTAGTATATATGTGTCACTATATCTAGGCTTTGGGGATGCTAAAGAATGGTGAAGTGTTTTTTTTTATTCTCAAAGAAAGAAGAGTTACATACTGAAGTGTGGTACTATCATTTGTGTACATCAGTATTGGACAGACTTACTGAACTCTTCTCCATCTCCCCCATTCTGCTTTCAACTTATTATTTCTGTGGTTCCCCCTGTTTGGAATAATCACACCATCTAGTCATTGAGGGCAGAATACTTAGAGTTTTTATTTCCATCTTGTCTTCTATGTACTATATTCTAATTAGTAAATTCTGGTGCTTCTCCCTCTTATGTATCAGTTGCTACCTTAATTAAAGTCCTCCTCATTGGTACTGGACTGTCATGGTGATCTGTATTGGTTTTTTTTGTTTCTAGTCTCTATCTTCTACCAGTTGACCACTCCTCTGATCCTAGAGGATTTACCCGAATGGTAAAGCTGATCCTGTCATCTTCTTGCTTACAGCCCTTCATTGCTTCTCCACTGCCTACTAGTTAAACATTGAAACTGCTTTGTATGACATCTTTATCTGTTGTTCGTTCTTTATGAACTATGTTCATATACAAAATTACTTATTCCTTGGGTGGATAGTATTATTTCACACACAGTCTTTCTCATGCTGTTTCCTTCCTTTGGAATGCTTAGTTACCCTTTTTCTTACCTCCCTTTGGAAAAAATTATATGTATCTTTTAAGAACATGCCACCTGTAACTCTGTGAAACCTTCCCTGAAACCCCTCCAAACAAATCTGATCACTTTCTCCTTTGTTCAACTCTGTCCTCTGTGTTATTTCTGTTGTTATACTTATGGCATGGAATTTCAGCCACTTACTTTCTGATCTGCTTTCCACAATATTTTGATGTGAGGTTCATGACTCAGAGACTCCGTGTTTTTCTTTGTATACCTGGTGTGCAGCACAATGCCTGATACCAAGGAGACATTCAGTAGATGTTTGACTGAAAATACGGATACAGAAAGAAAGCATCGTGAATTCGGATAGTGAGAAGAGGCTTTCTAAAGGCAGTAGAATTTTGGTTGGGTTTTGAAGGAAAGGTTAGATTCAGGCAGAAAGAGGTCATTTAGTAGAGCTACAGAAGTGGAAATACACCTAGTTTATCATGAGGTAGAGTCTGATTCAAGTGGGAGATTCATGTTGGAGATCACTGGATAAGCACATTGGAAAATTAGGTTCAGCTTCCGTTATGGTGGAGTCTAAGTGACAGATTGTGGAGTTTGGATTTGTACTTGTTTAAAAAATTTCCCCAGTTTCCTTTATGCCTAATTGGTGTGATGAATGATGTGGTTTAAGAAGAGTCTGGCCACAGTATGCAGGGGATTTATAACGAGAAGGTGATGAGTTCCATTTTAGGTATTTTGGAAGTGAGGTGATGGTAGAGCACACAGTACTAGTAGGAAACCAGAGATGTGTTATTTGATCTTGGGAGGGTGGCGAGAGTGGTAAGAGAAGAGGGACTGAGGAATAAAGCTTACTTAACTTCTATATATTAGGAAACCAGAAAAGAATATATATGGGGGAACCTTGAGGAAGAGGTGATTAAGTGTATAATAATTATGCACAAAGATAATGAACAGCTAAGGAAAAAAAATGCTTAAATGTGTTCTAATATCTAACTGCTACTTGTATGCTTTGTATTCTCCTGCTGCCACTTCAGCCCAGGTGGCAGAAATCAGGCCACTGCTTCTTTGGCTCATGATTATAAAGGTTGTTTCTGGAGGGACAGAATAAATGGTCCTGGTGATAAAGATTAGCATGTTATAAGAGAACTCTTAAGGGTGTTTACCATTTTTTTTCTCCCTTGGGCTTTTCATTTTAATATACGAGGTCTGTCCAGAAGGTATCCAGCGATGTAATATGAAAAATAGAGACATTTATTGAGGAAGATATGTACAAGAAACACTGTACACAGGACAGTGATGCCTCAGTCCCCTTCAAAGTGGGCACCTTGGGACCTCACACAGTTTTCCCAATTGCCCGACATATTTTCTTGGATCTCATTATGGTCTGAAATCTCTTCCCTTTCAAAGGTGATTTTAGTATGGGGAAAAGCCAGAAGTCACAGGGCGCCAAATTTGGGCAGTAGGGGAGCTGAGTCACCTGGGTGATTTGATGTTTTACCAAAAAACTCTGCATGGGATGCGATGCATGAGTGGGTGGGTGTCTTGTCATGATGAAGCTGCCAATCACCAGTTGCCCATAGCTGCAGCCTTCTGAACCATCCAGATAGTTTCCGTGGAGGAAACTGTGTTCAAGTGTAACACAAACTTTGATGCAGATTCGTTGCTCTGCTTGCTCAGTCATTTTGAATTGAGGACCACATAGTACACATGCTGTCTCTATGGCATCTACCACCTGCCCTGACTAGTACAGTGAAGTCGTCATTGTTCACACATGCACATTCCAGTCCACTCACCTTGGCTGTTAGATTACATTGATGTTGTGCAAACTGTTCTCGTCATATTAACAATGGCTGAACTGTTTCTGGACAGACCTCATATATTATATATATTATGTTTATATCTATTACTCTTGTCTACTTCTTGCTAGTCCCATAGCATACATGCTCAATAGGTAGTAATTTTCATTTGCAGCCATAATGGGTAACATCTGAGTATTTATTTTATTGTTCTACCTGAAATTTAGTGTTTCTAACTTGGCTGGTTCCTGCTTGGCAGATCCACCCTGACTGCCTCTTTACTCAGTGGAAAAGCCTTGATAATTCTAACAGAGACCCCAGGTTTTGATGGAGCTTTGGAATACTACTTCAAATGCTTTGATTTCTAACATACAGTTTGCTGTCTTAATTTGCACTCCTCCAAATTGATGGGAAAACCAGATAATACCCCCTAAAAAGAGCGAGTCAAAGGAGAGCTAAAATTACATCCATAGGCTACTTTTAGATTTGTACTATTTCAAGTTTAACTAGTGGTATCTTAAATGTGGCTTCTCTTGATTGCTTTTGATATACTGGCACTAAGTCATTGACTGTGAAAGGAAAATAATTAACTTGGGATTTAATAAAAGTAAGACCAACTATGAAAGTTTTGGTAGTGCTGCACTGAAAGAGAGAATGGAGTTAAGGGACAGCATTTTTTTAAATATGAAAGCTTTAGGAAGTTCTCTGTCTGTGCCTCTCCAGAATTCTTGATCCCTTTTTATGTTTTGCTTTTGAAGTAATAGGGAAGAACTTGTTCCTTTTGAGAGGAAAAGAGAGAACATTGTATCTAATTTAGGGTTTCTAATGCTTAACATGTATGTCTTACCATGCAAACCTAAATTAAATGTTTTTTTCCAAAGCCATGAATTTTATGTAAGTCAAAGCAAAATCTCAGTGAGTACTATGTAGAGAAACAAGTTTGTCCATTGATTAAAATCTCTGGAATGTAGATTCTTTTCATTTTCTTGGCAGAAACTAGTTCACATAGTTCAGGTTTTTCTCTGTCTTATTATAATTGTCTCATTTAACCAGTGTCTGGACTAACATCTTATACTTAATATTGGTCTTGCATTCCTTAATCTCATTCAGAATATTTGGAAACTGATTTTCCCCTGTCACTGAGGAAAAATATCATATATCGATTAAGGAATATATATTCTGAGAAGTCACAGTTCTCAAACTTTGTATTTTGGGATGATACTGAGTATTATTATTATTATTATTATTATTATTTTAGAAAGGAGAAGTTCCATTGTGAAATACTTTCGGAACATGCTGGGTTAAATCAAGGAATTTCCTTAAAATGGACTTACCCCATTTTTTACTTTATCAATAAACTTTATATTATCTACAAGGCGGCTACATGATATACAGTGTTTCACATTTATTTGATCACAGAATCTCCCCACTCCCCCTTTTTGGGAAACAGGTTGCCATGCTTTGAGGGATACTGATATCAGGAGAGATCACTGACATGGAATTTAGAAGGTCACACTTTGAGATTCCGATTTACTACTAACTAGACCGCATCCAAATCCTTTGTTTTCTAGCCTCAGTTTCCTGAGTTGTGACTAAGGTCACCTCCATCTCTAATACTGTCTGGTTTAGTATTTCTGTCGTTGACCCTGGAAAGTGATACTTCATACCTCTTCATATCTATAAAAACCACACCATTGTTTAAGTCTATTTTTTTGACCTGAGGGGATTACATTTCCTTTTCTCTAAAAGTTCAGAAGAAGAGAGTCTTTAAAACTCTGTTTCCTACAGATTAAGGTCATGAAATCCTGCTGTATTAGTTCAAATCATTCTCTTAAGATACTGTATTTTCTTGATCAGGAGAATTGTGTTGATCTCTTAGATCCACACAACTGTAAAAAAGAGCCCCCAAAGCTTAAAGGCTCCTGTCTCCCTCCCCCACCGCATGGTCCCAGCATGGCATTTATCTTGTAAGATGTAAATATTTGGCCATTTGCACTAATCTCTTGGCTACTTAGAGAAAAATGGGTAGATTTCATTTCTGTGATGATTTAGTGGGTGTGTCTGAAAAGTCTTATGATAACATTGACTGATTATCTTTTTTTTTCCTATGGAAACTGGGAAAATGAACCAAGAGGGTAACCTCAGGTTTAAAAATGTATACATTAATATGCTTAGGCTTATTTCTGGGACTAAAACTATGTATTGTCATTTTGTTGTATTTTCTTTAAGATAACAAGTTTAAGTTTGTTGAAAATCAGAAGTGTTTTTTTTTTTTAATTCATTGATGTTAGAGAGAGAGGAAGGGAGCGAGAGAGTGAGAGAGAGAGACATTGATTTGTTGTCCTACTTATTTATGCATTCCTGCATTCATTGGTTGCTTCTTGTATATGCCGTGACCAGAAACTGAACCCGCAACCTTCAGATATTGGGACTATTCTCTACCCAACTGAGCTACCCAGCCAGGGCTTGAAAATCAGAACTTTTTTTGATTGCTTTATTGTTTTCTTTCTTTTTTCATTTTTTAACCTGTTTGTGTGTTTTTATCCTAGGCCCAACAACAAAGAAACCTGGATAACATCGTCTTGCAACAACCCAGAATAGGTAGCAAGAGAAAATCTAAGAAAGATGCATATATAATTTTTGACACAGAGCTAGAAAGCACTAGCCCCAAGTCTGAACAGGATTCAGGAATTCTGGATGTTGAAGATGATGAAGATGATGAAGAGGTAAGTAAAATTTGAACATAGGATGTGAGGCTCTTGTTAGGTTTAAATACTGTATGTCTGAGATGCGGTGAAGAACCTATGCATTTAATACAGCTTTTATGATATTCTGGAATTAGAAATCATTTTAAATACAAATAGGCCCCAATTTAAGGAATCTGAAGATGCACTAAGATATTTTAGATTCTAATTCTTTTTTGAAAAATAAGTTTCAGGGTTTTTTGATTGGAGACTGACTGGGTAAGCACTACACTGAGGGAAGAGTAGAGTTACCTGATCTGGAGAAAGAGATCGGGGTAACCTCCAGTGAGCTAGAAAAAGTTTCTTGAGGCAAATAAAAGATGTTACTTTAAACAGTGGGAAATGAACAAAGGAATTTCTTAGTCTTGGTTCAGATTGAGAATATAAAAAGGTTCCAGAAAGTTGAGAATACATTTCTGGAAGAAATAAATGTATGAGTGATGACAGAGAATCTGGGAATTTTGTGACATATCTGTAACCTCTTAGATTAGATCTGTGTCATATTCATAAAGAAAAAGATTAAGTGGCTTAACTAGTACATATTTTTATATCCTTCTTCATTGTTGGAAGTGTAATGTGTTTTTAAAAATAAAGCTACTGTGACATGAGATTTCCTGTTAAAATTTTTTTGTAAATACTTATTTGTATAACGGGATTAGTTTCTCTGCGAGTGTAGTGGTTGAAGCATGACCGTTGGAGTCAGACAAATCCTGGCTCTACCGTTACTTTTTTAAAAATTAGCATTTATAATCATATCATTTACTTTAAAAATATTTGGGGACATGTGTGAGGAACCATTTACTCCTATGCGCAGGTAACCTCTCTGCCTTTAAGCACCGTCTCCTTTTTATTGTTTCTCCAGATAAAACTGGCTTCACTGTCTCCCCCACTTCCTTGTCCTTTGCCATTACCCTTACTACTCTCCTTACACTCCCGTCCCCCAAACTTGTCACCATCTGACTTCATAATCCTGGGTAATTGTTTAATCTGTTGGAACTTCAGTGTCTTCATCTGTCAAGTGAAGACAGTATTCTCTGCCCCCACAGTTTTGCACAAGTGCCTGTACTGTAAAAGGTGGTTTATGCAGATGGTAGTTTCTGTCCTATCTTCATTACTCTTCCTTCCTCATTTCTTAAGTATCACTGCTGTCAGTATCCCTATCCTAATTATTATTCCTCTCTCATGTCAGAAATCGAATTGCCGCTGTTTAAATTGTTTGGGCAGAAAAGCAAATAACCAAGTTAATTATGTGTCTAAAACATTAGCATTTGCATTTGATTGAAAGTCTGAGAGACTATTATATGCGTAAAGTTCTACGTTTTTTTATATAGTTACCATTTTTGAGAGGACATGGTTCTACAAGTGAATAATTGCATTTATTATTTATACCTATTGTGTAAATGAGGCCCATTAATAGTTAACAATGTGTGAAAGTTTTATCATAATCCCTGTTATACTTGGATAACAAGAACTTTTTTTTTATCCTCACTGGAGGACTTTTTTAATTGCCTTTTGAGAGAGAGAGAGAGGAGAGAGAGAGAGAGAGGGAGAAAGGGAGAAAGGGAGAGAGAAACATCAATGCAGGAGAGAAGCATCAATTGATTGCCTCTCACATGCGCCCTGACTGGGAATTGAACCTGCAACCCTTTGGTTATGGGATGATGCTCCAACCACCTGAGCCACACTGGCCAAGGCACAAGAATTTTTAATACCCTTAAGAAATAGAGATAAGAAAAGAATCAGATATTTGCCTGATACCTATGGAAATAGAAAGAGGCAAAGAAGACTTGACCGCCCTGATCTTTCCTAGTATTCTCTCTCTTGCCTGGAATGACTGGTATAGTAGGATATAGATTCACCCCGGAGACCAGACTGTCAGGTATTAGACTCATCACTAATGACACGTTACAGTAGTAATACAGTCAAGAATCAGACTCAAGAAAGACCAGTTAATGCCTCTGATTTACATTTTGGGTACCTGTCAAGGAAATGAAATTCTACCAGGCACTATGGTTTAAGGAAACAAGTTAGACATAATCCATGCCTCTGGGTAATACACAACCTGAAGAGATGGTTAGATGATAAGATAAAAGAATGAAATATATGCAGTTTTCATATATCACTGAGAACCTTCTGCATAAGAGCCATTCTTTATCATTAACTCACGGACTATCCTGAGCACATCCCTTTTAATTTTTGTGCCATATTTTTTCTTTGTTTTATCTTCTGAGGCCCAGAGAAGATGAAGAAAGTGGGACTAGTAAAGTGTGTTGGGGGTTCCTCATAAAGGAAGTATTAGAAGAATGTATTTGGACATTAACTTTTTAAAATGCTCCCACATCCCAAATCAAACAGAATTCACATTAGAGATTTGCTGATTGAGCTCTTACAACAAGAATTCAGCACTTCACTGTCATCTAATGGCATCCTATCTTAAAAAAATTTCTACTTTATATTTATTTACTTCTCAGTTTGATTCTTCTTCAAGTGCACATTCTTAATCTCAAACCTCATGTAGAGAATTATTTATTTAGATGTCTTCAAACTGGTTTCTTGGCATAGTTCTTGCATGGTGTGAATAAATTCTTCAGATAAGGTCTTTCGTGACCCACTGTGACGTTCTGACCTTCATTCTTGTCATTCTTCAACAGACCTCATCGAGAGCAGCGTAAATAGTTTCTGAAATATTTTGACTTTTAAACTGTGGCATAGGATCCTGTAGGACAGTGGTTCTTAGCCTATTGGGGTAATGTATTACTTTGAGAGTTTGAAAAAAAAAAATGGAATTTTTCCCAGTAAAATGTGCATATATTCACTCACAAAAAGTTTGTGTGAAATTTCAGGGGGTTCATGAAACTCATGATTCTGATTCTGCGGGTTAGGGGTGAGTCAGATTCTGCATTTTTAATAAGCACCCAAGAAGGAATGGTGCTTCTGCGCCCAGAGCACACTTTGAGTGACAGGGGGATAGAGGACCACAATGGAGTATTTTTAGTGCTTTAAGAAAACAGACCTATGGTTTGGGTCTCCTATTGATTTTTCATTAGTATGTCTTACTTTTTTTCCAACAATGACTGTAGCACTTGAAGAGAAAGTTGTACTTTGCTTTCTAAAATCATTTGCTTGTAATAGATACCAGCATTATTGTTCATGAAATTTTGATTCTGATTTAGCCTCCTTAAGGCTAGGTATTTTTATTTTCTGAACTAAGAACTTTTTAACATTTTTGTGTTTTTAATGGAAGCACACTTCATACATTCTTTGAGTCGAATGATATTTTTAGGCTATTTACTGTATCTTTAGCTTGATGATACTTAATAGGAGACCATAGAATGAGATGGTAGGAAATCCCAAATACCTAGAACATAACTTTGCACATGGTAACCATATCATTAGTATATTGTTAATCTGAAATCAAATTGTGTCAGAGATTGGAAAAACTGGGAGCTGAGGATGAAGTTACAGTAGTAAATTGTCATGTTGGATGAAAAACCATCTCATGTGTTGAACCAATTGAAAGAATCAGTCTCTTGATTGCTGATAAGTGTTGCAGGATAAGTATTCCCCCGTAAAACTCTGTTGTTTCAGTTTTGTTTACCCTAAGCTAATATGGCCACCTTAATTAAGGTAAAGCTTTTGTTTTTTTGTTTTTTTTACATTTCTTATATTAAAGTTGAACTATAAGCTGATGATATTTGACCATTTCTGATTCATGCCTTAATTCAATTGATTATTAATGGAAATATGTATGATTTCAGGAATTTGGTGTAAATCTCTATATCATCCTGTGCTATATGCAAATGTAATTGCTCTTCTGTAAATGTCTAGACAGGACTTTAACATTTTTAGAAGTAGTGAAAATTTTAGACCGGGAGTTTATTTATGGATCTGGAATCATTAAGACTATTATTTTTGAGATATTTGAAGATAAAATACAAAGAACTCTGTAAGGCGATATATCATATGCAAGAAGGAGGACAGTAATACCTACTGAGGGTAGGGTTATTTTGAGCATTGACTGACATAATGTGTAAAATGCTCTTGCCACAGTGCTTGGGACACACAATGTTATTATTATATTATAGTTAGGCATTATGTTTGTGTGCTTTTCTGGGGGAATAAAAGTTAAAAAAGTTGGTACTGTTTTTGATAGTGTATATTTGTGTGGACTGATAAACACCATCTCCTGTAAACAAAAAATATGCTGAAATAGAGCAGTATTAAGTAAGAAATAGTTTCAAGAAGCAGGACCTGTGACTTCTTTGTTTGTAGGTTACTTCAGAACTTCTGCATTCATAAAACATATCCTTGGAACACACGTACGGCACATCTCATACTCTAGTTTGTTTCTCTCTTTGTTTTCCCACTTGTAGAGAGCAGTGGTCACCATGTTATTCATACAGCTCTTCATAGACATAGGTCAGAGAAATGAATGTGATCAAATGACCCAACCCACCTCAGCATTAGCTCTCAAGAGTTTGGTGGAATTAACAGATGGAACTGCTAATTTAACTACAAATGGCATGTAATGTAAAGCCTTTTGGGATACCTTAATAATTGTTGTACATACTAATTTTGAAATAACAGTATATATTTGTTTGCTAGTGCTGCCATAACAAAATACCACAGACTGTGTGGCTTAAATAACAAATTTGTTTTCTAGAAGTCCAAAGGTCAAAGTGGCAGCAGGGTTGATTTCTGCCCAGGCCTCCCTTCTTGCCTTGCAAATGGCTACCTTCCTGCAATGTCCTCACATGACTAGTTCCCTGTGCTCCCCCCGGTGCGTCTTCCTCTTCTTACAGGGACACCAGTCCTGTTGTATTAGGGTTCCGCCCTTGTGATTTCATTTAACCCTAATTACCTCCTTAAATGCTCTATCTCCAAATAAAGTCCCATTGAGTATTAGGGCTTCAATATAGGAATTTTTGGGGAGACACAATTTAGTCTATAACACAGGGTGCTTGGAAAGAACTCAAGATTTATATTTAGAAGATATAAGTTCTCTCAGCTTTGTGCTATTAGAGCAAATTATATCATTTCTCTAAGCATCTCTTTTCTCACCTATAAAAATGCCAATAATTAATTTATGTCAGCTTGCTTGGGAAAAAATCTAGTTATCTGGATATTTGACCCAAACTTCAAATTGTTTTTTACAAAACTTTCTATTGACAGGAAGGTAACAGAAAACGAGGATCATTTCTCAGTAAGCTAAAATGAAATAAAGGATGACATTAGAACTTTAGAGTTTAAATCAGAGGTTGCTGGTTGGCAGCCCGTGCACCAGAAACACTTGCAGAATTGTTGTTGGCTTGCATAGTGCTCAACATTTAAAAAATTAGTTGCTAACTTTTAAAAGTCAATTGAATTCCCATAAAAATCTGTATTTCCAGCTTAGACTCTTTCTAAGCATGGTAGTAATAGACTCGCCCTGAGTAGCAGTGTTGCCACGAGGGACCTGTTTTTTCCACTAAAGCCACAGCTCTTGTTGTGTCTGCCCATTGGCAGTTGCCGTTTATTATCACATTTATGCTGTTGTTGAGGGAAATATATAATTATTTATACTGAGTCTTGATTAAAAGGTGAGTAGAAGATAGACTGACAGGACCACATGTTTGAAAAAAGTGATGAGACCATAGTCTTTTGTAAAAATGAATTATAGTATGTCTACTTCAGTTAATGCAACTTAAAATGCTGGGCCACTTCACTTATTCTCAATGCCGACCAACCCCTTGTAGGTTTTGAGTTTTTCAATTCTATTCTTAATGAAAGCCGATTTATTAAAGCTAATATATACAGTCAGATGAAAAGTATTCATAGATAGCCACATGTATAATCAAATGGCAATAAAGAAAATTTAGAAAGTTGAATGAAAATGTTATGACATGCTTGAGACATTCTGTCTTGGGTTTCTTATTCCCATTCTTTGATTTTTAGGCCTGTTCATTGGCAAACAGATATTATGGCTCACGTTGATTTAAGATCTTTCTGATATTTCATTACAGTGATATTAAAAAGTTCTTGTCATTTTGAAACTACTTGCCTCAATTACAGACATCTACCTTCCTTTTCAGATCTTACAGAATTTCTCCTTTATACCGTTGTTGCTTGTTCAGCCACCCCCTTCACTCTGTGCTCAGTTGCTAATAACACCAAGTAGGGGATGTATTCCTTTCTTCTCCTTGTCTAAATATCTGATTCTATGTTTCCCTGAGACTGGTTTATTCTCACCTCTTCTGTGTTACCCTCTTTTAAAAAAATTATTTTTCTTTTGAAAAGTTTTAGATCTTCAAAACAGTAGTAGTAAAATGAATATTATGTACCCTTTACTTAAATGCTCTACTTATTAAAATTTAATATATTCTCTCTCTCAAATATTTGATTTTGAAAGAATCAGAATATACATATATCCACTTACTCCACACAAAGCTAAGCCATTTGAAAACGTCGTATTTCATTCATCATATTTGAACTCTCAATACAGCAATCTGTAGTTTCTTGAGAATGACATTCTCTTTTATAACCACAGTACAATGATCACACTCATGAAATTTACCATTGGTACAGTAACTGCCACTTAATATACAAGCCATATACTAATTTCTCCAGTTGTCCAAATTATGTCTTTTATAGCAGATTTTTTTCTTTCATTTTTCCTGAAGCCATAGCTAGACAAATATCACACATTGTGTTTAATTTCTGTGCCTGTTTATTCTCCTTTAATATCTCTGTTTTGGTACATCCTCATGACTAGGTTAAGTTTGATTAGTTTTTGCAGGAGATTACAAAAGTAATATTATGTTCTTTTCAGTGCATCACATCAGGAGGTACACAATTGGTTGAAGTGGTATCTATGAGCAAGGTACCTTTCCCTCTTTGTAATTAGTAAGTGATCTGTGGAGTGATTCTTTTAGACTGTGTGACTATCATGTTCCTCACCAGTTTTGTACTCACTGGTTTTAGAATTCACTGAAGGTTCTTTTCTGAACCATGTGTTAGTGTGGTGATTATGAAGTAGTGATTTTTTTTATTTTTATCATTTCTTTGACAATGATTAGTTGCATTCTACTATAAAGAAGAACTTTTCTCCCTTTCCTTTTTTTAGTATTGACACATAGATTCTTATTTTATATACAACGGGTTATATTCCATTCTTGTCTTTCATTTTGGTTCTCTAATTGTTCCAAATGTGGCCAGCGTAAGTATCAACCATTATCCTTTGACATGTCTCCATCAATTTTTTAAATTAAATTTATTGAGGTGACATTAGTTAATAAAACTATATAGGTTTCAAGTATTCAGTTCTATAATACATCGTCTATGTATTGCATTGTGCATTCACCACCCAAAGTCAAATCTTCTTTTGCCATCATACATTTGGTCTCCTTTACCCTTTTCTACTCCCCCACTTCCCTTTCCCTCTGGTTACCACCGTACTGTTGTCTGTGTCTGAAATTTTGTTTGTCTTGTTTGTTCATTTGTTGCTTTCATTTTTATATCCCATATATGAATGAAATCATTTGATTCTTGACTTTATCTGTCTGACTTATTTTGCTTAGCACGATATTCTCAAGATCTATCTATGTTGTTGCAGATGGCAATATATCTTCCTTTCTTATGGCTGAGTAGTGTTCCATTGTGTATATGTACCACATCTTAATCCAGTCACCTGTTGAAGGGCACATTGGCTGTTTTCATGTTTGGCCACTGTGAATAATGCTGCAGTGAACATAGGGGTGCATGTATCTTTGTGAGTAAATGTCAGAATTTTCAGGTAGATACCTAAGAAGAGGGGTTGCTGAGTCATGTAGTAACTATATTCTTAGTTTTTGAGGAACCTCCATACTGTTTTCCATAGTGGCTGTACCAGTTTACATTCCCATCAGCAGTGAATGAGGGTTCTTTTTTCTACACAACCTCTCTAGCACTTGTTATTACCTCTGTTGTTGATAATAGCCATTCTAACAAGTGTGAGGTGGTATCTCATTATAATTTGATTTGTATTTCCTTATAGCTTCCATCACTTTTTGAGTAATTCCTTTCTTTGTTTTCTGGCACAAGATGCTCTTGGTTCACTCCAGGTTCTGCCCCAGCCCCAGATTCAGTTGTTTCTTCAAAGAGCTCTTTTTCTGTTACTGGAGAATGATATTTAGAAACTGAGATGTGGGCTGTTAGGTATGTTCCTTTGCGGACAGAGCAAAGAAATACACATGCCACACCAACACATAGACACTTTTATAAATCATGAGTTAAAACTAGTGCTTCTAATTTCAACCTGATATTACAGGTAATATTTCCTCCTATTTCAGATTTGTATCTCTTAGATTTTCAGTTTCTAGAGTATCTATATATTTGTTCATTTGTCTAATCGTATATCACAAAGTACTGGTAGTTCCATCCAGAATTGCTTTACAAATGTTACTAAAAGCAGTACATTTATTAAGTTCAAGATTTTTTTTTACAGTTCTTTTTTATCCTATAGTATATCCTACTGAGGCTATATAGTTCAGAGTATTTTGTTCAGATGTTCCTTGGCTATTTTTTTTTCCTTCTGTGTGATTGCTACCAAATTGATATATAATTAGGTTCATTTGTTTTTTGGGGTTTTTTTGCATTTTTTTTTACAGTGGCCTTATTTTATTATTATCTTTTGACTATGTAAAATATGAACATGGCTTAAATGCAGAATTATAGAAGATATATTTAGTAAACTCCCATTCTTCTTTTTATCCCTTCCACTTTGTTCCTACCTGTTCTTTGGGTATGTGCATGTGTCCTTCCTGATTGATGCCTTACACAATGTGACTATTCATAGCATCATACATGCATATTTTTTGTAGTTTCTTTTATTCTGAAAATATATCCACATCAGTTATGGAAATCTTTCTCATTTTACTTTTACTACCAGGTAGTATGCATTAATTGAATGTACTTTTAGTTCATTAAGCCAATCTTCTACATGTGGGTGTTTAATGATTTTCAATGTTTTTGAATTAAAATATAGTGTTTCAACTATACAGCTGCTAGAATTAGTTAAAAATAATACTGACCATACCAGGTAAAGGACAGACTGCAAAGCAACTGGAATTCTTTTTCTTTTTTAATATATATATATATTTTAAAAGATTTTATTTACTTCTAGATGGAGGGGAAAGGAGGGAGAAAGAGAGGAAGAGAAATAGCAATGTGTGGTTGCCTCTCATGTACCTCCTACTCGGGACCTGGCCCGCAACCTAGGCATGTATCCTGACTAGGGAATTGAACCGGTGACCCTTTGGTTTGCAGGCCGACGCTCAGTCTATGGAGCTGTAGCAGCCGGGGCTGGAATTCTTATATATTGCATTGAAAATGCAACATAGCATGGATTCTTTGGAAAACAGTTTGGTAGTATTTATTTATATACACTTACCATATATATAATTCATCAGTCTCACTTTTAGGTATTTACCCATTATATTCACACAAAATCCGTACCTGAATGTGTAAAGCAACTTTATTCATACATTAGTAGAAAGTAGAAACAACCCAAATGCCCTTCAGTGGGAGAGGGGATAAGTGAACTGTGGTATATCCATAACTGGAGTATCACTGTGAAGTAAAAAGAAATAAGCAATAGGCACATGAAAGAACACAGATTCATCTGTGTTGAACCTCAAATGCAGCATGATAAATGAAAAAATCCAGATTCAAAGGCTGTATAGCATCTGAGTCTCTTTATATGACACTCCTGAAAAAGGAAAGCTCCAGGGACATAAAATGGATTAGTATTTGCTAAGGTCTGGCCATCAGGGAACAGTTTGACTACATAGGGGCATGAGGGAATTTTGGGGAGTGGTGGACCTTTTATAATCTAGTTTGTGATGATGATTACAGGACTATATGGGTTTGTCAGGACTCATGGAATTTTTCATTAGGAAGGATAAATTTCACTGCATGTAAAACTCCTTAAAACATAAAAAAAACAGTTTCAAAATAAACCCTAAAACCTGAGGTCTATGTTCAGGGTAGATTCCTAGAAGCAGGATTGTTGATTCATGGGGTAAGGACATGTGTAGTTTTGTTGGGTGTCAAATTTTGCTCCGCAGGGATTACACCATTTCCTATGTCTCTCCCCTCTAGCACTGTGTGAGATGCCTATTTCCTGACAAGTTCTTGAGTATTTTGTTAAGCTTTGAATTTTTGCCAGTTGCAGAGATGAAAAATGGTATCGTTGTATAGTTTTAATTTGCATTTCTACTACTGTGAGTGAAATGTAGTATCTTATAAGTTTGAAGGCTATTCGTATTATCTTTTTTTTCAGTAAATTTTCTGCTCATGTATTTTGCTCCATTTTTCTAATGATTTTTGTTTTTCCCCTTCAATTTTAATGAGTTCTTCATATATTAGTCCTTTACATATAATATTATAACATTATTTTCTGTTATTTTGATTAATTTTTCCTCCTCTCAGAACTTCTATACTTAATACCATATTTAAATCTAAATTGCCTTTTTTTGCCTAACAGTTTACAGTTGCTTAGTATATAGTAGACCATTATTAAATAAAGACCAGTTGAATTTTTATTTCCCCAGTGTTTAGCTTCACGCAAAGAATTCTTGAGGGACTATCTTTTGATTTTGACCACAAAGGTTTTTGCAGTGTCTCAGTAAAGAAATATGGTGATTTTTCCTTATTTTCTCCTGCTTAGTGAAAACACTTGATTAGTAATCTGTGTGGGGATTTCTCCAGAAGAATCCTAATAATTTGTGAGACACTCCATAGCAAAATCTGGAAATTTTAGGCTAGGGCTCTGGTCAGGGTATTGTTATATGTTCAAAGGCTTAGAAAATTCTTTATATTTTGCTAATTCTAGTCACTCAGAATCCTAGGCCTTCTGATTTGTCGATGTGTCGTTGGTGTTCAGTCAAGCTCTGTGAAGGCTTATTTCCCAATGACTTCTACCTTTCTTTTCTCTGAAGTTTTGGAAGCAAAGTAGGACAGAAAAGTGAAATGGTGAAAAAGTTTGCCAGGTAGTTCCTGGCTTCTAGACATAATATGAGCAGTCGAAATTAATCCTCTAAATGCAAAGGCAGTGCCCCTTCAGCTAATCATTTGTTGTTTTCTCCCTTCAGAAAGACGCGTGGTACATTTTAATGACTTGAGATCCAACTAATGCTCAGAAATGGGCACCAAGTCCCTGCATTCATTTACTAATACCAAGAAGCTGTTTTGTGTAAAGTGGTAATCAGACATATTTTCAAGAAGGAGAACGACTCAAATAATTAGTGAGAAACATATTTAAATTCCTTGCGAAGTTCTGTCATACTCTTTATGGATGATCCACCTACTTTGAAGATTTCATAAGAGAAAAATAAATGGCCTGTGTTTGTGTGTATCTCCTGGGACAGCTGTGCTAACAACAGGGCTAGAGCACACTAATGCATTTCTGTTTTCGTGTACTATCTTTATCAGCAGTGTAGTTAAATTTCTCAGTACATTTGCTTCTATTCTCGAGTGGAGGCAGGCAAGCAATCTTTTCTTGTACTCTATTCTTCTTTCCTAATGGTATGCTTACCCAGTAATAAAGGAGGTAGATTTATCAGGTTGTTACCTGCAATTACTTTTTTTCCTACCTCCATTCATTAGTGAATCTTTTAAGATAGTAGAAATACTTACCAACTCCCAACTCCTTTTTTTAGGGGGCAGGGAGTGTTACAAAAATATTAAATGGATGTATCTTTTAACATCTGAATGCCATTATTTATTTTAAAATTAAAATCTTTTTTTCTGTAATAAGTTAAATCATTTTCTTTATTCTGAATGAGAGGAACTTATCCATTAACCTTTTCATTTTCAGAGACTTTGACCTGAACTAAGATATATTACAGAAGAAGAAAAACATCATAAAAGTCAGATCCTGATGTTTTGCAAGAATTTTCTTTTTTTTTTAATAAAAAGTTTTTATTTATTTATTTTTAGAGAGGGGAAGGGAGGGAGAAAGAGAGGGAGAGAAACATCAATGTGTGGTTGCCCCTCACGCACCCCCTACTGGGGACCTGACCTGCAACCCAGGCATGTGCCCTGACTGGGAATCAAAGCGGTGACCCTTTGGTTCACAGACCAGCACTCAATTCACTTAACCACACCAGGTAGGGCAAGAGTTTTCATAATTAAAAATGTTCATGTTCCTTTTCTTTCTGACCAGTGAACATTCCAATTTCTACTTGGAATTTTTATATCTTCCTCAAAATATATTGTATGCAGCGGCTTATAAGACTGTTTTTCCATGTGCGTTTCATTAATCCTATTTATGAATTTACTTTCTTACTTTGGAGCTTCCTTTATCTCCAGACTCTTTTTAGTCATCTGTATAGTGGCATCATTTGATAGGTGATATATTGATAATATACAGGGTCTTTAATGACACATGTTTTGCACATAGTAATTAAGAAGTATTGCTTTGATGGAAGCTGTTAATATTTATCATATAAATGTAAAAGTCATATTGAAACAGACAGATTAGCCATATACATTGGTGCCTAGTGATACATGATTTCTAATGGGTATGTGACTGTGTAATTGTAGAATATAGTAGTTACCTTCCTTATATCTACCTCTGAATGTTGTAGTCCAGACACCTCTGAATTCTTTTACTAGAATATTATTTTAATATCCTAATTTATATATTGTTATAACATGCCCTGAGACATAGAATTCTTAGTTACAGAATCTAAAATCTTACTATTTGTTTCTCTGAAAATAAAGAGGTTTAAGCTGACAGAAGGCACTAACGCTCTCCATTCAAAAACTATATGGGGAATTAGGCAGCTGCTGTCCTTGGTGATGAAATTATTTCATGTGAATTCATAAAGAAAAGAACTGGTTAAAAAAAGCAGAATAATCTTGAATATACTGTTTGTGGCTGTGGTTTATATCTTCATAGATCTATTTGAACTAGAAAAACGCTGCCTCCAGTATCTTAATGTCTTGAGTTCCTGACTGCCAGGCAGAGGAAATGTTTAACTATTTTAATCATGTTTCTGTATCTCAGAAAGAAAGCCCTTATGAGAGGAAATGACAACGTCCTACCACAAAGTTATCTCTTATCAGTTATAGTCTCAGTCAATAATGATTTGTCAAACTTGGACATGTGTAAAATGCAAGAGCTGTGTTATTTACTTTGGAAAGGAAAAATTAGATGAAGCTGATAACAGCAGAGTCATGGCTTTTGTTAGGAGACAGAAACCATTAGAGACTGTCATTGTTGGCTTAGGAAAGTGTCCTTGGACCCCTCCCTCTGCCCCAACTGAAACCTAAACCTGCTTGAATCATTCTTGCTACTTGAGGGAAGGGAGGGGCAAAGGAGAGGAAGAAGAATGAAGACAGTTTTGACAGAGATTTAGCATTTTAAATGGAGAGCAAAAGGTAGACCTTAAAACAGACCTGTGTGAGTCAGAAAAACTTCCTCTTGTTCTCTTCCCCATCCCATTTATTTAGATTTTTGAAAGTGCATTTCTTATCCTTCCAGATACATGCGTAGCATTCCTTCACGTACAGTGTAGGTTGCTCTCTTGCTTTTGTGTTTCCCTATATGTGATTATTTTTCATTAGTGAAAGTACAGAAAACACATCTAGCTCAAAGCAACAGGTCAGTGTGTGCTTAACATACCTTTTTCCTCACAGCACTCTTCTTGGTTCCTCACAGTTTTCCTAGTGTTCCTCACAGAAGGAAGCACAGAGGAAAACTCTACTAAGTAGCAGACTATTTTGGGGAAGGACGTAGAGTTTGTAAACTGAAGCTCTATTTTGCTCCATCTTTTCTTGTCAAGATTTTTGTGTACTGCTTTCAAAGCAGGCAGTTGTGTGCTTCGGAGGACTTAACTGGGCAGTGATTTCAGAGCTAAGAAATAGCAAAGCCAAGTATTTCCAGGTCAGGGCACTTTAAACAGTTTGAAGTTGAGTATGATGACGTCAAGACAGACTCAGAGAATAGGTTTGGTTGTAAAAATTTGGTGGAGATGACAGGAAAGACCTTTGTCTCCTACGTGTGTGTGTATTTTAGTTGGCCCAGATAAACCAGTCTTATTAGTCCATTAGTAAGGGGCCCTATTAGCTTCTTCATCACAGATTTATAGGGAAACTGCCCCCTAATGTGGATGTTTATTCGGTAAGGGTGGGTCCACATGTGAAAGGGCCAAAACTCTGTCTGGAGAATGGCTTGAGGCAGTTAGTTTCCTTTTGAATGAAACTATAGCTCAGAGTAAAAGCAAAACAAAATAATCGGCATAAGAGCATATAAGCAAAGTTGTGATTAAATTTTTATTCAAAATTAAGTAAGGAAATTTCTTTAACTTTTGCAAATATATTATAAATATTTTTATAATAAGTATAAAGTTATTTATGGTTAGATAACTTTATAATTATTAATTCTAAATAAAAGGAAAAATTTAATTTCTTATATAGATCAGGTATTTTTAATGTTTCTTTTTTTAATATGCATGTTTAATGTTTGTGTAGTTTAAATACAATTATAAATAAAATTTTATGCAATTTTCCTTTTTTTTTTTGAGATTGTTTTTCTAAAACTTTGCTATAGTTTTCACTGGTAGGCTCTGGTTTTCTTAAGAGACAAAATTAATTTCCTTCTTCAAATGTCCACTTTGCAGTCAAATTGGTGAGACTGTGAAGATGCTTCAATGTTGTGGTCATTTCAAATAAGAGTGCCTAAATGATCAAGTGCCGCTTCATCTTGCATTATTAAGATCAAAATGAGTGACGATTTGTACTCTTAAAGTTGCAATTTTTATGTGCTTTCCAATTGTAATTTTAAAAATTATGTATGCTCATCTGTCTGTAAACAGTTTTCTCAGTAATTTTGCTTGGGCCTTTGTGTGGGATCTTGAGCACCTTACTGTCAATCTTTGGATTCACATAAAAGTTTGTTTGAGTGCTTACATAGTATATGGCACTATGAGATTCTTAAACATAGAGATTTAATCTCTGCCTTTATGGATGCAAGCAAAGGAACAAAATTGTCAATAAATTTGAACCAATAGAGATGCTTAGATTCTGATGAATCATACAATTACCAGTGTTACAGTAAAAACTTCAGCTAGGTCTTTTAAAAATATTTTTTAATGTAGATTTGTCTTTTTTGTTTTTTGTTTTGTTCAATGTTTACTTTCAGTGTCTTTTTTTATTCTTAATTCCTATAGGTCAACCGATAGTTTCTTTTTTAGCTGAAGAAATTGAGGCCAAAATAAATTGTAATTTACTGTTGTCATATCACTTTACAAATCAGTTTTAGCACTGACTATACTCCAGTCTCACCTGATGTTTTTTGTTTTCCTTTTCCTTTTGATGTCTAGGTTTAATCTATATGCATTGTTCATATTATAATTTGCTGGTATTACTTGTAGGTTTGGCTTTCCTATTCTTTATCTTAGTTTTTACATCACCTGCCTTCCTTTCCTAACATATTTCTGTATTTTGATTGAGTTCTTACTTAAATGGTCACGGATTATTTTGCCCTTCAGAAGTTGTCTGGCAGACCATTTAATTCATCCTCTGTGGCAAGTTTTGTTTTGACCACTAAAACATAGTTTTTTTATGTGGACTATCATGAATCTAAGAAGGCAAAGTCAGCTCTGGCTGGTGTGGCTCAGTGGATTGAGCACCAGGCTGCAAATCGAAGAGTCTCTGGTTCAATTCCTAGTCAGGGCACATGCCTGGGTTGTGGGCCAGGTCCCCAGTAGGAGGCACTCCAGAGGCAACCACACATTGATGTTTCTTTCCCTCTTTCTCCCTCCATTCCCCTCTCTAAAAATAAATAAAATCTTTAAAAAAAAAAAGAAAGTCAAATTTTCAAAGTCACATCCTCATCTTTTCTGTTTGCAGGCCCACAGCCTGAAATGTATCAAACGTACCTCTAAAAGCAGATGCAGGACCAGTGATACCTGTTACTCTGCTCTTATCCATCCTTCTGTGTCCCAGCCTTGGTGTTATCTTCACAGTCTATTAACCATGTGGCCAAAATGGCACGCAAAACTAGGCTTCTGGGGGCATGGTTTATTTGTTTGATTTGTGATTCTCTCTTAGAAGGTAGAACCTGTCTTTTTTTTTTTTAAGTTGAGTAGTAAAAATGAATGCTGTTGTTATTAATAGCTTTGTTTGAATATTTTGTGACAATTTTGGTTGTTTTGCAGGTACCTGGGGCCCAAGATTTGGTGGATTTCTCTCCTGTTTATCGATGTCTACACATATATTCTGTCCTGGTGAGTTTTTAGCTGGCTCTGTCTAATAAAGATGTGTATTGAATTCAAACTCTGCTTTCTCATTTTTGGTAGTTTTTCTTAATAATTTTTATTATTAAGAATAAGGAAAGAGAAACTTATTTAAGGAATATTATTATAAAAAATCATTTTTTTATTCTTGAATCTTTTATGTTTGCTATGTAATATGTTATAATTAGTAACATTAATTCTATTAGTCAGCGTGTTATTGGATTATACCTAAAAATAGTTACACACTCAGATTTCAGTTCTGAATTTAGTAATGCAGATATTTAAATAACAATAGCCTATCTTTACATATTAAAATGATGTTTGTAAAAATGATATGTTTTGTCATACAAAGCATATAGAAAGAGGAGCCTCTTTAGGGGAAATTTTGTGGGTGTTAATGGTATTCTAATAAATGAACTATAACTCATCTCCGTCTTGGGTAGTATACCTACATGCAGACACACAGATACATACAAAGTCAAAAAAAAATTAAACGTTGAAGTTAAAGTATCGTTAAAGACAAATTGATGAAAGAAGCCCATTATTGATATTTTTTTAATAGCAAAGTTCAGTGAAGCTTCTATCAAGCTAAGCAAAATAATGCTAAGCAAAATAAGTCTTAGTGTATCTTATTATCCAGCCTGTTATCCATTTTCCTCCTTCCTGTATTCGACATAGTGTCACTTGGTCATTACTCCAGACAGTTTGGGACTGGTCTGTGGACAGCATGGCCTGTAGTATTTTGTGGTGTTCTCCATTAATGTGAGAAAAGACCTGGCTGCTTCCTGTCCTCTCTTCTCCTTCTTTTCAGTCTTTCTTGGTCTCCAGTTCCATCTTTTCCTTTCCTAGTCTCTCTCTCTCCACTCTTTTTACCATCTCTCATTCCTTGTTATATATATAAAGTTGAAGCAGAATATAATTGAGTCGTATCAAGGCATTTAAAATAAGTAGATAATTTTTTTCAACTTATTGTACAGAGAATTAAATCATATATTTCTTAATTTGTGGCACACTATTATCATTTCATACAAGGCTCTCATTTGTATTTTATTTTATCATTAAACAGTGATACTTTGTAAAAAATTAAATTTATTGGGGTAACATTGGTTAATAAGATTATATAGGTTTCGAGTGTACAATTCTATGATATATCACCTGTATATTACATTGTGTGCCCACCAGCCAAAGTCAGATCTTCTTTGGTCACCATATATTTGACCCCCATTACCCATTACTATCTTCTCCCCCTTTCCTTTGGTAACTACCATACGGTTATCTATGTCTATGAGTTTTTGTTTTCCTTGTTTATTTGTTGCTTTCAGTTTTATATCCCGTGTATGAATGAGATCATATAGTTCTTAACTTTTTTCTGTTTGACTTATTTTGTTTAGCATGATGTTCTCAAGATTTCTTGTTTTAGTTTTAATTTTTAATTTTTACTGAAAAGAGAAATTTCAGAAATTTCTTACATATGGTAGGTATTAACAGTTTAAGATGTTGTAAAATTTTTTTCCCAGTTTGTCACCATACACTAAACTATGTCTATTATTTTTCATGAAACAGAAATTATTGATTTTGATATAATCAAGTCCATTAATTTTAACCTTATGTGTAGTTTGTATTTTTGTCTTTTAAAAAAAAATCCTTCTCTATTCTGATGTCATAGGCATTCCCTTACGTTATTTTTTTACATTTTACTATTTACATTTGATTTTTGATCTACCTTGGGTTCACCATTGTATATAGTATGAAGTATAGTTCTAACTTAATTTTTTTCTATGTGATGAATTCAGTTTAACCAACCCCATCTACTACATAATTTGTTCATCACCAGTGATTCCTGGTAGGACCTCTGGCATACACTAAATATCCATGTTTACCTGAATCTGCTTCTCAGCTCTATAGTGTGTTTCATTTGGTTTTGTAATACATCTACATAAATGATAAAAGAAATTCCTTCTCACTTCTCATTTTTTAAATCATTCACTGTTATAGACCTTTATTTTTAAATATATATTTTAAAATCAGTCCGAGTTCATAAAAAGATCCTTCTAGAATTTTGATTTGAATTGATTGAAATCATAGATAAATTTTGGGAAGAACTGATACTTTGATAATGCTGAGCCATCTCATTCATGAAAGAATTAAGATCTACTTTTAAACTATTTAATAGATCTTTTCTCTATATTAATAATTTTGGACATCCTTCATTAGGTTAATAGCAAAAAGACATAGTTTTTTGTTGCTATTTTCTACTTTACTTTCTAATTAGTTATTGCTGATATTGAGGCTACTACTGATTTTTGCATATTACCCTTACATCTGGCAACTTTGCTCAGCTCTTATGACAGTTTCTTTTCTGGTTTATGATAGATTTCTGTATAGTTGATCATAATGTCTATAGATACCGATTTTGTTTCTTTTTTTCTATCCATATATCTCATTGTCCTTTTTATTGCCTTATTATGTTCACCAGGGTCATCATTACTTGGTTGTTTAGTAAGGTGATCGTAGACATTCTTTGTGATTTCTAATCTCAAAGAGAATATCTCTAATTTTTCCTTTAACTGATATTTGCAATAGGTTTTTGATAAATATTTATTCAGTTATTTCTAAACTCCTGAATTTTTAAAAATAAAAACATAAATGAGCGTTGGATTTTATGAAATATATTTTCCAAATATATCATGTAATTCTGTGGTTTTTATCCTTTATGAATATGATTTCATTGATAGGTGTTCTGATATTAAACACCTTGCATTCTTTTGATAAATCCAACTTGATGGGGATGTATTACTACTTTTTTTAACATCCTATAGAATTTAAGTCTTATTTGTTCACTTATTCATTTATTTATTTTTACTCTTTTTTTTTTTGTATTTGTATCTATGGTCAGAAATAACACAGGCCTATAATTTTCTTTCCTTTTTATTTTTATTTTTTGGTATTGTCTTTATATGGTTTGTAAGTCAGTGTTATGTTAGCCTCCTTAAAATGGTCGAACGTTCTTCCCTTTTCTCTATTTTATGAAATTATTTATATAAAATAGGAGTTATTTGTTCCTTGATAGTTGAGTAGAAATCACATGTACAGTAATATGCATTTTTTCTTTGTTACATAACTTCCTCCTTGTTCCCTATCATCTTGCTTCCATGTTCCATGACTTTGTTTAGTCTCTTCATTAGTATGTATGATTATAGGAGTTCACAGTTGTTGCATTTAAGTCAAATGTCTATAGAAAAACCGTATTTACTCATATCAAGTTTCAGGTTCATTTTAAGCATCCTAATTGCAACATCAAGTGAATTTTTCCTCTCAAATAGTATAAAGAATACTTTATTTAGTTTAATGTGTTATCCTTGGTACCAGTGACAGTTCTTTACATATAGTAGGTACTTAATATTAGTTGAATGAGTAAATAAATAAGTGGTAGCCGAAGAATGCAATCTATTTATTTGAACATATCTTAACTCTAACCTTGTTCATTTACTTATTCAATAAACGCTTACTGATTTTCTCTTCTGCATGAAATGGATTTGGAGAAGCAAGGATGTGTAAATAAGTCAAGAACTTAATGCTTTAAAAAAGTTAGAAGCTACCAGGGCAGAAGTATAATTTTTGAATGACTATGATATGACAGCACTATATCTCATCACTATGTGCATACTAGTTTTGTGTAAGATTTTGCGATATAGAAATTATAACAAATTTTCCTCAGGTGAGAACTCTAGTGATTTATAAGAGTATTGATGTAATTAATTTGCACACTTACTAGTTGTGTGGTGTTAGGCAAGTCACTTAAACCTTAGCTTTTTCATAAATGAAATGTGATAATAGTTACCTGCTTAGTGCAATTATAGATATTGTATGAATGGTGCCTAGCTCCAACTGTGGCACATAATTAGCATTTAATGTATGGCAGTTAACCTAGCAAAAGTTAATATATCTCTGATGCTGATTATTAGATACATTGTTAGTATTTTAAAAATTATTTAACAAAGTATAGACATGTAGATAGATGTTCTAATCTCTGCCATTAACATAAAAAGTATATCAGTTATTTAAAATTTATACATTCTTGCTCTGGCTGGTGTGGCTCAGTTGGTTGAGCATTATCCCACAAACTGAAAGGTCATGGGTTCGATTCCTGGTCAGGGCACATGCCTAGTTTGCAGTTCCATTCCTGGTGGGGGCAGGTATGAAAGGCAACCAATCGATGTTTTCTCTCACATTGATGTTTCTCTCCCTCTCTTTCTCCCTCCCTTCTCTCTCTCTAAACCTTCTCTCCTTTCCTTTCTCCCTTCCTCTCTTTCTTAAAGCAATAAAGAAATGCCCTCGGGTGAGTCTTAAATAAATAAATAAATAAAAATTTATACATTCTTAAGTATACAAAGACTATATAGTGCCTAAACTATGAAGACTGAACAGGAGGACCTTAAATTATCCATTTAAAGAAATTCCACACAGTAGTATTTTGGAATGTTGAAATATTTGATATTCACAAATTTTTTTGTAACAATTTGATAATGCATTGTTTATATGGCAGAAACAGGCCTCCTCCCCCATTCATAATGTTTTCTAGTTTTGAAAAGGTGTGAATAGTGGTAAGAACTCAGCTCTATTTTTTTTTTTTTTTTGGAACGCATAGTTATCTTTTAGACATTGCTGTTCCAGACCTACAGAGACTTTAGTAACTCAAATGTCTCATTTGCTAAAGTAAGGACCAGGGCTTGTGTAACTTCTAAAATCTTTTTGGGGGCTCTAATTTGTCAATTTCCTATATTTGTTTCCTCATTCTCAATCACTAATTTGTATTATGTATGGTGAAAGATAGGTCCTCATAATATTAGTGGCAAAGATATTTAAAAATAGATTGCTTAATATAAAGATTTGTAACAAATATTTTGTTTCCTGATCTAATTAATATTAACATTAATATTTGAGAAAAGACTTGGGATTACAGAAATGAGGACTGAGAAGGAAATAAACCTTATTTCTCTCATTCCTTCTATTCCAGTACTTGTCTGTACTTCACTCTTCATTCTCTGTCAACCCAGTATTCTGTCTTCTGTTCATACCACTAACCTCAGCCTGTGTCTTACTAGGCCTTTCAACTGCTTTTCTTTTCCAATATGTTCCCTTCTCTTCTACCAGCCTTTTTGAAAGCTGTTTTGAGCCTTGCGGGTTTTACTTCTTTGTGTCCCTCAGTGTTTCCTCTTCTTTCTCTCCTGCCTTTCTTGAATGATATTACCTACTTTCATGGTTTAATGTGCTAATGACTTTCAAACCTATATCTCTATTCAGCTGTTTTCCTTGAGCTTTACACTTAGAAATATAATAGTCTACTGAACTTTACCTTTCAGTTATTCCGTAGGTAGCAAAAGCTCTTTATGTTTCAAAATGAACTCGTTATCTACCACTACCTCCTGAATTTATAGTGAGCTCAGATAATAACAGTGTCATCTATCTAGCTACCATGCAAAAGCCTAAACTCTTCCTTTTTTCTCAATACCATATTCAGATTATCCAATCTTGCAAATGTTACCTTGCTCTCAAAATGTTTTACTTCATCCCATCCTCCCTATCTTAAAATGATTGCTCTAGTTTAGATTCTTATCAGGATTATTGAAACAGTCTCCTAACCATTCTCCCTACTTTATATCATAAATTGCTAACTTCTGCCTGTTGTGATAGTAATTTATCATACAAATCTGACATATGAAGTCTGTCCAGAAAAAGTCCAGCCATTCCTAATATAATGAGAATGGTTTACTTGACGTTGATGTAACCTGGCAGCCAAGGAGAGTGGACTGGAATGCACATGTGTGAACAATGATGATTTCACTGTACTAGTCAGTGGGGGCGGTAGATACCCTTGAGTGAGCATGTGTACTGTGCGGCCATCGCATTCAAAATGACTGAGCAAGTAGAGCAATGAATCTACATCAAATTTTGCATTAAGCTTGAACATTCCTCCGTGGGAACTATTTGGATGATTCAGAAGGCTGCAGGTATGGGCAACTGGTGATTGGCAGCTTCATCACAGCAGTGCGCCTGCTCACACATCACGTCTTATGCAGAGTTTTTTGGCAAAACATCAAATCACCCAGATGACTCAGCCCCTCTACAGCCCAGATTTGGTGCCCTGCGACTTCAGGCGTTTCCCAAAACTAAAATCACCTTTGAAAGGGAAGAGATTTCAGGCCATCGATGAGATTCAGGAAAATATGATGGGGCAGCTGATGGCGATTGGGAAAACTGTGAGGTCCCAAGGTGCCTACTTTGAAGGGGACTGAGATGTCATTGTCCTGTGTACAATGTTTCTTGTGTGTTGGATCTTCTTCAATAAATGTCTCTATTTTTCATATTACATGGCTGGATCCCTTCTGGACAGACCTCATATGTTACTCTCTTAAGTGGTCATCTGTGGAGTAAAACGTAGAAGTATAGAACATAATATAGCATCTAGTAGTTTAGAAGGTCTTCCATGTCCTGTCTGCCATATTTCCTGCAGCTTACCACCTTGCTTTAATAATACTGAAATTCTTCTAGTTTTTTGAATATACTACATACTATGCTATTTCATGCTTCTGATCCATTCCTCATGCTAGTCCTACTGCCTGAATTACTATTCTCATTTCTTTTTATTTTACTGATTCATGTTTATTTCATACTTGTGTCCTCCAGCAAAATTTCTGATATTTCAGGTTGACCTTGGCAGACCCCTATCCCCTTTGCATTGTTAAAGGACCCAGCACATGTTTCTATTAGTGTTTACTGTATCATAGTATTCTAAATATGTGTTCTTTTTCCTCAATAGACTATAAGCTTTTTTAGGGCAGGTACCATGTTTTATTCCTCTTTTTTAGCCCTTGCATTTAGTACTCAGTATTAGTAATGTAATACTAATACTCAATAAATGTTTGTTTTTGATTTTGAAAGATAAGTACCTTCCTTTGACCTGTAAATGAATCCAGTGTTCTAGTCTCAGGCAGTGTTATACAATATCAGGGCTGGGACTCAGACGAGGGAAAACAGTTCTATTGGTGTCCAACGGAAGGATCATAACAGAAGTAACAAAAAGTTCTAATATTTTGTCATTTACAATAGTGTTTATCTGAACTTTTGGCCTGGAGGATAACAAGGCACACTTTGAATAAACATGGCAATATTTATTATTTTTAGTGAAACCGACCTTCCATTCACCCTCCTTTTATGGCTGTGCTGCTTATAAATTCCCAAAGGATTATTTGAAAAATCCTACTTATATCTGCCAGCCTTATCAGTAGGGCAGGAGTTCACGTATTGTAACAGGAGGTCAGATTTCGGTCATGGTCTTATAGATGGGGCCAAGCACCTGTAAATTCTTCCTTTGGTGACTAAAGTGAAGTACAATATCAAACAGGCAGTGAGACTTTTCTAGGAAGTGCTGAACTTTGGCAGGAAGGGCAAACTTTGTCAGGAGGAGGGGAGGGAAGAAAGTGAACAAGGGTCAAAGAGTGGTTAATTGAGGCTTGGTCCTTGATGTAGTAATGCAATGGAAGTGTTCAGGGCAAAGGTAGATATATTTTATAGAACTATTTTAAACAACTTACACTGTTTAAATCTTCATATATAGTTTAGAGATGGGCAGGTAAGAGACAGGATAGAAAACATTTTACAGTCATTAAAGATAGTATTTTTTTAAGAAGAGAGAAAATAAACTAAAATGTTTTCTGGAAGGGCAATGATGAATAATAATAATCTGAGATTCTTTTATATAATGCAGCAGTAATTTATAAGATGGGTGGACTATCTGTCTAATGAAGGCAAGAAACCAACCTTTTCCGACAATTCTGTAAACTCAGTGATGTCTGTCATGTTTAAGGGCTCCAAGCCTTGAACCCAGCTCATTTTGGACAAAAATTTGTATGCATTTTTAAGCTCCTCTGTATACTGACTCTTCTTCAGATTTGCTGCTCACTCACTCTGCTGTTACTGAAAGAGTATATGTATCCCAGAAAAGGAGCTTGGGTTTATTAAGAGACTGGGGAGCAAACCTGTAAATACAACCATACCCCTAGTGTGTGGGTGTCCTTTATGATCTTATCTTCTTGGGTATCTACATCATTTGTGTATTAACAATTATGAAAAATTCTAGATTAAAAATGTTGATAAATGAACACATTTGATCTCTATATTTTTCTGCATGTATGTTATAGTATGATAAGTTTAAAGAATTCTGACATCTTGGGTTCAAGGGTAGAAATTATAGCAATGTATGAATTTATTTTTTAGTAAACAGCAATCTCGCAGTATTCTATGAATTATAATATAAGAACCTCAGTTATATCTAATTGTCCTTTGGTAACTAAAGAAAGCTAAAGATATAAGGGAATGCAGAATGTAATAGTGTGGTAAATTCATTATTACAAAGACTACAGCAAGTACAGTATTATTTTAAATTCCTTGGGCAAAAGGCTTCTGAGAATTTGATGAGAGCTGTGAAACTTTTCCCTAGACAAAGTGCACATAGATACATGCACGTATAATTTTGCTTAGGATTTTGGAGGCTTCCCTAACTTCTGAATTTTATCCTTTATAGACCTAGAAATAATCCTTCATCTAAAGGGTACTACAAGGTGAGTTAGGTTTCTGGTATCTACTGACTGGAGACCCATGCCTCAGAATAGCCTACCTCAATTCCATTTGAGTATTTGAGTATCCCCTTTTATGTCTCCTAAGTACTGCCTACCACCTTGTGTTTTTCTTAGGTTTAGAAGCCTTTCCAAAATCTAAATTTAAAAGCATATTTCAAAGTGACCTTATATCTGTATCATGAGTCCTTGTTCCCTGAGTGGCCAGTATGCATGGCAAGCTGGTAACCTGCTTTTCTGTTAAGAATACATTAGCCTCAGCACCTAAACTAATAGTTTTGTCCCCTGAATTCTTCTTAGAAAGACTCAGAGCAGTGGTTTAGGAATGGTCATGAGAACGATAGTAAGTGATTTATCCCCCTGAACATAAGTAGTCGTATTAAATTTCAGAATAGTTTACGTCTTACTTTTAATAATGTCTCTTTTTACTTGGCTATAATTAGGAGAGGTGAATCAGCAGCAGAGCTAGAACTAACCCACAATCTCATGACAGTCCTTCATGATCATTGCTGGAGCCAGGGGTTGGGGTGAGGTGGCATGGGCAGAAACCTTCCTGGAACACATTTCTCCCTTCTAATCTGAGAGTTTCTACTTGCGTGGTCTACACTGACAGCTGGGGGAAAGTACAAAATTCATGGTCATGTAACTACAGATAATAGCAAGGAAAGGGGTTGGAGAGTGCAAAAAAGAACCGATATACACAGTTCCTAGTGACATGTTTTCTGATGTATTCAGGGAGTAATTTAATGAGATTTAAAGGGCTTTGGTGGCAATTGGCTATTATAGCAGAGCACTTGGGAAATAAATACTTGAAGAGTCTAAGACACTACTGGAGTTTTCATTTAAAGAAAAATGGATAGCATTGGCATTCTTAAGGTTAGGCTTAATGATCTTATTATATAGTGGTAGTTGATGGGTTTGTTGTTTACAGACGGATTTTATATAACACTTTGTTCAGCAGTCTCATAGTGCTTCACAAATTTGACTACATTAAGTGAGTGACTTATATGTTACACATGAAAAAAAACATCTCATTTGGTAGAGACTGGCCTCACTCCGAATCATGCTATGAAATAGTAATTTTGTTGCCACCAAGGGAAGACCTTTAGGGTTCTTATTCTCGAAATTTTATCAGAAGGCACTGTTGCTATTTATTTATTTATAAGGTATATTTTATTGATTATGTTATTACTGTTGTCCCATTTTTTCCTCCCTTTTATTCCCCTCCACCCAACACCACCCCTCCCACCAGCATTCCTGCCCCTCCGCCCCCACCCCTTAGTTCATGTCCATGGGTTGTACATAAAAGTTCTTTGGCTTCTCCATTTCCTAAACTATTCTTAGCCTCTCCCATCTATCTTGTACCTTCCATTTATGCTTCTTATTCCCTTGACCTTTTCCCCCATTCTCCCCCTCCCCCTCCCCACCGATAACCCTCCATGTGATCTCCATTTCTGTGATTCTGTTCCTGTTCTAGTTGTTTGCTTAGTTTGTTTTTATTTTTTTGGTTCAGTTGTTGATAGTTGTGACTTTGTCCTCAGTTTACTGTTTATAGTTTTGATCATCTCCTTTTTTTTAGATAAGTCCATTTAACATTTCATATAATAGGGCCTTGGTGGTGATGAACTTCTTTAACTTGACCTTAGCTGGAAGCACTTTATCTGCCCTTCCAATCTAAATGATAGCTTTGCTAGATAAAGTAATCTTGGATGTAGGTCCTTGCCTTTCATGACTTTGAATATGGCTTTCCAACCCCTTCTTGCCTGTAAGGTTTCTTTTGAGAAATAAACTGATAGTCTTATGGGAACTCCTTTGTACGTGACTGTCTCCTTTTCTCTTGCTACTTTTAAGATTTCTTCTTATCTTTAATCTTGGGTAGCGTAATTATGATGTGCCTTGGTGTGTGCCTTCCTGGGTTCAACTGCTGTGGGGCATCCTCAGCTTCCTGGACATCCTGGAAGTCTATTTCCTTTGCTAGAATGGGGCAAAGGAAATAGACTTCATTATATTTTCAGGTAAGTTTTCAATTTCTTGCTTTTCCCTTTCTTTTCCTGGTACTCCTATGATTCAGATATTGGAATGTTTAAAGTTGTCTGGGAAGTTCCTAAGCCTCTCCTCACTTTTTTTTGAATTCCTGTTTCTTCATTCTGTTCTGGTTGAATGTTTATTTCTTCCTTCTACTCCAAATTCTTCATTAGAGCCCTGGTTTCCTTCCCTTGACTGTTGGTCCCCTGTGTATTTTTCTTTATTTCACTTGGCATAGCCTTCACTTTTTCCCCTGTTTTGCGACCATACTCAACCATTTCTGTGAATATCCAGATTACCAGTGTTTTGAACTCTGCTTGGGATAGGTTGTCTATCTCTTCATCACTTAGTTGTATTCTTTCTGGAGTTTCGATCTCTTCTTTCATTTGGGCCATATTTCTTTGTCTTGGTGCTCCTGTTACTTCATAAGATGCGGAACCTTAGGTATACGCCAGGGTGGAGCAATCCACATTACTGCATTGTGGTGCTGTAAGTGGGGGAGTGTCAGAGACGGAACAGTGTCACCGGCTTGCTCAGCTCTCAGCCCACTTTCAGTCACTTCCCCCACCACCCACTAGCAAATTGGGCCCTTCTGGTGCTGATTACCAGGTGGGTGGGCTTGTGTACATTCTAGGACCCTGTATATCTCTCCAGTGAACTCTCCTGTGAGGCTTGGAGTTTCTCCTGCCTCTGCAATCCCCAACAGGTTTTTACAGCCAAAGGTTTCAAGGCTTTTTTTTCTTGCACTGGAACCCTGAGTTGAGTGGTCTGTGTTGTTCCCCAGTTGTTCCTCCCACAGTATCTGCATGCAAATTTGGGACCACCTAGTTTGCCATCTGCTACCTTGCCTTGTGTCCATTCTGCCTTGGATGCCCATCTCCGCCCCTCCTCCCAGCCTGGATGAAAGTTTTTTCTTTAGCTTCTTGCTTGTTGGACTTCCATACAGATCAGTTTTCTGGCAGTCCTGGTTGTTTTTTTGCTTTTAAATTTGTTGTCCTTCTTTTGGTTGTGTGAGGAGGCAAAGTGTATCTATCTATGCCTCCATCTGGGCTGAAAGTCTGAAAACACCTATTTATTTATTTTTATTGTTCAGGCTGTTACAGTTGTCCCAATTTTCCCCCCTTTGACCACCCCGACCCTGGCCTGACCCCCATTCCCACAGTCAGTCCTCGCACTGTTGTTCATGTCTGTGGGTCATGCATATATGTTCTTTGTCTAATCCCATCACCTTCTTTCAAACAGTCCCCACCTAAGAAAGGTACTGTTGATATGTAATGACAAGTAAATTTAGCAGCAAGAATTGGAATATAGTCTTAAAGCAAATCTGAAGGACTGGGTGTAATTTCAATGGCCACATTTAAAAATTATTATTAATTTAAAAAAATGAGACCCCTTTAAAAAATAGTAAAACATTTCTGCTACATCTTCATTGGCAAATGAAAAAAATTCATACATCAACTTCACATAGTTTTTACCAGTGCTTCTCACCGACCATTGATCTGTCAGTGAATGTTAATGAGGAAATAGAGCTCTGACTAGTTTTTTAGTTTTCATTAAAATTGGTTGTACTTTATCATAGACTCGTTTTTCTTTCTTTTTTTTTAGCTACTCTGATTCTATTATAAATGTTGAGTCTGTTGACTTGTATTTATTCTTTATAACTATAATAAAAATCCATTATTTAAACTTTCAACCCTGGCTGTTGTGGCTCAGTGGATTGAGTGCCGGCCTGTGAACCAAAGGGTCGCCAGTTCAATTCCCAGTCAGGACACATGCCTGGGTTGCAGACCAAGTCCCCAGTGGGGGGCGTGTGAGAGGCAGCCACGCATTGATGTTTCTCTCTCTCTCTCCCTTCCCTTCTCACTAACAATAAATAAATAAAATCTTAAAATAAGGAAACTCAGTATCTTACAAATACACTTGAGTGAAAAGTTAAATATTTGATTTGGGTGTAAATACAAACAGAGTCATTTACAACTCCTACAGGAGAAATTAAGACAAATGAGAATGAGGCCTATATGCAAGACTCTAGGTGCCTAGCATTTGTGAATAAGGTATTTTTTTCTTCTTTGACATTTTCAAAGACAGTGTTATGGAGAGAGGGGGAAACATCACTTTATTTTGCTCATCACTTGAGATGACACACTGTGGATATTGAACTCCAACATTGCCAGAGGCACATAGCTTAATGATCTAGATTTCCTTAAAGCTGTTTCTGAAGATGTATTTCTAGGGAACATCAGTCTCATCAGGTGATCTGTTTAAAGAGAGTCGGGAGGGGCTCCTGTTTCAGCTTTCATTGACACCCTGTACTCTGTTGCTCTCTTGGGTTTTTTTACAGTTCACATTGGTATATTCAAGTATCTTTTGAGAAGATCTGGCAAAAATAACCATGTTAAATTATAACCATGCTCAATTTTATTTAAGCCAATATTTCCTAATATGTACTTACAATGAAAGATGCGAAGATGATCAGGAAACCTCCTGCTTTCAAATAGTTTATAATTTAATAGATCTGGAGAAAAGCCGCTTTGTAAGGGCCTCTGAAGAAGCCTGGCTTAAAAAAAAAAAAAAAGAAAATCCATCTTATTTATTTGAAATATGTACATTTTCTTTGGGAAATAAGCCTTTCTGAGAACAGAAATTTGAAATGAGTAGATGGCATTTTCAGATCCTTTGGAATAGCATGTTATGAAGGAATTCTGATATTTATATACTTGAAATTTATTTTTTAAGAACTATGTGACTGATATTTCAGGTACTGATATTTAGACACTCTCTCTCTTAATCCTTTTCATAACTTTTAAAAAATTTTTCACTTTAAATGGACTTTATTTTCCCTTTCAGAATGTCTGTCTGTTTCCCTCCACTGTCTAAAACGAGTGCAAGCTGCACTGCAGAGAAACTCGTACTGTAAGGACAGAGCTGGAATCGTTCTGGTTTGTTTCCATAGTGATCTTGAGTACTTCTGAGTAAATAGAATGTATGTTAAGTATTTTCTTTAGAGAGAGAGATATTTTTTTAATGTGGAAAATTTTGCCCTGAAATATTTGGTGATTCCTAGTCCATCTCTGACACTTAACAGATTGTTCCATCACCCTACTGCCATATCTCACTGCCTCTAGTTTCACTGACCCACCAGTGCCTGGTGAGGTTAGATAGGCGTAAACACTACATATATCATAGAGAAACGCTGAGGGTGAGATACTTTGTGCACTGCATTGATAAGGACACAGGAAAAGCCATTTATAGTGATAACTTTCCTGTAGTATGGGCTAATGGGCCCTGGTTTGTAGTAGCTGTAATCTAACTTTTTATGATTGTTATATTGCTCTTTTAACCTGGTGACCTTATTACTCATGGGCATACATATCAATTAGCTTTGAAGAAAACAAGAGGCAAAAAAAAAGTGATTAAAATTTTTTCCCTAGACATGCTTGTATTTGTTTTTCAAAATGCTTAGTTAGGGAATATTGAACTTCTCAAGTGTGCTTGCTTGTCTTTTCTTTTTTTAACAATAATATCTCACTTAAACAGCTTTAGACACACCGATAATATAACTATTTATTATTAAGCTCTGATTAAAATGAATAAGAAATAATTCATTTGCCATATAACAACCAGTAATCTTTCCAAACACAATTTAAATCATGTCAAAACTATGCTTCAAACACTTTAGTTTCTTATTCTCAGAATAAAGTAAACTTCTTAACTTGGTTTATACAGCCTTTAATATTCTATCCTTGGTTTAACTCTCTTACCTCATCTCTAGTTGCGCTTTCCTCCTGCCTGCTCATAGTCTGTACTCCAGATGCACACCCGCCCCGTGTTCTCTCATAATAATGCTCCAGACAGGCAGTTTTCTCTCCTGAAACATATTTCATATTTTGTTTCCCCCTTTTAATGTTTCTTTCTATTGATTATGCTGAATTTCTCCCATTACTGAGATCTCTGGATTTGGCATTTATAATCTCTTTCCTTCATCTCATATAGCCAACAATATTGCTTATATCTTTTTCTTCCTTTTCCTTTCTATTTTGGTGACTGCCAGGTTATTGTTTTTAGTTTTTAAATTGAAAAATTTTAGGTTTCGCTTTTTTTTTTTTTAACTTCCTTAAAATACCTTCTATACTGAGTGCTTAGTTTAATATATTGTCCCAATAGTTTTGGACATTATGGGGCAGGAGAGAGTCATAAATAACTGTAACCAAAGCCTCATAATCTAAACTAGAGGACACGTAGGAGAGGAGTTTCCTTTTGTTTTATATGGGAAATTTGGTCATTCATACAGTTATGTAAGTTGCATCTACCAAAATGATCTTCCAACAAGAATGAAATGCCATAACTTGGAGTTCATGTTTATCCGTGGTTAGTAGCAGCTGTAAATGAAGCATTAGTTTTTAATCAATGACTAGCACTGATTTATTTTAAATTGTAGGGGATTGGAAGAGCTGAGCTTGGGGCTGTAGTGGATTCCCTTCGTTTTTGTTGTCCTATAACTGAAAGCACAGTGTAGAAGTGCGGTAGTTTAGAACCTTAACACCGGAGAAGGAACTCAGACTTTTTGCCTGTCACACCTCAGATTTTCTCAAGGAGTGTAGGTAGAATCCATATTATTTTCTTACCTCAATGTTTTTAACTAGAACGTCTAGAAATGCCAACATACTATGTTATTCCCACCACAAAGGAGGAGCTCAGAAATAATTGTGGAATGAATGGGTGAATAAATGAATGAATTAATGAAAACTCAAAATACCTAAAAAAAAATGCTGTGAAAAATTAATGGAGACCTAGAAAAGGACTACCAAGTATGCCATGATCTATGGTTGTTTGGTTGAGGTTAATATAGTTCACCTATCTGTTATATGGAGTGTTAATTAATTAAGGTTTGGAATTTCTTCTTTCCCAAAGTATAAGAAGTGTTAACGTATTTTTTTAAGTATGAAAAATAAGGTCATTTATGATGTTTAATGGTGATACTTGTAGCAGTTGAGATTGTATTTGACTACATGTAACTGAAACCCAACGATAATGGTTAAGACAAATATAATTTAGTTGCTTTGCCATATGACAGTAAGTCCAGAGGTAGGTAGTTTGGTGTTGGTATGGTGGCTCTGCACTCTTACCACGTAGGTTCTTTTAGTTGTTCCAGTCCTCTGTGTAGGTTTTGACTTCATTTTTGCAAGATGGATGTTATATCTTTAGGCTACATTTCAGAAAGAAAGCAGGTAAGAAGCCAAAGTGTAAAAGCTGCATTCCATCTGAGTCTGTTTCTCTTAGAAAACAGTAGCTTCTGTCAACGAATGAAAGATTTTGTAAAAGTTCTTTTGTTATTTTAGAAGTTATTAAAATTAGAAGCTAATTGTTTTCTGGTCAACACGGTGTTTTTTAAAAATTAAGGACAAAACAGATAAGCTTGAATCTAAACCTTGACCTAGATATGTTACATAACTTCTCAAAGCCTTAATTTTCCCATTTTTAAAAATGTAAATAATCGTATTTATCTCACAGTGTTTCTGTGAGAATGAAATGAAAGAATATATGCAAAAACACCTGGCATATTAAACCTTGAAGGAATATTTCTCCTTTCAACTTTTATGTATTTTGTTTTCCTGTTCTAATTGCCAAAGTTTCATATTATAAAAAGGACTTTTTAAGAATACAACGGGGAAGGAATAGGAATTAGGAACTAGACTAATGCATAATGCATAATTACACAGATATAAGAAATAATAGAAGAAAACCTGTGCATTTCCTTACACGACCCATCCCCATTTAATGTTACCTTTATAAAAGCTCTAAACTAGAGATTAAGAATCAAAATATTAGGGGGAACAGGGCTTTTGTATATCCTTTCTTTTAGCCACCTATTTTCATAGAAAACTGTCCTTGGTCTAAGGACAGTTAAATTACTCATCTAGAGCCACATAAGTGATAAATAGTGGAATTAGAATAAAAACTAGTTATAAATTCTCTATCCTGTGTTTTTTCCTCCATCAATTGTCATCATCATTAAAGTGGCTAAATTTATCGTGTTATGGTGTAAAGTCGTATTCTAAGCAATTACCAGTATTATAACTCAGGATATTATATTGCATCCTAATATAATATGTAATAAACAACTTGAACTTTATAATCATAATTTATAATTCTTCTTCTTCTATTACCAGTAAGTGACTAGACCTAAGGCTTTTCTGTCAGTAATGATTGCAACTAGGAATGGAGGTGGGAAGGCCTTCTACATTTTTTTAGTTTACTTTTTCAAAAAACATTTGCTCCTTCAGTGTTGACTTTGCTACACACTTTAACAATTCTTTACTCTCAGTTTTTATGCAACTATGCTTGTCAAAAATTTTGCTCTGGTTGTCCATAACCATCTTATGGGGAGATCTGATGACCATAGCTATAGGAAAAGCACCGTACTATCAGCTACTTTCATTCTATGAAAATGGTCTGTCTGCCTACTAGTATTTTTTTTTTCTTATAAAAAGATGCCTTTGAAACTAGTATCTATAAGCAAGTGAAAAATCCATACCATACCACACTTAGCTGCAACTAGTTTTGGGCTTAAGCAATCAACAGGACTACATGTGGGTTTTTTAAAACTATTATTCAGGTTTTTAGGAGGGGCTTGAGGACACTTTCCTTAAGTTATTAGCTACATTTGCCCTATTGTCTTTCTAGATTTTCCTACATAATTCAGAAATTCAGAACTATAATTTCTTCCATCAGATAACAAAATAAAAATCTTAATGGAAAATATAAAAGTAGAGTTTGTGGGTATGGGTGTTTTCATTGGGTAAAATAGAAAACTATGAGTCTATACTAATAAATAGATACATAAATGAATGAATGAGTACATATATTCATAAAGGCTTGCATACATAAATAGGGGAGAAGACTGTGGTGTCACTTGTAGCAGTATGCCGAAGGCTGACTGTTGGGACAGTTAGGGGTCTCTTGCATCTCTGTACAGCTTGTGTGCAGAGGCACTGACTGTGTTTGTTCTAGACCATCTTTTCAAGGTGTTTGTGTAGCCAAGAGCTTCGTAAGGTAGGGATAAAGTCTCCTACCTGTGAAAAAAGCAGGTGTGCTTCCAGCTTTGGGAGATCAAGATAGTGTTTTTCTGTGGAACAAAGGTTTTTGGATTCTGTTTGCTCAAGATTCCTTTCCGGTAAAGAAAATTGCTGTGCATAGGTGTCTCCTGGACTTCTTCACTTTGCCCTGTGGAAACTGGGACTCAGGGAATTGATGTAAGTATACATGCTGATACTTTGGCTACTGCTATTGACCAATACTAGTTATAAAGTCCTTTGTCTCTGAACCAGGACTTTTGTGCTTCCCGTTAACAACCATTAGACTGTAGCTTGCTAATTTGTTGGCTTGCCGATGGTTAAAATCTCAGACTTTTTCTGGTTCTTCATTTTGCGGTTGTTATAATAAAGATTTATTTAGGCAGGAACCATCGTTAGATACTAAATCTAGGTGTGAAATTTTGGTAAAGAATAGTATATTTGTGTGGTATTGAAGTTTCTCCCCAAGGTAGCTTATTAATAACAACAAGACAAAAATTGTAATTGGATGCCATCTTTATCAGGTGATCAAAATTAACATCAAAATTGAGGATCAGGTAGACATTGTGTGTCTCTGAATGATATGCCCAGAGGAATATAGCATTACTTATGTAGCATTTGACCCTGAGAGCATAACCTGAATCTAATTTATGAGGAAACATAGAAACCCAAAATGAAGAGCATGTTGTTGGGAAGGAAGGAAGAGGGAGGGAGGGAGAAGGGAGGGATGGACAGAGGGAGGGAGGGAAATATTTTTTAAAATGTCAGTCATAAAAGATAAAGAAAAGCTAAGGAACTATTTTAGATTACAGGAAGGTAAACAGTATAACAACTAATTGTAATGCGTTGTCCTGGACCAGGGTTTGGCAAACATTTTCTCTAAAGGGCCTGATAGTAAGTATTTTAGGCTTTGTGGCCGTAGGGTTTCAGTCCACCACTCAAGTTTACTGTTATAGCTTAAAAGCAGCCAGACACAATATGTAAATGAATGAGTGTGGTTGTGTTGCAGTAAAACATTATTTATATAACAAGTAATGGCATGGTTTGCTGACCCCTGTCCTAGACTAAGTCTTTTAATTGAGAGAAAATACTCCATGAAGGACATTATTGGTTCTATTGACACAACTGAAATATGGACAGTGGATTAGGAAAATGTTGTATTTTTCTAAAATTGATAACTGTTATAAGAAATTGGTCTTAGGAGGCACACAATGAATTATTTAGGAGTAAAGGGATATGATATATATAATATGCTTTCAAATGGCTAAGGAAAAAACGTAGAAAGAGAGCAGTTGATAAAGGACATGGGTCAAAATATTAAGGGTACGTGAATCAGGATAAAGAGTACATGGGAGTGTTTTCATACCATTTTTACAATTTTTCTATAAATTGAAATTATTTCCAAATAAAAAGTTAAAAGACTGTGTGTGTTTATATATGTAAATTTATATGTATGCACATAGCCCATAGGGAGAGAGAAAAATATTAAACAATTGGTAGCTCCTTTACACTGCCTTGATAGATACCTATAAAAAAAGAGAAATTAACCAAAACATGAATTGAAAATGATTACCTGTGATTGAAGTAACAAGGGAAGCCAGCAGACATCGTCCTTGGCCTAATCTGAACGCACTTAGTTACCAAACGGCTGTAGTCTAAGGGGCCAGAGGTTTCAGTGCGGTCTAAAAACGATGGTGGGAGCCACATTTTCCAGACTGTGAAACACAGGGTGCCTTGTTTAGTCAGCACAGTTTAGGTCAAATGTGGTTATGAAAAACAGATGAATTCTAGTGATCAAGTTGTACTTTGACAAATATTCCATTGTTTGAACATGCAGTAATTTCTGAAAAATGTGAAACAGCCTGGACTGCAGAGATTGAGTTTTCTCTTCTCAACTCCCTTGCCTGCTCACAAAGGTCTTGTCATCGTGGGGAGTAGAAATAACAGGGCAGAAGAAGTATGTTAGATACTCTCCTCCTCCTTTCTTTTTTTTTTCTTTCTTTTTTTCCCTTTTGCTTTACTGGCAAATCAAGCAGTTCTGGGCAGGCTGTTTTGTCAGCTGGAGGTCTTGCACTACTCTGGGCTCTGGGGACAGCTTTCGTGTTTCAGTTTAGTGAATAGTGGTATGTCGTGAATTGGATACTTTGAGTTTATCCCATTAATAGAAAAATGCTACTTGAGGTTTAGTGCGGCACTGATATATTTTACTGGCTCCTCTTTGTATAATCTGAGAGTTTTTATTTCATCTGGTATCTACGCTTAGCTCAAGAGGCTCATCCATAGAGCTGTTTCTATAACTTAAGAACCATAATAATAGCATAGCAGGGCACAGATACTTGATGCAGAGAATTCTACCTAGAGTCAAGTACTCCTTGATGGCTTCTCTTTCCATTTATTAGATTGTGTTGTACTTTTTAGGTTGCTTTAGGATTTTGCCTCAGTTTATTCACTTTGTTCATTCATCCATTCAAAAAATATTTATTGCATACTTATTGTACACAGAGCACACAGTCCATCCCTTTGTGTTTGGGTAAATTCCTGTTCTGGATGATTTAAACTTGTGTTGTCCAACATGGTAGCCACTAGCCACATGTGGCTGAGCACTTGAAACATGGATAGTTTGAATCAAAATGTCCTGAAAGTGTAAAATACACACCAGGTTTCGAAGGCTTGTAACGAAAAAGGAAAGTAAAATATTTCACTAATAATTTTGTGTTGATTGGATATTGAAATGACAATACTTTGGATTCATTGAGTTGAATAAAATACATTATTAAATTTTGTATTATCTGTATTTTACTTCTTTATTGCGGCTTCTAGAAAAATTTAAAATTGTACATGTAGCTACAGTTTAGGGCTTGCATTATATTTCTGTCAAACACTGCAGCTCATCATGTGTGAATTAATGTATATGAACCTGAGTATCCTCCCCCTCTTATCATGAAGCAATACCAGTCATTTCTAGTGTTAGTACACTTAATATTTTTCTATAAAAGAATATTACTCACAGTTATTACACTTTTTTCTTTCAGTTCTAATAATGGTCAGTATATCTCAGAAATACCAGTAATTTTTGTCAAATTGGTTTACCATTTTTGAATAAATTTAGAATCATGGTGAATGTCTCTGGGCAATCATTCATTAATAAGAAGCTGATATTTTTTAAAATGGTAAGTATTATGCAGAAATCTTGTTCGTTGTTCTCACAAATTCTGCTAAAACTTTTATATAAGCTACTAAAACCTTAAGGAAAATCATCATTGTTTTTGTTTTGTGTCTGTGTGTTTTTAAACTATTTTAGCTATAAAGAAGCCAGGTCATGGTAGTTGCACAATAGAGTGGGCTGAAAAATATGAAAGAAAGAACTCATCTCTAATCTTGAATATTTAGTCATTCATAAAATTATAAATAATTATAGAAGGGTGCAGTTCATGTTTCATATTTATTTGTAAAGGTTACCTTTTGTTGCTGAAATCTATAGTGCATTCTGCTCTGAGGAGTATAGACTAGGAAAAAAGTTTTGATGGGTGCCTGGTTGTGTCTTTTGGAAATACTGGTTCTTTCACACCATGGGAAGGCTGCCAAGATACAAGTATTTCAGTGCCCTACAGATGGTTTATGTTTTAGAGGCTTGCGCCAAATATTCATTGTATACATTGTGATGTATATATACTAGTGTTGGACCCCTGCAATGATTGTTGTAATTTTAACATCTTTTGTTATCATAGTCCCATGATTTATATTTAGTTTGTCTTTAATTAAAGAGGTCATATTTGGTATTAGTGGCATGTATGAAATTGGGGATTTTTTAATCTCACTAAGTCTCAACCATGATATAGACAATTTTCAGGGCTTTCTGTGACTTGAGACCCCAGTACAGAGCTGTCCCAATGAAGAATAAAGTTGGGGGCAACTTTAAGGGAGAGGAGAATCAGACTCCTGCTATAGAGTTGTTTAAGCAGGAGGTGGAAGCATGGTGTGTAGGCAAGAACAATCAGATACATCTGAACAAGACTGGCTCTATAATAGGAAGCCAGAGTAGGAAATCCCTTCCCTCCCTCTCTCTTTCTCTCCCTCCCTCCCTCCCTTCCTTCCTCTCTCCCTCCCTCCATTCCTCTCTCTCTCTTTCTCTCACCTAGTGCTGACATATTTTTTTGCAATGGGCTTGTTGGAAAAAAGACCAGTCAGTCTGAGAATATTGTTTTTACTGTGCCTTATATGTTGAACAAAGAAATACGAGACATATTTTTACATTAAAAAAATTGATATAGTTAAGACACGAGATGACTACCCAGTATATATGGAAATTTCCTATTTTGGGAAAGGGCATCTTTGAATATCCACATCAAAGATCATATTAATGACTCACCTTTTGAAGGATTTTGAATAAAATCAGGACAAAGACAAATACAAGGACAAAGATGCCTACCACCACCCATCATGCTCATTACTCTCAGGGTTCTTGGCCCAGAAAAAAATTTTTTAAAAAGAAGATAAAGTTAAAAACATGTACAATTTCTCTAAATCAGTTATTTCCATCAAGAAAGTACAACCGAGAATAAATAAACCTCCTAATAGGTTATATAGAAATTAACCTAAAAAATGTACAAGGCCTTTATGGTGAAAATTTAAAAATTCTGTTAAAAAACATAGGAAATACTGAATCAATGAAGAGAGAAACTCTTTTAATAGATAGGCTATGTGGACATTGTAAAACATTCTGTTTTTACCCAATTTGATTTATAAAATCAATGAAATTCAAATTATAATTTCAGTAGGAAGTTTGTGGTAACTTGGCAGCTGTTCTTATAATTTACTCAAAGTTGCTGTGCTGTACAGGTTAGTGGCTTGCTGTCGAGACTTGAGGCTACATTGTGATGATGGCCCACATCCCACAAGAAGCTCTCCTTTATTTCCACAAGGATACATTTAGGAGGCCATTTATTTTGGCATCGTTTCTGGTAGCAAATTGTGGAAGCAGTCTAGGAGTTCATCATGGGGGAACTGAATGAGTAACATTGGTATCCACCTGTGATTGAAAATAATATGCTATGTATTCCAAGCAATTGTATATTATAAACAATGTTTATATATAACAATATATAAAGATTTCAGAAATATGGTGTTGGGGGATCAAAGTAAGAAACAACACAGTTGATAGTCCAGTATCATTTATATAAATTAAAACAAACCCATAAAATAACTCTATATATACTTTTCTCAAGGACACACTTTTACATAAATAAATATAAAAGGTTCATTTGAATAATGTTTTAATTATACTAGCGTTAGTACCTGTGTTGATTAGGGGAATGGAGTATAAAATTAAAAAATGAAAATGTATACTACTATATACTAAACAGTATGTCTTGAACTGGGATAGTATTATAAAATCAATTCTTTGCAAGTGAGAGTAAAGTGCTCTAAACTGCTCCTACTTGAATGTCATGCTATCAGAAAAATGCCATTAGTATTTGTGAAAGACTGTTGGAAATTTCCTATATCACTACCTCTTCCCTGAAAATCTTAACAGAATTGCTACAAAACAGAGGTGGAAGATTTTATATATTTCTTCTTTTCTGTGCAACTTGAAAACCAGTAGTTCTTTTTAAGGTCATTGATGTACATGTCAGGCTGCATAAAGTTGTTTTTCTTATCTGTTTTGGAAATTCAAAATCAGAGAGACTGATGCTTATCGTCATGAGTGTGTACACATGCAGTATTTCTAAAGTGAATTTTAGCCATCATACATTCTTTAAAGTTCATTCTTTCAAAGGAAAACAACTGCACCAAAGAAAGCAAAGTAACCAATTCTTTAATACAACTTTCAGATGAGAATATAATTTCTAAATACAAACTCTTCTCGTGTAAATAACACAGGTGACTTCAGAGATAATAAAACATGTTGTTTTAAAAGATAAAAAAATACAGCTATACTTTATTCATTCAATAGATTTTCTTGCAGATATATTTTATTTTATTTTATATTGTATGGGTGGGTTTCAAACCAATTAGCACTCTAGGCTTTGAAGAGGTGCATCAGAGGTTCCGTGCTTGGAAAAGAAAAGTTCCTTGCTGTAAGTTTCAGCACCTTTGTAAACATGAATGACATTGAGAAGGTCCTTGTTCTTAAATAGGAAAAGAGATGTAAATTATATGATTAGCAAGTTTTCCCTTTTCATTTTAAGCTTTTCATCTGTAATCAGTGTGAAACACATTCCTTCATTAAAACAATTTTGATGGAAGTTTCCTGAAACCACACAAAGCCTTTCTACACTCCTCTGAAGTTTATTGCAATTTAGTCCTAAAAATTTTGATTTGAGGGGGTGGAGAGTTTCAGAAGAAAACCTTCATCCATTATTGGAGGAAAGAAAGCTAATTATGTCAGGTTGCTGGAAGCAGAGTCTATGGAACTAGACAGAAAACCCTGCACAGGAAAGGGTGATGTAGTGGAAGGAAACAACACAAGCGGGTATCAGACAAACTTGCCTTGCTATCAGTAAACTTTGTAACTTTGGCTTTCAGCTTTCTTACAGGGATAGGAAAATGTATTTTAAAGAGTTGTAGAGAAGATTAATTGAGGCAGATTGTTTTCATAAAGCACACAGTAGGTGTAGTGGTTGTTCAATATATATTAACTCTGTAATATTTCTTAAGGCATGTGTAAGCTTACCTCTTGTACTTCCATCAAAACTTAAATCCATCCCACCTCATGAAGACTCTTAGGTAAAATTTATTTTTATAATTTACATACAGTGACCCTTGCCTGGAAAACATGGGTTTGAATTGTGCAAGTCCACTAATACTGATATTTTCCAATAAATATGTACAGTATTTTATATGTATTTTCTCTACCTTATGATTTTCTTAACATTTCTATAGCTTTATTATAAGAATATAACATAATACATATAACATATAAAATATGTGTTAATCAACTTTATATATTTGGCAATGCTTTTGGTCAACTGGAGGCTATTAGTGAATTTTGAGGGAGTCAAACATTATGTGTGGTTTTCAACTGCATGGGAGGTTGATGCCTCATGTTGTTCAAGGGTCAACTGTATTTAACATATCATCTTTAAGAGCAATTTTTACTATATGCTTTTTAAAACATAAAGCATAGATTTTTTTGTTTTCCATTCTCTTTTTTTCCAATTTAATTAAAAATATTTGTTTCCTGTGACTTCTATGAAATATCCTTTGTGAAAATGGCAAGTACACAGGATCCAGTTTAATTATTAGTGCTATACCTGTTGCCTTCTCAAATAGTTTTTGAATACATGAAAATAGAAACATATCGAACTGATTTTCATTAGAAGGAAGGATAGTTTTTGTTTTTTTTCTCCATTTGACAGTATTAGCCATAGCCCTGAATTATTCTACACTCAACATTCCAAACTGCTGAGTGTTTTCAAGCAAGTTTAGGAGCTTCGTGTTTTTTTCCACTGCACTTTCACACACACTTTATCTCATTTGAGCCTCACAATACTAGTCTGACATAAAGCAGGTTTTATAGTGAGCATCTTATATCGACTTGGTGGTTGAGGGAATTGAGGCTTAGTGAGATTAATTGATCTGCCCAATGCGTCACGTAGCTGGTGACTGGCAAAACTAGGAGCCAAGCCAAGCCTGGTCATGTGAGTTGTATTCGAAGCCTCTTTTTACTGTCCTGTATCTGTGTTTCTGTTTCAGGGACAAATGCTGTACAATAAGTAAAAGGACTTTTTAAAATAATGATACATTCCTAAGGTATTACTAAAAAATAAACCTATTGGCACTGTTTGCATTAATATCTGGTCCTTTAAGTTTGAAGAGAAAGAATTGTTTATAAATTTTCAATTAAGAAAGCAATGCTCTTGGTAGTTTCTGGAAAACTATGTTGAAAATAAGAGACATGCCTTACCTTCTAGTATTGGCAAAGACCTGGAAATCAGATATGAGGACCTGGAGAAAATCACATAAACCACATTGGTTTTGGCTTAGAAAAATGAGTGGGGTAGAGAAAGAAGACGGACAAATATGTTTAATAGTTTGCTCCTTAGATTGGGAATGTTGCCTTATGAGGAACTCTAATAAAGTGTTAGTGTCGTCATACAAGGTCTCTTTGGGCCTGTCACGGTTCTGCAAACCTATGTAAAATGTTAGCCTAGTGAGGATAGTTCTCTATGGTTCATCCTAAGGGTTTATTTTTAATTAGAAGTTACCATGCACACTCTCACTGCTCTTCACCTTAGACCTGGCATGGGAAAATCAGGAGGTGAGGGCAGGTGCTACTATTGCTGTTTTAGAAGGATCACTGCCAGCCCCAACTTAGGCAGAGCCAAACTCGTTCTGGATTAGTTTTCGGGTAGGTCATCCTTCCTTGAGTTGCCAAATAGCCTTTCATAATGCCAGGTTATTGTGGAGTTTGTTCCAGGACCAGGCTTCGTTTGGGCCCTCCCATTCAGAAAAGAGCAAAAATTTCCCCTCCTTCCAGGCATAGCTTTGTTGCTTTGTTGCAGGAGACTTTCAGATATTTGGCTATTTCAGAAATCCTTGTGTTAAAAGTTGGTATGGTGCAGGGTTTCTTCTATTGTCTGAAATCATCTCATACAGTTATTTTAGAGTACCTGGTATTTACAGGGAGGAGTCATCAGATAGGCAGCCACCTTGTCTGTAGTCAGAAGTGGTAGATGACAGGGTCAACAAAGTATTGGCTTTGTGGTCATGTTATTGCTACAAGGACAGTGAGTTCCTTTCCAGGGGCCAGCACTGCTTACTCTAACCCTGTCTAACTCTAGATATAGTACAGGAACCACTTTTATTCTCACCTATCAGCTTCAGAGAAAGCACTTTTTTTTTCTCGTCTGTGTTCTTTATCTTGGCATCTGGCAGTACTAATCATTCCACCATTGTCTGCACTAGGCTCTTTCTGCCCTGACCTCCAGAGATTACTCAGTGGACTAGTGACATCAGTTAGTGATGCCTTTGATAAAAGGGAACTAAGGAAATACCTTTATTTTTTCTGAAATGTCATTGTTCATTGTTTAAAAAACCGAAAAATTTGAAGAAACCAAGTTACTCACAGTTCCACTACAATTTTGGTCTGCTTCCTTACAGATATTATTCCCTGGGCACATTTGATACACTTTTTATAAAAATTTAATATTATGTGCTTGCTTTATAGTTTGCTTTTCCCTTTTAACATATATCGCAAATACCTGTTCACGTCCATAAGTATACCCAACATTATTGTTTATGTTTTCATGGTATAGGCTTTCTTAATCCACTGTTGTTGGGATTAATGATGATGATGATGATGGCTACCATTTGTTGAGTACTTACTACTACAGGCTAGGCAGCATATTATGTGATGGGTGCTAGGCATCATATATAATTTGCATGCTAGGCATTACATTATGACTTGCATACATCCTTTGTTAATCTTCATAGCAACCCTATGAGTATATATATTAAAATCCTTATTTTGCATGTGGGGCAATTGAGGTTTAGAGAGATTAAATAAATTACTTAAGGTCACAAATTTAGGGGCAAACCAGTGTTCTAAACCATACTATTAGAATTGAATCCAAGTTCATTTTTTGTCACTGATCTGATTATCACTTTAGGTAAAATTATTAAAGTGAATTGAAGATCATATACCTTTAAGCTTCCTGATACCTAACCTTTCAGGAAAGTCTTAACGATTTGCATTCCTTAGCAAAAGAATTTAGCAGTGCAGGTTAACCATATATTCAGCAATATTTGGGGTTGCCTTTTTTCCTTTGTTAATTTGGTAGGCAAAAAAGAAAAAGTACATTGTAAATTTCATTTGCATTTTTAAAGTCAATATTGATCGTGACCTTTTAATAATGTTTAGTGACCATTCATTTTCTTTTCGTGTGTGCATGAAATGTTTATATTTTATTTATTCAGATAAATCCTTTTTTGTCTGATATGTATATTTATAATATTAGTTTGTTATTTGCTTTTTAATTTTATTTCTTTTATTTTGGTATGGGGAAATTAAAAAATCTTTGTGAATCTGTCAGTTTTCCCTAGTGTGTTTTTTTAAGTATAATTTGCAATTATTAAAATGTGCAAATTTTAAATGTATGTTTTCCTGGGTTTTAACATATGTGTGTACTTGTAAAAGTACCATCCAGATCAGGATATAGAACATTTTCATCTCCCAAGGAAATTCCCTCTTGCCCCTTTCTAGTCATTATAGCCTTCTTCTTCACTGACAGCATGAACTTTTCTGATTTCTATCACCATAGATTAGTTTTGTCTGTTCCTGAGCTTTATATATTTGTAGTCATATAGCATGGGTTCCTTTGTGTCTGGCTTCTGCCCTCAACATAATGTTTTTGACATCCATGTTGCTACATGTGTTGGTAGTTTGATCCTTTTAATTGTGGGATAGTTTTTCATTTTATGAATGTTGATGGGCATTTGAGTTGTTTCTGATTTGGAGCTAATGATGAGTCAAGCTTCTGTGACATTCTTATACAAGTATCTTTAATGGACCTAGATGCTCTTTTCTCTTGAGAAACTATCTGGGACCAGAATATTCTAGTTATCTTTTTGTTACTAATTTCTAGATTTCCATTTGAGTCATATACCCTGCAGATTGTTACACTTTGAAATTTATGGAGACTTTCTTTATGGCGCAGCATTAGTATAAATTGATAAATGTTCAATGTGCACTGGAAAAGAATGTATATTCCTCAATTGTTCATTAAAATGTCTGCATGTGACAGTTTGATTTGCCAATATCTTTTTATTTGGTTTTAACAGTATATAGAGAAAATATGTAAGATAATTATAAATGGAGAATGGTAAAGACGTAAAGGAAAGTAAGGATTCTGTACTTCTCTGGAACTAGGAAAATGACAGTACCAATAGCCAATGATAAGTTATATCCTGTATATGTAGTATATGTGTGTGTGTATGAGGTCAGTCCAGAAGGTATCCAGCCATGTAATATTAAAATTAGATACATTTATTGAAGAAGATACAAGATACAAGAAACATTGGACATAGGACAATGACACCTCACCGTCCTTTAAAGTAGGCACCCTTGGATCTCACACAGTTCTCCCAGTCTCAATCAGCTGCCCTGTCGTATTTTTCTGAATCTCATTGATAGTCTGAAATCTCTTCCCTTCCAAAGGTGATTTTAGTTTTGAGAAAAGACAGAAGTCACAGGGTACCAAATCTGGGCTGTAGTGGGGCTGAGTCACCTGGTTGATATGATGTTTCACCAAAAACCTCTGCATGAGATGTTGCACATTGTCATGATGAAGCTGCCAATCACCAGTTGCCCATAGCTGTGACCTTCTGAATCATCTGAATAGTGTCTGTGGAGGAACATTCAAACTTAATGCAAAATTTGATGGAGATTCACTGCCCTAATCGCTCAGTCATCTTGAATGCCATGGCCACACAGCACGCATGCTCACTCAATGGCATCTACCACCCCCACTGACTAGTACAGTGAAGTTGTCATTGTTCACACATGCGCATTCCAGTCCACTCTCCTTGGCTGCCAGGTTACATCGATGTTGCGCAAACCATTCGTGTTTTATTAACAATGGCTGGACTTTAATGTATTTAATATAATACCTAGAGTAAACACTAAAAATGCTATACAAAGAGATACACCCCCAAACTCTATAGATAAGTAAAAATAGAATTCTAACTAATATTCAAGTAACCCACAGGTAGGAAGAAAAAAGAAATAAAGAAACTAAAAAACGAGGAGAACAAATATAAAACAAAAAATAAAATGACAGACATAAACCTAACATATAAAAATTTTTATTCAATGTAAATTATCTAAATACACCAATAAAAAGGCAGATATTGGCAGAGTGGATTAAGAAACATGATCCAACTACATGCTGTTTATAAGAAAATTACTTTAAATATAATAATATAGGCAGGGTGAAAGTAGAAAAGGTAAGCAAAAAAGGACACTATGCAAACATTGATCAAAGAAAAATAGAATTGGTAATATTAACATCAGTGAAGTAGACCTTAGGACAATGAAAATTAATAGAGACATAAGTGCATTATATAATGATAAAAGGATCAATCCATCAGGAAGACATATAATCTTAGATGAGTATACCCCAAACAAAGAAGTTGCTAAACTATGAAGCAAAAACTGTCATAACTGAAAGGAGAAATAGACAAAGCAGCAATTAAAGTTGGAGACTTTAAAACTTTAAAGTTGGAGACTCTTTCTCAACAATTCATAGGACAACTAGAAGTCATCCAGGATGTAGAAGATCTCAACAACACCATCAGCCAACAAGATGACAAATAGACATTTATAGAACATTGTACACAACAACAACAGTATACACATTCTTTTCAAATAACCACAAAACATATACCAAGTTACACTATTTTCTGAAATATCAAATAAACCTCAACAAAATTTGAAATCACACACAAACATCAATGAAATCAGACTAGAAATATAACAGAAAAATCTGCAAATACTTTGAAACTAAATAACACACTTTATATATTACCTAGATCAAAGAGAAAGTCTTGAAGGAAATAAAATTATCTATCAAAATGAATGAAAATGAAGATTTGTGGGACACAGATAAAGCAGTGTTGAGAGGGAAATTTATAGCATAAACTTGCATGCATTAGAAAAGAAGAAAACCTCAAACCAATCATGTAAGCTCTTACCTTAAAAACCTAGAAAAAGAAAGGCAAAATAAACCCAAAGAAGGCAGAATGAAACTGAAAACAGGAAAATAATAAAGAAAAAGAAAGACCCTCTAGTAAGACTAGCAGAGAAAAAAGAGAGAAGGAACAAATTATTATCAATATCAGAAATCAAACAAGGGATATCTGGGATATCGTTACAGACACTACAGATGTCAAAAGGGTAAGAATGGACCTGGCCACTGTGGCTCAGATGGTTGGAGCCTTGTTCGGTAAACTGAAAGGTCACAGGTTTGATTCCCAGGTTGGGCCTTGTATGAGGCAACCAGTTGATGTTTCTCTCTCACATCGATATTTCTTTCCCTCTCTCTCACCCCCTTTGCCTCTCTCTAAAACCAGTAAGTATGTGCTCGGGTGAGGATTTAAAAAAAAAAGAAGGTAAGAAGAGGATACTATGAATAACTCTATACATGTAATTTAACAACTTATAAAATATCAAGGAGTTCCTTGAAAAATGCTAACTACCACAGATTACTTAATATGAAATTGATAATTTCAGTAAACCTGTTACGATGAAGGATCTTGAATTCGTAATTTAAAAATTTTCCCTGTTAATCTCTTATCTAGACCCAGATGGTGTTATTGGAGAATTTCACCAAACATTTATAGAAGAACTAACACAATTCTACAAAATCTCTCCCATAGTATAGAAGTAGAGGGAACATTTTCCAGTTCATTTTGTGAAGCTGTAATACACTGATACCAAAGGCAGACAAAGATAGTACAAAATGAAAACTACAGACTGATGTCCCTCGCGAATATATAGATGTAAAATTTTGTAACAAAATATTATTAAGCAGAATTTAATAATGTGTAAAGTGAATATATGACCAAGAAAAGCTTATTTCAGGGATGCAAGGCTTGTTCAATATTTAAAATCAATGTAATCTACTGCATTATCAGGCTACAGAAGAAAAATCACATGATCATATCAATTGACGAAGAAAAGCACTTGACAAAATTCAAACAGCTGACTTTATAGTTAAGGGTGAAAGACAATATTTTCCTCCTAAGATCCGGAACAATGCAAGACTATTGGCTCTCACCACTCTTATTCAACAAAGTGCTTTAAGTTCTAGCCAGTGTAAGATAAGGAAAGGAGGTAAAAGTCATACAGGTTGGAAAGGAAGAAATGTAACTGCCTCTACTTACAAATAACATTATTGTTTATGTTGAAAATCCCAAAGAATCAAGGTAAAACCATCAGATAAAAGTAAGTTGAATATAGCAAGGTGGCAGGATACAAGATAAAAAATCAGTTGTAGCAATGAAAATATAGATACCAAAATTAAAAATACAATACTATTTATGATCACTTAAAAGAGATATGCTTATATATAAATCTAAAAATCATGTATAGGATTTGTATGCTGAAAACTACAAAATGATGATGGGTAAAACCAACAAAGATGTAAATGTATGGAAAGACATCTGTATTCATGGATTAGAAGACTCAACACAATAAAAATACCAATTTTTCCCAAGTTGATATACAGATTCAATGAAATTCCTATGAAAATCCCAGCAAATTTTTGTAGATATGGACAAGATTATTCTAAAATTTGTATAGAGAGATGAAAGAATTAGAATAACTAAAACAATTTTGAAAAAAAAATAAAGTAGAGGAATTAATGTACCCAATTTCAAGACTTAGTATGGAGCTACGGTAATAAGACTTGTATTGAGGGGCAGTTGGGACAGAATGAGGAACCCAGAAATAGACCCATAGAAATATTTGAGAAAATTGCAAAAGCAGTTCAACAACTGGTCCTGTAACAATTGGACATTCATAGACTAAAATCAACTAAAAATGAATCATGATTGAAATGTAAGATGCAAAGCTTTTACAACTTTTCAGAAAAAATAGGCAAAATCCTCAAAATCTAGGGGTAAGTAAAGAGTTCTTAGACTTTATTCCAAAAGCACTCACCATAAAAGAAAAAAACTGATAAATTGGAACTTCTCAAAATTAAACACATTTGCTCTGTAAAATACTCTGTTGAGAGGACAAAAAGACAAGCTACAAAGTGAGAGAAAATATCTGCAAACTGCATAGTTAATGGAGGAGTAGTCTCTAGAATATATAAAGGCTTTTCAGAACCAAAAAATCAAATCAAACAATCCGGATAGGATATAGGCAAAAGACAAGAGGAAACAGTTCGCCAAGGCAGACAGATAAATGGCAAATAAGCACATGGCAACATCTTTTTTTCTGCATCATTAGTCATTAGAGAAATTCAAATTAAAGCCACAGTGAGCTACCACTACACTCCTAACAGAATAGCGATGACACCAAGGGGCAGCGAGGGTGCTGGTGGGAATGGAAAATGCTGAAGTCGCTTCGGGTAGCAGTTATAGAGTTTCTTATAAAACTACCCATGCAACTGCCATGTGACCCAGCAACAACTCTCTTGGGCATTTATACCAGAGAAATGAAAACATAGTTCAGGTATTTTCTATACAAGAATGTTGGTAGCAGTTTTATTCATAAGAGCCCCAAACTAGAAACAACTCCGATGTCCTTCAGTAGGTGAATGGTTAATCCATGGTAAATTTATACCAGACCATGAAATATCACTCAGAGATATGAAGGAAAGAACTCTTGATATATGCAACAACCTGTATGAATTTGCAGGGATTTATGCTGAGTGAAATTAGCCAATCTCAATAGTTTATGAACTATGAAATTACATTTATGTAACATTCTTAAAATGACAAAATTATAGTAATGGGGGACATTTTAGTGCTTGCCAAAGATTAAGTAGAGGGTTGGAAATGAGGGAAGTTGGGTATGGCTATAAAAAGGGAACTTGAGGGATTCTTACATTTTTGGAAATGTGCACCTTGACTATATCAATGTTGATATCCTGGTTGTGATACTGTACTATACTTTTTGAAAAAGTTTACTATTGGAGAAACTGGGTTAAGGCACATGGCAACTGTCTCTTTTATTTCTTACAACTACATGCAAATCTGCAATTCTCTCATAATAAAAAGTTTCATTTTAAAAATTGGTATTTTATGCAACTTTTAGTTTCCTTTTTTCCTCTTAATCTGTATTTTTACACTTTTCTTTTTAACCAAGCGTTGGTCTAATGTTTGTTGTCCGCTTTATCTGTTGCTAGATATTCTGCCTATTTTTCTGAACATCTGAAGCTCAGTATGACAATTTTTTTTTATTCTTAGATTCTAAAGTTGTCTGTTTCTGTAATGCATCTGCTAACTGAGGGTGGGGGTTGGGGGGCAGGGCAAGCAAAGATTTATTTATACAAAATTTCCCCAATCCTCACTTAACTGTATAAAGGGCTGTTTTTTGGGGGGTGTGTGGCAAATTTGATTTTGAAATGCAGGGAGTAGCCATGTGTCTTTAATAAAACAGCCATTACGTGCATTTATATATCATAAAAATAACATGTATAGCTCTTTTAGTTTATAAAAGTACTTTGACTGAGCCTCAGATTTTGTGCTTTTCCTGGCACTGGCTTCCTTCATATACATGGGAAGTCACTTAAAAGCTACATGCCTACTTCTTTTTGTATAAAATCTTATACTGTACCTTCTGTTAAGCCAGTACTTTTCATTGTGAGGGCCGTTAATAACGTCATTGCCTTCATCTCCATGGAGTGATTGTGGGTAACAACTGTGACATGATGGTTTTTTTTTTTATTTACATTTTTAGATGCCACATTTTCCTATTAGCTCTTTTGTAATTGTTCAGAGACCCTATTCATTTTGGCAACATGAAACAAATCGAGATTTGTCTGGGAAATTTAAACTTTCAAATTGTGAAGTGCTTTAGTAGTTTAAAAGATTGACAGGTGTGAGTTAGAGGAGATTTTCCTTAAAAATTGGCAAGTATGAAATTGGGCAGTTGAATAGTAACTTTGGAAAACTAACGACTTGGGAATAGTTCTTTGGAGAAAATGCAAAAAACCTCATTATTTCACTCCAATTAAAACAGTGGTTCTCCTTGTTTGCCATGTATAGACAATTCCCTAAGAAGCTTTGTTGTCCCATCGTTGGGCAGTTGTTTTGGTGCACTTCTTTGCTCACATATTTTTGAGATTCCCTGGTATCGTAAGGGCCCATTCTATAAAATGATGTACTGAGGAGGGGGGTATCATTTAAATCATAGTGCCTTTTTCATAGTAAAATAACATGTATTTCAGTTATTTTATATTGAAAGCTAAGGAACATATTAAAATTCTTTTGTGAAGATGGTTGTTAGCTGAACCTGTTGTGGTTATCCTGTCAATATATGTAAATGAAACCACCATGTTGTACTCCTTAAGCTTATACAGAAATATATGTCAATTAATTTTCAATGACTTTGGAAAAACATGAGAGAAAAAAATCTCGCTATTATCCACAAATTGATTAAATTATATATTTTATATATAATATATAATTGGCACATTAGTGTGCAGTTATTTGCAGATTATTCAAGTTAGGGTTTCCCTAACAAAAGGGATATTTATCTTAAAAGTGAAATCCAAATTTTTCTCTGATCAATTACCTTAATCATAGAGGAAGTCTGAGTGTTTGTTCTAGCCAGGTATGTAGGTTGTAATTTTAAGCAGTTTGGTTTGCTAAGCATGATTAAGACACCGTTCCCTTTGAGGTTTACCCTTTCGCTTCTAACTGTTTATCATCTTGGGTCAAAGGTTATAAAAAGTAGTCATCAATTAAAGCTTTATTGGTTGTAATTGGTAATGCTATGAAAGGAGCCAGCCAAACCAAATCTGATAATAAAAGACTCTTTGTTAAAATATTTAATAAATTAACACTCTCTTTTGGAAGGGGGAAGCTAATTACAAAGCCCAAGATTGTTAATCATAATGTTTACTTTCTTCAAAAGCACAGACTCGACTACTCCATAATCATTAGACATCAGATTTCTTTCTTTTTCTTTTTTAAATTTCTGCAGAGTCTGTCATTCCTGGAGGGGATGTTCTTTTCTATGGCTCGGGCTTGGGATATGGCAGAAGGAGGAAATGCCAAGACAAACACAAGTTATAAGGGCCATCTTAAAAATAAACAGGACTTTGTTAGAACATCAGATTGCCTTTGCTGTCTTCAAAAAGGGTCAGATGTTTATGTAGATTTATTTCATAGGCTAATTCAATGATATCAGGAATTGAGCACACTTAGTTTTTTGAGGTATTCGGACAGTGTTGTAGCTCTTGAATTTTAGATATTTTTCAAAGCCCGAATAGAGGTAAGTGGAGCTGTGACATGTACCACCATCACAACTCCTGAATGACCTTGCGCGGGGGCTCTGTGAATGGGCTTTCACATCTGGGAATCGAATGTTTCTAGGTTTAAGCAATAGGGGGCATCTTGGGTTTGTCTATACACATGTTTCTGTAGTCTGATGTTTCGGGCAGTTCTAATGAAAGAAAATGCTGCTTTGGACCTGCTGTGCAAATTAGCCATATGGTGAAGTGTAATATCCCGCTGAATGTCATTATGGGGCCCTATGAAAAGTTCTCTCCTTTTCACATGGAAGCAAATTAAAATGGCCCTTTCAGGCCCCCTGCCCCCCCCCCCCAAAAAAAAAATTCCGAATAAACCTGTCTTCACTTGGAAGCCGGGACAGTTAAAAGGGAGTTCTCCAGCTGCAGTCAGGGTGGTGAAATTACAGGCTTTGCCCAAGACCAAATGGAAATATTGCTTCCTGTAGGCATAGCTGGAAAACAATGGCGTGTGCTCCCCTTCTTTCATTTCCCGCCCTTGTTCTTTGTGTGCTTGTCTTTAGCTGCTTCTCAATCCAAGGGTTAATTTTCTGTTACTGTGATTGATTAGACGGACTCGGCCCACTCTCCAGTAGAACCCATATCAATCTCTACCAGGGAAGACTTACTAGATGAACTGTTTAGCCAAATAATTGCACAGTAAATATTTAATGAAGAGGATGGAAGGTCTGTCCTTCTTTACCTATTGTGTAAACACATTGCCCATATGAAGTAGCATTGTCCCAGCATAAGTTTTTCTTCCTTCTACAAAACTAGCATGTAGGTACCACTAATGTTTGGTGGCATATGGGGCTCAGTAATTGTATGAAATGTTTAGGATGTCTGTATGCATGCTATACATTATTACCTTTTATGAAGACAGATCTATGGAAAGGTCTTTCATTTGGCCTTCCCCACCCACCTTCAAGAGCAAGGATCACGTGATCCTGACTTACTTGATTACTGGTGCACATTCGTAATATGTAGTAGCTAAAATTTTACTTTTGAGCTTTGTTAGCAATAATTTTTACCACTTTTACAGACAAAAACAAAAGCCTCACTTATTTGCCAACATCGAGTGGCAATACTGTGTGTGTTTCCCATATTTATATCTTTACAAGTGTCTAGACACATGAGGAATTAAAGATGTCACTTGTGTTTTTATTTTTATTTTTAAACATTTATTCAAAACCCAAGTTCATTCCAGCATTTGTATGAGAGTTTACAGCATGTGTTTGAAGAAAAGGAGTTAGAACAACGTTGTGTCGTATAAGTGGATCATACTAAATTATGTTGTTGGAGAACAGATTCTTGCATGCAGAGGTCAGTGAAAAGAGTATTACAATATGATCCTACTTATCTGTGTGCCTAAGCACTATACATATGTGTGTATGTGAAATATCTGTCTGTTTAGAATAGGAAACCGTCCGTAAGGGAGTATACTAAAAAGTAAACAGTAGTTATATCCAGATGATGGGATTATGAATTATTTTATTTTCTCTCTTTGCTTACTTTTATTTTCTGATTTTTCTGTCACATATTTTAATTTTGTAATTAATAATAATTTAAAAAGAGATAGACAATACAGGAAACACAGATAAAAGCAAAAGATTTTTTTAAAACCCCAAACAATTTCTGGTATAGCCTGAAAAGAACTGGGTCATTCCCTAGTAAAATCTAGTATTAGAATTAATAAATAGATTTAGGGATTTGGTAATGGCATTTGGAGCATTTTACCATTAGCACACTTCTCCAAGTTTATCACAAAATATAATACAATATTTACTTATTTTACCGTGTATAAATGTGCACTTTTTTGCCCAAATTTTTGAGGGAAAGATAGGGATGCACATTATACATGGGGAGTACTAATTTGTTACTAATTTGTACATAAAATTTCTTGTACCTTGTATCTCTTCTTGTGCTTTGCAATTATTACATAAAATTCCTTTTGCCATAATATGTTAAAGAATAAATGCTAAAATTTATAATACAAAAACCAAGTATCTAAATAGAAACAATAAAAATTTGAATTAAAAAATTAAAATGAAAGATTACATTTCCCTGAATTTGGGCCAAAAATGTGGATGCACATTATTCACAGGAGCACATTATACATGACAAAATACAGGTAAATTAAATATGAATTTAGAAGATAAAGTATCTAGTAAGTTGAAGAAGAGGTTAACATTGGAGAATATTTCTTTCTCATGTTTTAGCATTAAGTAAAGATAAAATATATTCTGTGATCATTTAGCTCCTCTTATAGTTGTTCTATAAGTGAATGGCAAAAGTTTGTTATAGAGATTTCTTTATAATATAAACTGTAGCATTTAAATTTCAGATGGGGTATACACATTTATTTTTTTTAAAATATATTTTATTGATTCTGCTATTACAGTTGTCCCATTTTTTTCTCTCTTTTTCTCCCCTCCATCCTGCACCCCACCTCCCACCAGCATTCCCCACCCACCCTTAGTTCATGTCCATGGGTCATAATGTAAGTTCTTTGGCTTCTCCCTTTCCTAAACTATTCTTAACGTCACCCTGTCTATTTTGTGGCTACCAATTATGCTTCTTATTCCCTGTACCTTTTCCCCTATTCTCCACCCACTCTCTCCCCACTGATAACCCTCCACATGATCTCTCTTTCTGTATTCTGCTCCTGTTCTAGTTGTTTGCTTAGTTTGTTTTTGTTTTTGTTTTTTTAGGTTCAGTTGTTGATAGTTGTGAGTTTGTTGTCATTTTACTGTTCATATTTTGATCATTATCTTTCTCTTAGATAAGTCACTTTAACATTTCATTTAATAAGGGCTTGATGATGATGAACTCCTTTAACTTTACTTTATCTGGGAAGCACTTTATCTGCCCTTCCATTGTAAATGATAGCTTTGGTGGATAGAGCAATCTTGGATGTAGGCCCTTGACTTTCATGACTTTGAATACTGCTTTCCAACACCTTCTTGCCAAAAAGTTTCTTTTGAGGAGTCAGCTGATACTCTTATAGGAACTCCTTTGTAGGTAACTCTCTCCTTTTCTCTTGCTGCTTTTAAGATTCTCTCCTTATCTTTAATCTTGGGTAATGTAATTATGATGTGCCTTGGTGTGTGCTTTCTTGGGTCCAACTTCTTTGGGACTCACTGAGCTTCCTGGACTTCCTGGAAATCTGCTTCTTCTGCCAGAATGGGGAAGTTCTCTGTTATTTTTTCAGATAAGTTTTCAATTTCTTGCTCTTGCTCTTCTTCTGGCACTCTATGATTTGGATGTTGGAATGTTTCAAGTTGTCCTGGAGGTTCCTAAATCTGTCCTTATTTTTTTGAGTTCTTGTTTCTTCCTTCTGTTCTGGTTGATTGTTTATTTCTTTCTCCTGCTCCAAATCGTTAATTTGAGTCCTGGTGTCCTTTCCTTCACTGTTGGTTCCCTGTATATTTTTCCTTATTTCACTTTGCATAGTCTTCACTTTTTCCTCTATTTTGTGGCCATACTCTACCAATTCTGTGAGCATCCAGATTACCAGTATTTTGAACTCTGCATCTGATAGGTTGGCTGTCTCTTCATCTCTTAGTTCTATTTTTGGAGCTTTGATCGGTTCTTTCGTTTGGGCCTTTTTTTTTTTTGTCTTGGTGTACCTATTAATTTGTGGGGGGTGGAACCCAGGGTGAGGCAACCCATATGCTCCCTTGTGGCGCTGTACATGGGGGATGGCCAGAGAGGGAATCATGATGCTTGCTACCCACAAGTGAATTGGGATCTTCTGGTGCCGATTCCCAGGTAGATGGGTTTGTGTGCGTTCCAGGACCCTGTGTGTCTCTCAGAGGAACTCTCCTGTGAAACTGGCAGTTTCTCCCACCACAACAAACCTCACAGGTTTTTACCGGTAGAGGTTTTGTGGTTTTATCCCGTGCTAGAACCCTGGGTTGCACGGTCTCTCTCCCCTCCTGGTTGTTCCTCCCGTCTAATCAATCACAGTAACAGAAAATTAACCCTGCACACAAATGTGCGACTGCCCAGTTCACCAGCCTCTGCCTTGCCATGTCCTCCCCGCTCCGGCTGTCCATCTCTGCCCCTCCCACCAGTCGGGCTGAGTGTTTCTTCTTTATCTTCCTGGTTGTCGGGACTTCCATCCAGTTTGACTTTCTGGCAGTTCTGGTTATTTTTTGTTTTAAAATTTGTTGTTTTCCTTCTTTTGGTTGTGCGAGGAGGCAATCTAGCTATGCCTCCATCTTGGCCAGAAGTTGGGATGTACACATTTAATATAGAAAATATTAAAGTCTTGCTTGGCTTCTATGTTTTTCTTAAGTTTTACTAAAATACTTTAGATGCATAAAAGCCTGAAAACTTACAACAGCATTGATAACTGGTGGTGGTAATAAACATTGCACTGTCTGAATTTGAATAAAATTTTCTCCAACTTTAGAGCTGATTGAATGGATGGAGAAGTCCGGTTGTTGAGTGATGTGTATTTTGCTGCCCTAAACAAAGCAAGCCTTAAAAAGTCAGAAGACACTTTATTCTCTTTCCATTGTATCCCTTCTGGCTTGAAAATACAATCCTGAATTGATGGATATGTTGTTTGTCCACTCCTCTATTGTATTGTTTCTCCTTTGGAAGGCTTCCCGATTGTGGGGCGAGGGGGAAAGAGGAACACTGCTGGCAGCCCAGTTCATCCTGTGCTAGAGAATACTTAATAATGCTATGTAAGAGCACAGGTAGGAATACCCTATATTAATGTGAATTTTATTCACTTAAAGAAGGTCAGAGAGGTAAACATGAGTACTGTGTGGTAGGAGAATGTTTAGCCATATTTCATGTGCACCTAGTAGTCAGTTACTTGCTAGACACTAGAATCAGTTTGTGGATTGTCTTTGAAACAGCTTTGGACCTGTGCACATCAACCTGATATAAATTGCCACTTCCGTAAGGATAGGCAGATGAATGGTGAGTGGGCCAAAGACAAGTGGCAAACCAAAGTGGAAGGAAGTATTGGTTCAGAAAATGCTCCTGTTCAAAATAGAACAATTGGAAAATTAAAGTAATACAAAACAAAATTTGAGGTATGAAAAATCTTGCCCTGGTTGGTGTGGCTCAGTGGATTGAGTGCTGGCCTGTGAACCAAAAGGTCACTGGTTTGATTTCCAGTCGGGACACATGCCTGGGTTGCAGGCCGGGTCCCCAGTTGAGGGTGTGTGAGAGGCAAATGATCAATGTAACTCTTGCACATCGATGTTTCTCTCCATCTCTTTCTCCCTCCCTTCCCCTCTCTCTAGGAATAAATAAATTTAAAAAAAGAAAAAGAAAAATCATACAGAATAAAATGGGACAAGGAACATCATTCTGAAAGTTCAGAGGAAACATCACTCTAAAAATCATTTTCTATAAGAACCAAAAGGAAATTTTAGAAAATAGTTTGATATGAAGAAGTCATAATCTCTATGAAACAGAACAAAATTTTTAAAAAGAATAAATGGAGATAGAAAAGCAACAGGATGAGATAAGGAGTAATAATTACAAAGAAATGATCATTACAATAACTGATAAAGTATAAATATGAAAATGAAGTCTTAAAATATTGATTAATATTTTATTCACACTTTCAGTCATTTGTTCAAAGAAATGTATACTGAATGCCATTTATATGCTAGGCATTGTCCTAGGGGATAAGAACACAACAAAAAACCAGACAGACAAGAAACTTGTTCTCATAGAGCTTGTATCCAAATGAAATGCGACAAACAAAAAAACAACATAATGTCAGATGGAGACATGTTCTAAGAAAATAATTAAAAAAGGGTTATGTATTAGGCATTATTTTCCATTTTAAATTGTATTGTCAAAATTCTCTAAGTAGCCAGCATTTAAAGTTATATTTTAATTATAAGAAGGAGCCAGGCATTTCTTCATCGTTGGTGTCATTTGGGGTTTTTGTGTTAGGTCCTTTTGTACTTCCATTCTACAGATATTGCTTAGGTTATCTCATTTTCTCCTAGTCTTCAGCTACCATTTCTGTGCTAATGATTCTGCAGTCCATTATCATTAGCCTAGCTCTTTCCCCTGATCCGTAGACCCAACTATACCTGCTCTCAAACACTTAGCATTTGGAACTCACACACTAAACATGTCCAATACGGACGAGGTCATTATCATCAATATCCCCAGATACAGTCAATTCTTGTTATTCATAGTAGTTATGCCCTCTAAAGTCACTATAAAAACTGAGTTAATGAATACTGAGTCATTGCTCCTAGGGGAAATAGAGAGTTATGTTTCTGTAAGCTTAACATAATTCTAAGTGTCTTAACATAATTCACAAAGCCCTCCAGCCTTATCTCCCGTCATCCCTCTACCCTAACCCTGAAGTTCCAGCCATGAAAAACTTTCAGTTCATGGGATGTGTGATGCTTTTTTTCTTTGAACCCCTGTATGTCTACAAGGAACATGCTTTTTTCCTTTTTCTTTACCTGGATTAGAGTATAAATGCCATTTCTCTTTTCTGGGAAGCCTTCTCTGACATTCCTTCCACTCAGTACATGCACACACAGATACACACATCACTATTATCCATAGGATTCTGTAGTTTAATATAATTGCTGGTTTGTTAGTCTCCCAGCATAGGCTACAAATTCAGTGAGGACGGGGCCATTCTCAGTGTCTATCACATGGTAATAAAACACTTTATATATGTTAAGTGATGTGTTTTTCTGTGTTATTGTGTGTGTTAATAATTACAAAGCCTTTGGAGCACTGTGATGCAAATGACATAATGACATAAAAAAAAAAAGCCAAAACATTTTTTCACTTGCTTGCCTATTCTTTTATTTCTATCGGCTTATACCTTCAGTAGCTTTTGAGTTTTAACATATATTAGTGATTAAAGGAATTCGAAGCTGAAGTGGCAAACCTCTGTAGTTCATCTGTTGAACTGTTAGCAAATAGGCAGGCACTTCATCTGTTACTCACCTGGACGGGTCCGACAGCTACTTCTCAAATTCCACCTGTAAGCACCGAGCTGACAGAATTGGCAGAGGATATAGAATAATCAGAGGTGAATTTATTTAGCAGCCACTAGGGAAAATCTAACTCATTTTTGTAAATTAGGTAAATTGATCTTTTCTTATGTTTTTATTCTATTGAATGAGTATTTGCAAGGCAAAACTGTATCTAGTTTAAAATTAAGTAGAGGTTCATGCTTTTGTTTTTGTATAGAATTTCTTTTTTTTTGTATTTTCTATCATTTATAACAAATAATGAAATTTGTATACTATGGTCTAATTAAAGAGAAGCCTTTCTCTAAATTCTCAGTGAAGTATATCTTGGCTCTAAAGCATGTTGAATATGTAATGTCACACCAGAATAATAAAGGACCTTTAGGACTGTTAACCTTAAAATGAAAAGCCCTTCAGTGTGTACAGAATGTAATTGACATTTAATAACACCACTATGCCATGAAATGGTGACAAGTGGCGAATAACTTTAACAAACCAACAGGCAGTTTCCACTTCTTATTTTTTTTAAACAGAATCTTTGCTACCTCATTAACTTACGAACTAAGAAAGCCTTGAAATAGCTGTCTTAATGTTTGATTTTTATTTTATAGGCAGAAAAACTCAGGTTGTACAGTTATAATCACTTCAGCGTTTTAAAACCTATATTTTCAGGTTACACAAGGGGTCAACAAATCATGACCCATGGGCCACATCCTACCTGCTTCCTGTTTCTGTATGACCTGTGAACTAAAATTGGTTTATATTTTTAAATGGTTAGTAAAAAATCAAAAGAAGAATAATATTTCATGACAGGTGAAAATTATATGAAATTCTAATTTCAGTTTCCACAAGTAAGGTTTTATTGGAACCCACTGATTTCTGCATTGTCTATGGCTGTGTTCACACTGCAACGAAAGAGTTAAGTAATTGCAACTAGACTGTCTGGCTAACCAAGCCCAAAAAGGGTAGGATATTTACTATCGTACCCTTTACAGAAAACGTTTGGTGACTCCTAAGGTACGCTATTGAGTTTACGTGATTTAGTACTTTGTCAACTTTCCCTATTCAAAGAAGTCATGTTGGATAAAATTCTTCAGACTTTTGGGAAGGTGAAGGAAACTAAACTAGGTATTGCAGGAACTTTATACTCTCACATGGGCAGGGCTTTCACTTTCTTCATTCATTTTTTATTTAATTTTTAAACAAGCACTTGCATAATGGTTACTATGTATCAGACACTGTTCTGAAAGCTCTGTAATTCTTCTAAATCCTCCTAACAACCATGTAGGGCTGGCATCTTTACAAATGAGAAAACCACAGCACATGTATTTGTGAAAGTTAAATAGATAAATAGTGGAAGTTAAATCAGTGGAAGGGAAGTTATATAACTAGTCATATGAGCCGTGGAGCTATTATGGAGAAGAGCCACGATTGAATGAAATTGTCTGTTCCAAAATCAGCGCTCTTAACCAGTGTGCAATGCTGTCTTTTCCTTTTCACTCCTGTTTATTTAGAGAAGTCTTAAATTAAAACTAGACTTTAGTAATAAGGGGAGCATCATGTTTTAAAAGCATTGAACTTATATTTGTTTTCTTGGGCTGCTATAACAAACTACCACAAACTGGATGGCTCGAAACAACAGAAATCTGTTCTGTCATAGTTTTGGAGGGTAGGAATAAAAAGTTAAGGTGTCAGGAGGCCATCTTCCCTCTCAGACTCTGCATAGAATTCCTCCTTGCATCTTTCCAGCTTCCAGTGGTGGCCATCACTCCTCGATGTTCCCTGGTTTGCAGCGTTGCCACTCCAACCTCTGTGTCACCACATTATATTCTGTTCGTCTCTATCTCTATGTCATTTCTCCTCTCTTTTGAGGACACCAGTTATATTGGATTAAGGACCACCCTACTTTAGTAACACTGTATATTAATTTAACTAATTATACCTTTAATGGCCCTATTTCTAAATAAGGTCACATTCAGAGATCCCAGGAAGGACATGAATTTTGAGAGGGCACTATTCAATTCAAACCAATTACAGAGCTCGTGAGGCAGCTCCTGTTCTCTAGCACCTCAAGTTTAAGCCCAGAAACCCTAAATGAAAAGTGGGAACTGTGCACTAGGAACTTCTGGGGCCTTCCAACCAACCTCCGCCCCTCCCTTCTTTTGTTCCTGCCTTCCTTCCTTCAGTTCTTTGATAGAATGTGTTCTATCTGGGAAGACTGATTTATCGTTCTCAGTTCCTACCTTTCTCCTGTCTCTCTTTGGCTCTTTGCTCATGATGCAGTTTTATTCTGGAAATTTTTCTTCTGGGATGTTCTATAAGATTTTTTTAGGAACACTTTCTCAACTCTTGCCTATGAGAATGTTGGTTTGTCTCTATTCTTGTGAGTTTGTGATAATTGATTCAGAAACCAGCATTGGTGTTTTGGAGGTTGAGTTCTAGTAGTTTCCTCTTAAGAATCTTGTATCTGTCACTACAGGATTTATAAGTAAGGTTCAACAAATGGTAGTACTAATTTTTAATTTTTTCAGTGATTATTATCATTATTAAAATAGAAGATTTTGAGAAATGCAGGGATGCCTCAGTTCTTGATCTGGGAGCTTCTCTTTTCCCATGAATTACTAGAGTAATTGGTCCAGTTGTGTCAACCCATTTCCTTTCATTTGTTTACAGGGTGCCCGGGAAACGTTTGAGAACTATTATCGAAAACAGAGGCGGAAACAGGCCCGCTTGGTGCTCCAGCCTCCATCTAACATGGTAGGATCACCACCTTTACTTTTCTTACTTTTTCACTTTTCTTTTTCTTATATCTTTTAACTATTTTGCATATATGCTTAAAACTTTAGCTATTAGTCTGAGACCACTTTTTAAAATTCTTGTTTATTCTAATACAGTTGTCCCAGTCTGCCTCCCTTTGCCATCCTCCACCCAGCCCACCCCCGACCCCACTCCCACAGTCAGTCCCCACACTGTTGTCCATGCCCATGGATCATTCCTGCATGCTCTTTCACTAACCCCTTCCCCTTTTTTTTAGCATTCCTCCCCACTCCTCTTTCCTCTGCCAGTTGTCAGTCTGTTCCATGTTTCCATGTCTCTGGTTCTGTTTTACTCGTTAGTTTATTGTGTTTGTTAGATCCCTCTTATAAGTGAGATCATACTGTATTTGTCTTTCACCGACTGGCTTATTTCACTTAGCATAACAGTCACCAGTTCTATCCATGCTGTTGCAAAGGGTATGGATTCTTTTTTTTTCCTGCTACGTAGTATTCCACTGTGTAAATGTGCACTAGGTTTTATTTATTTATTTTTAAATATTTTATTCATTTTTAGAGAGAGGGGTACGAAGGGAGTAAGAGAGGAAGAGAAACATCAATGTGTGGTTGCCCTTCATGCACCCTCCTACTGGGAACCTGGCCTGAAACCCAGGCATATGCCCTGACTGGGAATTGAACTGGCAACCCTTTGGTTTGCAGGCCAGCACTCAATCTGCTGAGCCACACCAGCCAGGGCATGTACCACAGTTTTTTAATCTATTCATCTACTGATGGGCACTTAGGCTGTTTCCAGCACTTGGCTATTGTATATAGCGCTGCTATACAGGGGTGCATACGTTCTTTTGAATTGGTGTTTCAGGATTCTTAGCGTATATATGCACAGCAATGGAATTACTGGGTCAAAAGGCAGTTCCATCTTTAGTTTTCTGAGGTGATTCCATACTGTTTTACACAGTGGCTGCACTAGTCTGCATTCCCACTGACAGTGCTCTAGGGTTCCCTTTTCTCCACATCCTCGCTAGCACTTGTTGTTTATTGATTTATTGATGATGGCCATTCTGACGAGTGTGAGGTGAGATCTCCTTGTGGTTTTAATTTGTATTTCTCTGATGACTAGTGATGCTGAGCATTTTTTCATATGTCTATTGGCCACCTGTATGTCCTTGAAGAAGTGTCTGTTCAGGTCCTTTGCCCATTTTTTAATTGGACTGTTTTTCTTCCTGGTAAGACCACTTTTGATGAATGTAAAAAATAGCAACTCCAACATCTATTGATTACCATGTGTCAGGCATTGTTCTAAGTGTCATTTTGTCTTCACTGTAACCCTATGAGGTAGATAATATTATTATACTTACCTAATAGCCTTGGGAACTGAGTCTTAAGAAATTAAAAAACTGATATTAACTTTGTCTTAATGTAGCAGAAGAGAAACAGTAACTTATTTTCTTCTTTGCTTCATTCCAGCATGAAACTTTAGATGGCTACAGGAAGTATTTTAATCAAATTGTAGGGTACGTATATATATATGTGTATGTGTGTGTGTGTGTGTGTGTGTACACAAGTTTATACACTTTCAATACATAAATTTGTGAGACGGAAAAATTAAATCATATTTTCATTGGGAAATTCTTTTTTTTATTCTTAAGGCAAGATTTAGTTTTGACTTTCTGATGATTTCAAAGGAATAGTTTTAATGTTATATTGCTGCAAAGGACTTTTTGTGGCTAGAGGGAGAAAAAAATTGTAATCTTATTACATTTGATGTTTTGTTTCTCCGCTCTTGGTAAGAGGGAACCAAATAATCAGCAAAAGTTGGTAAACTCTTTCTAAAATGGCCAAATAGTAAAGTATTTTAGGCTTACCATGCCATAAGGTTGTTTTTGTGTGTGTGTGTGTGTTTCTTTTTTGTCACAACTATTCAGTTCTGTTGCAATGCGAGAGCAACTATAGACAATACGCAAATGAGTGAGCATGGCTGTGTTCCAATAAAACAATGTTTATAAAAACACAGAATGGGCTGGATTCATCCCAGGGGATATAGGGTTTGCCTCCCTCACGTAGAGCATCTGTACTAGTATGGAATTACAGCTTACAGCTAAACATTCCAAATATAGGCATCTTATTCTAATTGTAAAATAATGACTTTGCAGCTTAAAGAAAGGGAAATACATTGGATTGTTCCATGAAATTTCTCTTATTTAAATTAAGATTGTTTCGATGTAATTGATAGTTTTGATTAAAATACATCATGAATATTCCATATTTAAAGAATTGTTTTAATTAGTGTGAACATTTTGTCAGGATAGGTTAAGATACACTTTAAATGCATAAAAACATAAAAGCTTCCACAGAATGTTGTTTGCATTTTTTTTTTTAACCTTTGTAAGATACCTTTTCTATACTTTGATAAGAAAGTCCATATAGGGGTAAGGATAATTATTTTGAAATTTTATGTGTTGGGTTCTTAAAATATATGTATTTTAGCTTTTATTGTCTCTTTAAACCCATTGGTTTTTAAAAATGTACTAATAACCTGATGTTTTTAATATGATAAAATTAGTCTTCTTTACCTGTAAATATTTTCTTCCCTTTTAAATTGCTGTATATCATGGTTAACATTTAACAGAAGTGTAACTCCAATTTCTGTAAAAGTGGTTAAGAGGATATCGGGATCAGGGGCATAATTCTAAGTCCAAGAAATCTGATTTTATTTAAGATATCAAGCAACTTTCATTAAGAAAAAATGACTATTAGAATTTAATGGCACCTCTTAATGTTTGTCAAACCCTGGAGATAGTATGTAAACTGTAATTTCTGACAGCTGTGTTTTTCTTTTTTCCTCAATCTTAGCTTTTTTGTGGTTGAAGATCATATTTTACATACAACCCAGGGCTTAGTAAATAGAGCCTACATTGATGAACTATGGGAAATGGCACTTTCAAAAACCATTGCAGCGCTCCGTACCCACTCGGTATGTAAGACGCCCAAGAGAAGTTCTTACTTCGAGCTTATTATCTATGGTATTCAGTGTTTTGCTGTTTTAAATAATATGTGTATCATTTGAACTCTGAGATCAGGGTGCCAGCATAGTGGGTTTCTTGTGAAGACTTTCTTTCTGGTTTTCAAATGGCTGCATCCTTATTGTGTCCTCACAGAGTCTTTCCTCAGGTGTATCCTAGTGACTTGTCATCCTTTCGTAAGGACACCAGTCTCATTAGATTAGGGTCCCACCGTATGACCTCATTTGATCTTAATTATCTAAGGCCCTGGCTCGAAATATAGCCACACTAGGGATTGGGGCTTCAGCTTGTGAATTTTGGGGAACACAACATTCAGCACATACATCTGTTCTTTCCCCAGATATTTTGAAGACCACCTTTATCATATAATAATATGTATACTAAGGTCTGTTTCTAGGCTCTATGATACTCCCTTTCCCTTTCTTTCTCCTTATATGTCTTTCACATTACATCTGAAATAGTATGGTTTATTTTTTTATAGGACATGTATTCTCCAAAATCCTCTTTTTAAAAGATGCTATTTATCCTATTATTTTTCAAGAATAATTTGAGAATGACTTTGCCACATTTCTTCCACCTCTCCCTCTTCCCCCATCTGTAAATTTAATTGGAAATAATTGATATATTTCAAATTCTGATATTTTTCACCAGGAATATGTGTACTTTTACTTGCTTTCCTGTATTTTGGTAAAATATTTTATGCTCTCCATCTAAGTCCTATTTTTGGTGCTTTATGGTTTTTTCAGGTAATATTTTAAGGACAGTTTTTCCCCCAATTATATTTATTAACCAGTATTATTGTTATTCTATGGAAATCCTTGATTTTGTTTGTTTTATATTTGTTCTTTTCAGTGATTTTTCCCAATTTTTTTTCCCAGGAAAAGCTGTTTGTTTTTAGAAAACTTATATTTCTTCCAAGCAATTTCTTTTATGTAAAGCAGCAGTCTTAACTTTTTTGTGTGTGACCGATAACATTTGATGAATCTCTGTGATGAATCTATAGGACTCTCTCAGTAGGACCACATACTCTCTTCATCATGCAATTGCTTTTGATGTCATTAAGAGCAGGACACTTTCCAAGTGTGCTAATTAAAGTGGATATGTATATAGAAAATTAACCTTAGTGGAGTTTCTCCTTGTAGATCAAGCATATGTTCTTCTGAATTGGAGAATAAATGATAAAATGCTCCCTCCCTCCTCAGCATCAATCTACAAAGGGGAAAAAAGTAGATTAGTTATAGCTGGAAGTGGGTAGGAGGAGCAAGGACATGATGGCTTAATGGGCACAGGTTTCTTTTTGAAGTGAAGAAAATGTTCTAAAATTGACTGTATTTGTGTTTGCACATATCTGCAAATATACAAAAAATTACAAACTAATGAATTACGTACTTTAAATGGGTGACTTGTGTGGTACGGGAATTGTATCTCAAGAGAGCTATTAAAACATAAGTTAGTATCACCCACATTTACTCACTGAACCATTTTATCTATTATGAGACAAAATAGTTGATACCACGGATGCTAATTCTATTTCATGACACTGTTTATTGCATTATGTCACCCAGCAAGCAAAGCAAAATAAGAATGATCCAACCACCAGTACAAATCTCAAAACAAACTCTATATATCTGGGTGACTGTTATTTGTTTATTAAAAATCTGTATTTTAAACTATTTAAAACTGTTCTTTTACTTTTTCTATTGAATTATTAGTCATTGCATAAGTTGGAAACATTTCAGAAGATATAATATTTCAGGTATTAATATGTGTAACAGTCTCATGTTGATTTCAGAATAATAAAGATCTTATACATTGTCTCACTTAGAATTCAAATTTAGCAATATATTAAAAGGGTAATATGCTAATACAAAGGAGAGTTCATATCAGAAATGGTTCGATATTGGATCTGCTAATATAATTGCTAATATGATTTTAAATATATATAAATAGATCATCTGATATGACTGAAAAGGTATCTTTAAGATTAAAAATTATGGAACAGTATAATCCTGTGTGACAAAAAACTTATGTTTTATAGTTATAAAATATTGCACATTTTTTATTAGGTAGTGAATAGTGCATACTGTGAGCAGTTTTATACACACCCCTACATCCAAACCCATTCCCTGTCACGCACATAATTTACGTTTTTTTGAGTTAAAGGGTATACTAAACATATGTGTCTTCTGGGTCTCCTAACCAAATTCTCATTGAAATAAGTGGGGAGAAAGCAACTAAAAAGGGACACTTGACAAAGCACCATCTATAGGGTAGAAGTTTTAAAAAATTTCCTTGAACTGACAAAGCAGATGGAATCAGAATAATGACTGAACCTGAGAATAAAAATTACATTATATATGATAGGACATGGTTATTGTCAAAGTTGGAGACATTCTTACAGGTGGAATACAGGAACACTCAAAATTCGGTGTCAGTAGATACAATGAGCAGGAATGGGCCTCGGATAAATCATAAGGGAAATTATTTAGAGGTTTGCTTTCCAAAACCCTTGGCCAACCAGCTGCTTACCCAGTCTATTTGGCCAACCTTACTATATAAATAAAGAGGCAATAGCACGATTAGCAAAGTTCTCTGGTACTGCGTTTTGAACAAAGTGATTCATTTGCCCCACCCACTTCAAAGAACCTGTACTCAGTTTCTTGGGACATACACTTAAACCTCTAGAGGATGAAACCCATACCGGTTATCCATACTAATCAAACTAGTCCTTCATTCCATAACATGAACAGCCAAGAGTCATAAAATATTCTAGGAAAATCAATTACAGCAAATAGAATACAACAATAAACAAATAGAATAGCTATTCCTTAGCCAATATAAATAACTGATGGAGAAAAATTTACAAAGTAGTGATCATTTTTCATTTTAGAAATATAGGAGGCTAGGTTATTCATACCAACCATTTAGCTGGAAAAGAACTGCTTTATTTATATATATCACATAAGATGTTCCTTAAATCTTGGTAAGGATATTTAGGACTTACCAGGTGAAATCCAAGGGAAGTTGACAGTCCAAAGAGATAGGCTGAACACTTAAGCTGCCTTTGCCTTGAGGTCACTTGCTAGTCCAGACAATTTGAACTTAGATTTTTGACAGCCTGTGGGGCCTCGCCAAGATGGAGATGGAAAATATGAAAGTTAAGAAATATAAGATTATTGATGTAGAGTTTTGGTTGTATCTAATAGTTAGAAAGAAAGGATAGTCACAAAGGAGAGAACTTTATTAATGACAGAAATAAAAGCAAAGTTCCCTGCAGTGAACAAAGACTATATAAAGTTGAAAGGATGCATCTTGTGTCAGGCAGGATAAAAGACAGCAGACAGTTTTTCATATCTGAAACAATATATATATTTTTTAATTTGAGGGCAAAAGAAAGGCATTTTCAAACATATTAGGATTCAAAGTTTACATTTTACCTATCTTATCGGTGTTCTACAATGAGGAGTGTAAAATGAAAAAGAAATCCAATATATAAGATGAGATAGGATTAAATACAATATGTTAAAAAGAGATTAAAACTTAAGGATAAATCTAAATGATTGTTTATTTACAAAGTTTAATGCTGTTAAGAATACTTACAAAAGGAGAGGCTTAATATTTAAAAAGTTTATGTGAAAACTCCAGATTATTTAAAAAAAGCTAGTCAGCAGAAAGTGTATAACTTATTAATAACCACTATAAGATAATTTAAAAGACCTGACCCAATGAAAAACATGAAGGGAAGCAAAAAAAGATATAATTATAAATAGAAAACTAAAAGTGGCTGGAATGGATCCAAATATGTCAGTAATCATGGGAAATGTCAGAGTGAGAAAGTTTTTAGTTTGGTTACTAAGAGATATTCTTACATAATTAAGATTACCTACAAAGACTGAACGTACAGTAGAGTTGAAATGGCAATATTCTACAAGGCAAATAAAACTGAAGTTGAAGACCGTTAAATGGCGGAGGAGAGGCACATTTTGAATTAATATTAGTTTTAACCCACTGAAAAGATAATAGCTTATATACAGGAGAGGAGCAAGCATAAATATGTATAAAAACAAAACTGCTAGTAGTAAGAGGAGAAATTGACAAACCACACTGTTGCGGGAGAATTCAACAGACCTCTTTCAGGAAATGAGATATCAAGTAGAGAGTAAGTAACCAAACTGTAATTAAGAGAATTTGAATAACAAAGTCACTGAACTTTTAAAATAGTGACATATACATCTTTGTATCCTGCCCAGAGAAACTATCTTCTGTGTCATTTCAGTTTTCAAATTTGTTGATAACAAATTGTATGCGTACTTCATATGTAACCTTTATTTTCCTCTGTATTTATGCTTATTTTCTCTTTTGTATTCCTTGTAATTTTGCTTTCTCTTTGTTGTTTAATCAGACTTGCCTAAGATTTGTCTATTTTATTGATTATATTTTTAACCTGAGCTTTTGGTTTCATTGATCAAACCTTTCCTGTGTTCTCTAAATCATTAATTTCTACTTTTAATTTTATCAGCTTTTTTCTCTCATTTACATATGGTTTATTTTGGCCTTTTTTGGCCTAGCTGCATGAGTTGAGAATTTAGTTTTTTTACTTTTCATCTTTTGTTGTTTTTTAATAATTACATGCTAAGAAATACATTTATTTTGAAAATGGCTTTAACTGCATTTCATGGGTATTGATATGAAGTATTCATTGTTGTTCATTTTAAAATAATCTGCAATATCAATTTAATTTATTCTATAATTGGAGAATTATTTAGAAGTGTGTTTTTAAATTTCCAAATGTTAAAAATGTAGGTCATGGCTTACTGGAGTGTCTACTCAGTGCTTCCATGGCCAAACCTGGTATTACCTTAAATCTGTTATTGGACCCTTTCTTGAGAGCCTTTACCAGTTGAAGCCGTAATCAATTAAATCAAAATTTAGTTTTATTTTTAATAATGAAGATGTTATCCTAATTGTCTCTTATTCCCTTTAGTCTTACTGCTCTGATCCAAACCTTGTGTTAGATTTGAAGAACCTCATTGTGCTTTTTGCTGATACACTTCAGGTTTGTGACTCCCATTTACGTATATTTATCTAGATTAGAATTTCATCAGCTCTAAATCTTTTCACTGTCTCTACCTAAGCTTGACTAGTACCTTTCAGTTTTTAGTTGTGTTTCTTCTCTTTTAGAGCTAGGTCTTTTTATCTCTTTGTAGCATTTCCTGATCATCACCTTGACCATTTATGTTCTCATAAATAGTTCCCATCCACCCCTTTTTCCATAGAGCAAATCAATTAATTGAACCTGCCACTATCTTAGTTTTCCAAAATATTCTTAATTCACATATAGTACCTGTTTCTTAACTACCATCATAAATAACAATTATTGATTTGAACCGCATATTATGTTAATAAAATAGCATTAGAAGTGAGATTGCTAGCGTTTCTAATTTCTCTGCCTTCTCCTGATGGTTCTGTGCATTACAGGCATAGTTGTAGGGAGAGGTTAGCTGATATTATACCCTGTATATATTGATTTTAATTTTCACCTTTGTTTTTTTCTGACTGGCTTAAATATTTTGGTATGTACTTTTTTATTTCTTGAGAGATAAACAACAGATATTAAGTGGTAATGAAGGGCTCTTTATCATGGTTTCATTTAAATTTTTGGCCAAAGAACAAAGATACCTTTCAATGCCTAATCTTTCTCCTTACTAAAAAATGACCTTATAAAATGAAGCTATTTTCTTATTTTGTTTCAGGTTTATGGTTTTCCTGTAAATCAGCTTTTTGACATGCTTTTAGAAATCAGAGATCAATATAGTGAAACTCTGCTAAAGAAGTGGGCAGGTACTTTTAGGTGAGAAACTATTTATATTCATATGTGTGTGCGAGCGCACGCATGTACATGTGTTAACAATGTGTTTATGTGTAAGGTTTTAAAGATGTAATGAGAAACAAGCAGGCTTATATATTCAAGCTATGATCCATGTTATGAATGAAAATAAGAGTAAATCGCAATGATGTCCCACATAAAGTTCCAAAGATATCCAATGTCAGTGTGTTAGTGTTTACCATGTAGGAGCCCCCAAATCCCACCGTGGCTTCTTTCTGTTCCCTTGAATAAAAAAGTATCTTGGTTCATACCATGTATATCATCTCGTATCTTCTTACTCAATTTTTTGTTTTCTCTTTGAGGATCATGTCTAGTCTGTGGCTCATTCATAAGGTGGTGGCTTTTGAACCCTTTTGAATAATTTCACTTTTTTGGAATTTTTTTTTTCAGAATCTTTTTGAAACCTCACTCATGTGATATCTCATCTTTTTCCTTCTCCACACACAGATAGGAGGCCTATTACAAATCAATACTTGAAGCATATTATTTAAATAGTTGTTGTAACACTCATACAATAAGAAAATTATTTTTTACACCTCCCACTTACAGATGTCTCCTTGGACTGGCATACAGCCCCTGTCATTAACTTGAGTTTCTTCTTCTTTTGAATCTTTACTCCTTTACCTGAGTGAAGTGATCTTCCTGCTTACTGCATGATCCCTTCCCCAGAGCAGCTTACCTTATTTTCAAATTCTTACAGATTTAAGGTCTTACATTGCCCTTTCAGTCTTAACTCTTTATAGTGTATGAACATATCTCTAATAATCACATAGTAAAACTCATTTGTATATTAATATAAATGGTTATATTTCCAAGAAATAGTTTTATCTAATGGTATGATTATACTTAATGAAAAATATCTCTACAGGAACCGTGAAAATTAATTACATGATATATTCATGTCGTAAGAACATCTGATGTCTTCAGTAAATTTCTGTTTTGATTTTGATAGCATGGTTTTGCTTTTATTGAACCCCAAGTCTAGTTAATGAGTCAGAACCTATGGATTAAAAAAAACAAACACACACACACATGCCTACTATAGAGCAGTAGATAAAGTGAATGAACATAATTTGGACTTATAATGGAAGTTGCTTTTTCTCATCTACCAATTTTCAAAGAAGATCTAGTATAGGATTAAAGAACATGATCAAATATACCTTTAAAAATATTTAATTAATTTATTTATTTTAGAGAGAGAGGGAGGGAGGGAGAAAGGGAGAAATGGAGAGAAACATCAGTGTGAGAGAGATGCATCGATTGGTTGCCTCTTGCATGCCACAGCTGGGAACCTGGCCCATAACCCAGGCATGTGCCCTGACTAGAAATCAAACCGGTGACCTTTTGGTTTGAGGAACAACCCTTAACACACTGAACCACACCAGTAAGTGCTCAAATATATCTTACTTAAAAACAAAAAACAAATGAAACCCCTTTGCCTTTTCCAGAACACATATTCTTTTATTGTTAATTTACTTGCCTTAAGTCTTCAATATGTTGCCTTAAATTTTCTCTCATTTGTAAATTTCAAATACTGTGAGATCATGGTTATAATTGTGTTCTCTTTGTTTCAGAATGTGGTTTTCTTTTAAGGATGTCCATACCTGAAGCCAAATAACTATGTTGTAGAAGGAATAAACTAGGGACTGGGAAGGGTTTATTTTGGGTGGTTATATATATACACATACAACCATTAGATTTCATCTGAAAATTACTTGCATTCACTGCAGTGATTAAACTCACTCTCCCCCTCCCTCTCTCTTCCTCCCTTCCTGCCTCCCTTCCCTTCTTCCTTTGTTTTCTTTATAGAAACATACTTGATTCTGACAACTATAGCCCTATACCAGTAACAAGTGAAGAGATGTATAAAAAGGTGGTAGGACAATTCCCATTCCAAGATATAGAGCTGGAAAAGGTAAGGAATACTTTAAAATAGACTTCTTGACTTGGTTTGGCATTCTTTACAAGCTTTCATTGTATCAGTCTCATTAAAGGCATTACACCTAACTTGGTGGGTTAGAACTAGCAGACCTTCAAAGGATGCTTTGGCCTTAGAAGAGCAGATTTCTGTTTTGGGAGTCAGTAGATGGCTTTGGGGTCCTGTCACCTCTGAAGTATTTGGGGGGATTGAAGTATTTGGTTTACACTTTGAAATATTTGCTTTTATTATACCTTTAGGATATTTTCTCCTCAAAACATACAGTAAAATTGACCTTTTGTGCTATATAATTCTGTTGGTTTGGACAGTGCACTGAGTCATGTTATGTACTACCACAGTAACTACACAGACCGGCTCCATCAATCCTCCACATTCCCTCCTGCTACTCTTTCTCAGTCAGTCCCTCCTCTCACCCTCCTCCCTTGGCAACCACCAGTCTGGTTGCTCTCCATCTACATTTGCTTTTTGTAGAATGCCAACATTAGTGGAATCATATAGTATGTAATCTTTTGAGATTGTTTTTTTTCCTCTCAGCATAATGCTTTTGCAATTCATCTAAATTGTTGCATGTTACCAAGAGTTCATTCTGTTTTACTGCTGAATATATATCACAGTTTATTTATCACTTCATGTTTTGGAGGACATCTGAATTATTATTTATTTAAATTTATATCTTACTCTTTTTAGCATTAGGTAACTTATAGAGATATTTTCCTAAATTGTGGCTGTTAAGCAAACAGCTCACAATGTTAGAGGAAAATTCCCTTTTGCATTTTAATTAATTTGCAGTTATCTTCAATGTATGTTTGTTTGTGATTTGCTTTCATTAATTCTTGCATTTACAGCAACCATTTCCAAAAAAATTTCCTTTCTCTGAATTTGTGCCAAAAGTTTACAACCAAATTAAAGAATTTATCTACGCCTGTCTGAAGTTTTCAGAGGACCTTCATCTAAGGTATAGTATGATACAGTGGAAATGCAAGAGATACTGAGATTGTGACTATATGCATAAATATCCCCGCAAAATTTTGATATCCTATCAGCTCTGATTTGGAAAGCCTTAATAGTAGCCCTTCACAGCATGACACTGCTATATTTATATGGTCATGGTGAAAGGGAATGTTGGAAACTTTTGAATATCTTGTTTTTGTTTATATTAGCTTATTCTCTACTGTACACAGATTTGCATTTCAACACTTTCTTTTAGTGAGAATTCATTAGAAAAGAGTAAAGAGTAGTATAACATACTAGTTTTGATATTCTATTTAATACAATTTTAAGACCAGTAAGAGTATAGCAGATAAAATCCTTTGGAAATACACTTCTTTCCAAATATTCTTTGGACTTGTTGAAGGTCTCCATATTTCCTTTACTTTATGTTGAATTATTTAACTAATATATATCGAGCCTATTTATAAACCAGATATATCCTGTTTTTTGGGAATGCAGAAATAAAAGGTGCAGTTTTTTGCCCTTAGATATTGTCAGTATCAACTGAGAATAATAGACATGAAAATAGACATGTAAAATATACCCAAGTCAGTGTTGTAACATGTATAATGTACTTTTAAAACACCTGGAAGAGCACTTAGTTCATCTTAAAGAATTTGAGGGAGAATAGTCATGATGATTGGCTTTCTAAAGGAACCTACTTCTCTCAGTAAATGATACCTCCATTTACCTAAATCAGGAACCTGAGAATCATTTTCAACTCTTATTGTTTACTAATAACTCTTTTTAAAAATAATTTCTTATTTTTTAATTACAACTGACATACCATATTATATTAGCTTCAAGTGTACAATCCAGTAATTAGACATTTATATAGTTAATGAAGTAATTGCCCCAATAAATCTAGTACCCATCTGACACCATACACATTTATTACAATATTGTTAACTATATTTCCTGTGTTGTACTGTGCATCCCCATGACTCTTTTGTAACTACTAATTTGTACTTCTCAGCTCTCACCTTTTTCATCCCCCAAGCCCCTCCCACTGGCAGCCACAAAAGTGTTCTCTGTATCTATGAGTCTGTTTCTAATAGCTCTTATTCTTCAAAACAAAATTTTAGGTATTGGCCTAAATTCCTGTAAACATTTCACAACTATGTTATTATTACATCTGTAAAACTAAAAAAAAACTTATCTGTGAAGCATACTTCAGTTTTACAGAGGAGGAAAGTGAGGTAGGGAGTTGAGTAACTTCATCATGGTCACACAGGGAGTGAGCGCTGGAGTCAGATTGAAATCTTACGAACATCAGCATTAACAGAACTATCACTGCCATGTTTAGAATTCTTATTCTTTGGTAGTAATTATATTAGTATTTTACATGCTTTATATCGGGTAGTTGTCATAATATTTCTCTGAGTTAAGCCCTAATTATTCCTATTTAACAAATGAGGGCAGTTGCTCATTTGTAAATAAGCTTCCTTAAATCTAATTGATGACATTGTATGAATTCTTTTTTTTTTCCAGCTCTTTTTTCTTTAAAGTTCTCTCTTCACAATGTGACTGCTTTAATTTACTCTATAGTCATATTTGACCTGGACTATTTAAATAGTCTCCTAATTGTTTTTCTGTCTCTAACTTTACTCTCCTAACCATCTATCTTTTCTTTCCTGATTCTATTTTGTATGTCCCCTAGAGTCATTTTTGTCATTTTTCTAAAATAAAATCTCATTTAACATTTTGTTGACATGCTTGACATATGAAACAGCTTTAGAGATGAAGAATTCCTTTGAGGGTCTCATCAGTAGATTTGACATAGCTGAGGTAAGAATTCAGTGAATTTGACAATAGGTTAATAGAAGTTACCCAAACAGACACACAAAAAGAAAAAAATGATGAAAGAAATAAAACAGAGTATCCAAGATCTGTGGGGCAATTTCAAACCGTGTAATTGGGGATCTCAGAAGTAGAAGATAAAACTGGGAAGAAGAAATATTTTATAAGATAATGGCTGAGAGTATTCTAAAAATTAAAAAAAAATGCCCATCGAACCAGAGATAGACTCTCATTAATATAAATAAGAATGCAATAGCAACAACAGCAAGCAAAGAAAAATATTTAAATATCACATGCAAATTGATGAAAGTGAAAGGTAAAGAGAATGTTTAAAAGGCATTCAGGGGTGAAAAAGTTATTCCATGTAGGAATAATGATGAGAATTATAGCAGACTTCTCTTCAGAAAATATACAAGCCGATGACAATGTAGTGATATCTTCAAAGTACACAGAGGAAAAAAAAGGTATTAAGACCGAATTCTGTTGGCAGCAAGTTAACTTTTTTATTTTTTAAATTTAATTTTATTGTATTTTTTTACATTACCTTTTAGTGCCCTTATACACACCTCCCCCGCAGCAGTCACCACACTGTTGTCCATGTCCATGTCCATGAGTTCTTTTTCCTTTTTGCTCAATCCCTCCATCCCCTAACACCCCCTGTCCCACCAGCCATCATCCTGATCTCCATCCATGAGTCTGTCCTCATCTTCCTTGTTAGTTCAGTTTGTTCATTAGATTCCACATATGAGTGAAATCACAGGGTATTTGTCTTTCTCTGACTGGCTTATTTCACTTGGCATAATGTTCTCCTGGTCTATCCATACTGTCTCAAAGGGCAAAATTTTCTTTTTTGTGGCCGAGTAGAATTCCAAGGTATAAATGTTCCATAGTTGTTTTATCCACTCATCTATTGATGGACACTTGGGCTGCTTCCATATCTTGGTGACTGTAAATAATGCTGTGAAGAACATGGGGGCGCTTATGTTCTTTTGAATTAGTGTTTTGGGTTCCTTCGGATTTGTTCCCAGAAGTGGGATGGCCGGGTCAAAAGGCAGATCGACTTTTAATTTTTTGACGTATCTCTATACTGCTTTCCACAGTGGCTGCACCAGTCTGCATTCCCACCAACAGTGCAAAAAGGTTCCCCTTTCTCCACATCCTCGCCAGCACTTGTTGTTTGTTGATTTATTGATGATGGCCATTCTGACAGGTGTGAGACGGTATCTCAGTGTGGTTTTAATTTGCATTCTCTGATGATTGGTGATGTTGAGCATCTCTTCATATGTCTATTGGCCATCTGTATATCCTCTTTGGAGAAATGTCTATTCAGGTCCTTTGCCCATTTTTTAATTGGGATGTTTGTTTTTTTGGTTTTGAGTTTTGTAAGTACTTCGTAAATTGTGGATTTTAACCCCTTACCAGATGTGTCAGCAAATATGTTCTCCCATTCTGTGGATTGTCTTTTTATTTTGTTGATGGTTTGTAGTGATATCTTTAAAGTACTCAGGAAAAAAATGAATCAAGCCCGAATTCTGTCGGCAGCAAATTATCTTTCAAAAATGAAAGCAAACTAAATATATTTTTTTAGCCAAACAAATGCTGAAATAATCCATTACCCTCCAACCTGTATATGTAAAAATAAAAGGAAATTTTTTCTCCAGAAGGAATATCATATGAGATAGAAACTTATATACATGAAGAAATAAGTAGCTTTGGGAACAGAAAAATTAAAGTAATTATAAAAGTACTTTTTTCATTTTATTTTTAATTGCTAATCTTTTTAGAGTGTATTTGATTTTTTACAGGCATACAGTGTGATGATTTAATATACCTCTACATATGAAACTATCATATCTATCACTTCCCATAGTTACTATTTGTGTGTGTATGTGGTGGGGGAGAGGGGTAGGAACACTTAGGCTTACTCCTTTAGCAAATTTCAAGCATAAAATATAGTCTTATTAACTGCAGTCACCATGTTGTATATTAGCTCCGCAGAACTTGTTCATCTTATAGCTGAAAGTTTGTTCCCTTTGATCAACATGTCCCATTTCCCGTGGGTCCTAGTCCCTGGTAACTGTATTAATGTATTTCATGATATACTTTTATATCAAACTGCTCTCTTGCTATTGTTTTCTACTTCTCCCATTAATTTTTTGCCCCTGATTTCCTTCCTTTTTGTTGGTTAAGAATTTTTGGCATTATGGTTTATTTTCCCTGTTTGCTTGTTTGAAAAAACATGTGTTTTATTTGTTTGTTTGTTTATTGTGTGTTATTTCTGGGGTTTACAGTATGCATCCTTAACACAATTTACCTTGAATAGTACATCATTTTACATAAAATTTAAAAATCTTACAACAGTATAATATCATTTGTCTTCTCTCTTTTTTGATATTGTTGGCATATGCTTCACTTAATGCAGCTGTTTTTAAACCCTAAAATATGCTACTGTTTGTGCTTTGAGCATTTAATAGTATTTTAAAATTCAAGGAAAAATATAGGTCTTTATACTTACCCATATATTTGCCATTTTCAGGCCTTCTCATTCTTTCATGGGTTACCATTGGCATCATTTTCCTTTAGTGTGAAGAATTTATTTAAGCATTTCTTTTACTGTATATCTGCTGGTATATAATCTCACCGTTTGTCTAAAAAATTTTTTCGCCTTTGTTTTCAAAAATATATTTTTCAAGATATAGAATTCTAGGTTGACAGTCCTCTCTTTTCCCTACACTTTAAAGATGTCATTCAACTCTGCTTGCATTGTTTCTGAAGAGAAGCAAGTCATCACTCATTGTTGTTTCTCTGAATGTATTGTCTTTTTTCTGTGGTCACCTTTAAGATTTTCTCTGTGTGCCTTTGTAATTTATAGTTTGACTGTGACTTTCCTACATGTTGCTTTATTTGCACGAATTCTGTTTGGGGTGCAGTGAATATTTCAGATCTGTAGTTTGAAGCCTTGTACCAGGTTTGGAGATGATTTTGCTTATATGTCCTTAAACATGTCTCTTTTCTCATTTTTTTCTCCTTCTTCTGTGACTCCTAGATGCTTGATAAATCATGCTGATTTCATCATTACTTGAATGAACGGAATGTCTCAGTTTTAATTAGTTTTAAATTACTTCTGATTTCAAATGCTGTTATGGAAGTCTTTTTGTTCTTAAGAACGACACTGAAATTCTAAAGCTTCTATCCTGGGGCTTATCTGTGATCTTAACAGTATTTGAGTGAGGCTGGGTTTCAGCTTTAGTTAGTTTTTGCACTCTTTTGGATTGAATTTCAGTATATCCCTGGAACCTAAATCCTTTGCAAAATTTGCAAGATTTCTGATTTCTAGCACTGCCTCCACCATTTCTTATGTAACATATTTTTTTTAGGAAAGAATTGTTGTGTCAGTATGTTTATTTTTGTTTGGGGGCTCTTCCAAGATTCCAACCTGTAATATTAGCCCACACTGTTAAAGGTTTAGCTGATTTCTCTTCATCCCACCAAAGCCTCTCAGCCTCTGAATCTTTTACTCCCTCACGTGTACTTACCCAGATTGGGCATCGGCCTGAGCTATGGAAGCAGCCGGTACTCTTTGCTCACCTTTGAAGGCCTTGTCCCAGTGTGCAGTTTACTTCATTTACACATTACACTTCATTGACATTTAAGGAAAATAGAGCTTTTAGCTTAGACTTAGCTTTCGTGCTGTTATGAAAGGTGGTGATAGTCATTCTTGATCTTCCACATCACATCCAAAAGTGGAACTTTGGTTTGTTCTTCTCAAAGCAAAATAGAGATATGTAATAAGACAGGGTGCCATGAGAGGGATTAATATCATGGTCACTTGATTTTCAGGGCTCCTGTGTTAATCATTATTATAGTAATCTGTATTTATTCATAGCCCATATTGCAATTGATATGATGTAATTATGACTTTAATATATGGAAGCTGAACCTCGACCATTTTGTTCACTATTGCGATCTGAGTATTCTACTAACACAGTGCGAGCACCTTTTATTTATGGAATGAAGTATTTCAATTCAATAATAACTTTGGAAAGGGTGGCAGTGGGTTGGAAAATATTGGTCAATAAAATATATCCTTACATGGACTCTGTAAAAATATTTTTGTGTGTCTTTTTTCCTAGCTGATTATGGCTTTGCATTTTGTAGTCTTATTTATTTCTAATAGTTTTCTCTTTTCCACATAGCATGACAATGTGGTTTACCTATTATGTATTTAGAATTTAAGAATTTTAATTCAACATACTAAGCCTCTGATTTCCTTCTGTAGAAAGAAAAATAAATGAGATAAAATTTGTGACCATTGCCCACAGCAGTAAATTATTGACAAAGAACAGTTCACACATCTTCATTCACAGCTAGTTCTTGATATGAATAAACAAGTATCATTATAATAGTAACCTTATTATTGAAGAACTGTTTGTCTCAAAAGGATATCTTTTATAGAAAGCCGTCCCGGGTGATGTTTTCATGGGCTCAGGAAGGATGTATAGGTCTCAAATTTAATATGTTGGTTGCAAGACTGTTTTCTTTCTAAGCTTTGCATATAGAAATAGATTTGGAATAATTTTCTTTATGTTTAGATTTCTTTACTGAATAGAAAATACCTTTATTGGGATAGTGGGATTTTAAAACATGTATGCAGGACTAAACTTTTGGCTTGAATCACCTATTTTGGGATGAGAGCAAAATATACATTATTTGGAAATTGATAGTATAGGAGCTGAGGTACCCTTTTTTAGGGACCATTATCAGCTAATTATGTAGGAAGTCTACAGAGAGAGCAGGTCAGAAAATTATAAATATTAATCTGTGAAGGAACTTGGAAGTACAGAAGAAATAATGGATGGGGAATCATGCTGGGGAGCTCTGCCCTGAGAGAGCGTGCAGCATAGTGTTTAAATGCTGTGGGCTTTCGAGCTAGGCTGTCTGTGTGAAAATCTTTTTTCCCCCCCTTTTTTTTGCTCTGTACTCACTGTGTGACCTTGAGCAAGTTACTTAATTTCTCTATGCCTCCATTTTCTTATCTGTACAGACAGTAATAAAACTATTTCATATGTTTATTGCAAAGGTTAAATGAATTTTAATTTATTAAAGTACTTAGAATAATTTCTGGCACTCAAATGTTATTTGCTGCTGCCATTATTTATTTATTATTAATTATTATTTTATTATGATTACTATTATGACAAGCCCCACCTTGTTTGTTTGCAAAATAATTCTGCTACCTGGTATGACTAATTCTTGACATTTCTTCTTCAGCTCAACTGAAGTTGATGACATGATCCGAAAATCTACAAACCTGTTGCTCACCAGGACTCTGAGCAACAGTCTGCAGAATGTCATCAAAAGGAAGAATATTGGGCTTACTGAGGTAAAGCTGCTCTTAACGGTGGCAGCCAAGGCAATATGGCAACAGATGTCCTAAGCTCTGGGGTTTATTTGTAAATTTATTATAATTTTCTATATAGTTCATCATGCTCTTCCAGATCGACCCATAATGGTGAAAGTGCAAAATAACTGTCTTGTGTTTTTCTTCAGTCATCTTGAGGAAATCTGTGGTTGGTTTTTGAAAGTCACTTTTTTTTTCTCCCTCTCATTGCTTTCACTAGCTTAACTGGTTTTCCTTTCTGAAGAGGTTGGGTTAAATTTGTATTATTTGCAGTTGATTATATAAACAAAATTATTGGTTGGAGAGTATAGTCAGCATCAGGTGCCTGTCCAAATGAACGGCAGTTCGAATGCAGCATATACAATGTGAGATCATATTTTGCCTGCGTAAATCATTGATACCGCAGATATTGATACTTACAGTCGCTGGTTAGACTTAGCTTTTGTTTTTGAGGCACGTCCTGTATATGAGTGGTAAATTGCTCTTTACCAGCTGTAAGTCTGGGGATGTGTGACTGAGGCAATGTGAGGGAAAGGCAATCATCACACTTCAGTGCAAGCTTATGCAGCCTCACAAAGAGAGGAGGGATATTGTGCATCTGTTGGGAACAATATTTTGGCAAAATGAAGATTTGGAGCATTGGCACGAAGTCCTAAAATTTAGAAAGATGTGAAGTTTCCTTTCTCTTGGAACACAGGATTGCATGGGAGCCCCAACCTGCCAGTTTATGGAAATTAGAGTGCCAAAAGTGAGTGGAGGGATTTTTTCCCCCACAGGGAAAAGGAAAGGCTGTTGGCCATCTGTTTAACCTGTAGAGGTGGTGTAGTCTGAAAGGCACTTGCTCTAGGAAAAATTGACATTTTCAGATATATACTGTCAAGGACTATAGTGAAAGTCAGTAAAGAGTTAATAATACTGACCCCTAGATAAAGACAGCTGGAAGCCAGGTGAACATCAACTTCTGTTTTGAAATGGTTCTTTTTTTTCCCCTATGTTAAGGTAAAAAAAATATTATGATGTGAGATATTGGCAGTGATTGAATTCTACTTATAACAAACTTTGTTTTTTTTGCCATTGGCTGTCACATTTGACATCATTTAGGACAGTTTTTTAATTTTGCAGAGCTTCCTTTTTGTTGTTGGGTATAGAAATAATTAATTATTTCTTTTGTGTCTCTGATAATAGGCTAACCTCATAATCAGGAAGGCTACAGAGAAGCGAATTTGGAGTGGACATTAGAAAGTCTTGATTTTGTTAGATTGTGCCGTTCTCCTTTTCTGAATCCCAAGTAGGATGAGAAGTCGTTATTTATTTTGCAAATTATGTCTACATTATAACTCTTGATAAATTCCACTTATGCCATTCAATTTAGCAGTCTCTTAAAAAGTCATATTCAACAAGTAGCTTAGGAGGAACATGGTGTGAGAGAAACAGCGTTGGTCTCAGAAGACTCGAGGTCGGTTGTGGCTGTGCTGTTGATTTATTGTGACATCTTAAGAGAAGGACCTGAATTCTTCTTTGGTTCTTCTGATTCCATGGTCCTTTTCAAGAGCACTGTACAGATCAGGTAATGTCAGGAAGAAGCAGTAAGAGCTTATCAAAGAAGTGTATCATAATTCTTGGCACAGTTTAAATGAAAGCTAAACACTATTCCTAAATCATTGGATTTCTTTAAGCAAATATACTTTCATTATCAATATCTTTGTATATGAATGAAGGAATATCCACAGGCATTTATTTTGGTGGGTATGGTGGTGTGTACATAGACACACGCCCAGTGATTTTTTCCATCGCCAGCCAGTAAATCTTTGAATAATTATATTACCTTTGGAAGGAGAAGATATTCTATCCTCCTTTACAGTTAACAGAACTGAGTTCACACCTGAATCATCATTACAATAGGCAACATTTGTAGAACAATTTGTATTCTTCCAAATCTATTCACAAATACCATCTCATTTAGCACAGTCACATTTGAAGCAGTGTGGGCATGTGTTATTATTCCCATTTTTATAGAAGACAGATGATTAACGTTCAAGGAGATGGCCCAAGGTCATACAGCTAGCAAAGTGATAGAAATGAGACCTAAATCTAATTTGTTTTTATTCCCAAACTTACTCACTTTTACTGTATGTACTGCCTTTCATATTGACTTATTTTTAATTGTAACACAGTAGAGATTTTTATAGGAGGTCCATAGTAATGTGGAAATAGTCCTTATTAGAGATGGTGTTATGACAGGTAATGGACTTCCACTAAAACAATAGAAGTATTTATAAGTACACAAAACTCAGAATTCTACTTCAGGTTGTCAGACAATTCTTCTAGGATTTAACAGTTCATATAAGCTGATGTCTGTCTTGTCTTTTTTAGAGGCTACATGGTATCGCATCTCTTCTATTTTTCTGTCCATATGCTCTATCCTTTTATCTTTTTCTGTCTATACACTGTATTTCTTGCTTTCTCCATGGCTTCTCTGTTTCCCCTTATTGAGCCAACTCACCATTATCTTTCAGTAACTTGAATGTCATGCTCTTTCAGATCTTAAGTGACTATCCCTAGTTCATTCAGCGGGTACAGCTGCTTTCCTAGGGCTGCGTCTTCCAGGTCTTTGGGAAGACAGGCAGTTGAGCAGTGTTTAAGAGTGTATGTTTTAAAGCGGACTGCCGTCATTCCAGTTCTCATTCTAACCTTAACCAATATGTTCTTTGGCAAATTACTTGGTTGTATGTAAAAACAAATGGGGAAGATAATAGCATGTATTTTATAGGATTGTTGTCAGAATTAAATTACCATGTAAAGTGCTTAGAAGAGTGCCTGGGACATAGTAAATACTCAGTGCACATTGGCAGTTATTAAGAAAGAGGTCTGAGTCTGGCCGGGTACTCAGTTGATTAGAGCGTCGTCCCAGTATACCGAGATTGCAGGTTCAATCCTGGTCAAGGCACGTACAAGAATACATAAATAAGTGGAACAATAAACTGATGTTTCTCTTTCTATCTAAAATCAATTAAAAAAAAAAAGAAGAAATAGGCCTGGGCAAATAATGATTGTCTGGTCTTGTACAGAGATGTAATTTTTCAGTTAAGAGAAGTCAGTTTAGAACAAGATGCCCTGTTAAGATAAATAACTTGCTTATTAACTTTACAGTATTTGTTGAGTTCTTACTATATGACAGGCACTGATCTAAGCCCTAAGGACAAATAAATGAACAGAAACAAGAACAACAACAAAAGGAATCCTTGCTTATATTCTAATGACAGAAAACAGATAATAAGTAATAAAATAAAATAAAAATCATCTAGTATGTTAAAAGGCGATGAATGCTATGAAGGAAGAGAAGAACCCTGGGCTAAGGAAATCAGGTGTCTGGTGTTGGTTCAAAGGTGATTTTATTAAAAAGAGCAACATCTTGATGATGAGTCGTGATTGAAGGGGAAAGAGCATTCTTGGCAGAGGTTAGAACTTGAGGAAAGGTCTGAAGGTAGTTAAGTTATCAGTAGGGTTCAGGGAATAATAAAGAAGGATAGCTGTAATGGAGAGACCAATGGGAAAAAAAGCAGGAGATTAGCTCAGTGAGGTGCCCGGGGTTCATGGTAGGCCATTGTAAAGTGTTTCGCTTTTATTTTGAGGGAATTGAGAACCATGGCAACATTTTGATTAGTGACATAATCTGACATATTTCAAAAGGATTGCATTGACTTGGTATTGAGAATTAGCTGTAGGGAGACTTCTGGTCAACATGGTGGCACAGGTAAACACGGCTTGCCTCCTCACACAACCATATCAAAATTACAACTAAATATAGGACAGCCGTAACTAAGAACCATCAGAAATTGAGTTGACTGGAAGTTTGACAACTATGAAATAAAAGAAACCACATCCATCCAGACTGGCAGGAGGGGTGGAGATGTGGAACAGGCTGGTCCCACATCCGCATGTGGTGGATAAAAATTCGGGAGGGATATCTTGGGAACAAAGAGTCCCAGCCCCACAATGGGCTCCCCAGCCCAGGGTTCCAGTACCAGGAATATAAGTCCCCATAAATTCTGGCTGCAAAAACCCACAGGGATTAAGTCAGTGGAAGAAATTTCTGAAGTACCAAGCCACTCCCCTTAGAGAACCCACATATGGATTTACTCAGACTCACTCCCTCTGAGCTCCAGCACTGGGGTAGCAGCTAGAAAGATACCAGTGGCATGCAGGGAGGAACCAAAGTGTCTGGCATTAAGACGGGACCTGGAGGATGGCTTTCTCCCTGACAGAAAGGCAGGCAGAGGCCATCGTGCCTTTTCTGAGCCCTCCCCACACACAACCACAGAACCACAGAGCTGGCAGGTGGGTGCCATACCTGAGACTCCATCAACCTGGGTAACACTGTTTGCCCCACCCTGGAGATCCCCTGAGACTACATCCCACCAAACTTATGGGCCCACTTAAGCTGTTAACAGAGACTTTTCCATATGAATGGCTGGATTGGCTCATGCTTCACAACTTCTTAAATCCTATCAAACAAGCAACAGCCAGCCTCTGTAAGCCCCCAGACCCCTACCTCTTGCTAAACGCTGGCCCCAGGCTGGCACTAGAAACAACCAGCCTAGATTCACACCTGGTCTTTGCTCAAGTGATCAAGGTTACTATCATCAGTGTTAAGTTGTGTTGCTAGCATATACCTTTGATGCCATGTGATGAGAAGGCACTTCATCTCTGTGGTCTTCCTTCTAAAACCCATGACCCCAGTCTAACATTAAATAAACTCAAATTGAAGTACATTCTACAAAATACCTGACTAGTATTCCTCAAAACTGCCAGGGTCATCAAAAACAAAGTCTGACAAACTGTCACAGAGCAAAGGATGTAAGAAGACATTTCAACTAAATGTAATGTGGGTTCGTAGATGAAATTCTGAAAAAGGTAAAGAACATTAGGGAAAACCAAATGAAATAGAAATACAGTGTATTGTTCAGTTAATAGTAATTATCAATGTTGGTTCCTAGTTGTGGCAAATGTATTATGGTAATATGTTAAGCAGGGGGAACGGGGTGTGGAGTATTTGGGAACTCTGCAACTATTTTATAAATATAAATGATCCTAAATGAAGCATTTATTTAAATTAAAAAAAATTGAAGAATGAAGGAGAGGAATTGGAGATAGAAAGTAAAAGAAAGCTCTATGGGGGAATTTGTTATAAATGTAAAGAAGGAAATAAGATGGTAGCCCGTAAGGGAAATGGGTTAAGCAAAAAAATTTTTTAAAATAGAAGTAATAGCATGTTATTTTTGATGAGAATGTTCAATAGAAGGCAAAAGTTGATTATGTAAGAGGAAGGGAGACGTCTCTGGAGTAATGTGAGTAGGAAAGAGATTTTAATCTAGTGCACAATTAAAGGGATCGACTTTAGGTTATGAAGTTCACCCCTTTTAACAGATGAGAATCAGAGTATGTAGATGCAGAGATGATGGTTGACTATATATTTTGGTGGTAGGCTCCATATGCTCAGTTTTTCCAGTAAAAGAAAGGTTTTAGCTGAAAGTAGAGCTCAAGAGCAAATGTTGGAGTTGAAGGAGAGAGAAAGTATCTCTGGACGTATGGAAGGGAAAATTGATTTGTTTTGATTATGTGATTATTTTGTAGCATTCAGTGGTGAGACTAGCCAGCATGGCTGTATATTTTCTTAAGCCATATTTAGTAGGAGATATGAGTAAGTCCATATCAATAATTGCCTTCAGGAATTTGGTATATATTATATGCGATACTATATTATTTATATTAGTATTTATATTTAATTATAATGTATGCATTATTTCTTAGGTACACACTGATGTTATTACCTCTGTTTTTTAATTTAATTTTTATTGTATTTTTCTTACATTACTATTTAGTCCCGTTATATCCCCCTTCCCACCTGTAATCACCACACTGTTGTCCAAGTCCATGAGTCCTTTTTCCTTTTAGCTCAATCCCTCCACCCTCTAACCTCCCCTACTAGTAGCTGTCATCCTGCTCTCCATCTATGAGTCTGTCCCCATTTTCCTTGTTTGTTCAGTTTGTTCATTAGATTCCACATATGAGTGAAATCATATTTACCTCAATTTTAAGATGAAGAAAAAAAAACTTTGCCTAAGGCCAGCCAGGGAGTTATCAGTTTGGAACTAAGATTTGAGATAAGTTTTGAAATACATTTTCTTTTAAAAATAAGATTTGAAATGAGTTTGAAAATAATATTTTTTCTGAACTTTTTTCTTTTACTATGCTAATTTAAAAACATCAGTATCATAGAGAGAAAGGAAATAAACCACTAGTTTATTAATCTGAGAATATCAGAGAATTAGTTAAGTTTGAAAGAAGTATTAAGATGAATCAAAGGACACCCTACTTATTTGCAAAGAATATGTTGATAGAAACGTTTAAGATATAAATTGGATGTAAAAGAACTTATTTATTATAGATGATAGACATATTTTACCTTCACTTTAAGTCCCTATTCAAACATCATTTCCTTAAGGAGGTCTTCCTTGACCACACTACCTCAAAGTAGCTCAGACCTACCATTACTATGTAACTGCTTATTCTCACTTCTATTCCCAGAGCTTGTTACCACCTGACATTATGCTATGTGTTTCTTTGTGTGTATGTTTACTATAATGCCCATGAGGTCAGAGACTTCACCTATTTTGTGTATAAATTTGTACAGCTGTATCCCAGTTCCTTGGCACATAGTTTTTAATTGATGAAAGGGAAGAAAAAGAAAAAAAGAAAGTAGGTAGGTAGGCTTTTGGGGTAAAATTTGAGAAATTCAGAGTTCCTATTGGTAATACCATATTGAATATTTAGTTTTTATGATTATAATGGTGTCCCAGGCAACCTGAATAAATGACTAGCTCTGTGCATTCACCCTATGTTTTTAATATAATTTAGATTGATGACCACATGGTTCTAGCCTGTGTTATTTATATCCTACACACCATTTTGTCTCCATCTCCTGTTGTTAAATAGCAGTGATATTGCTAATATTATGTTAAAACATTTTATACTTTAATTCTGTCACATATAAGCTTTGTACTAACTTTTGTATTTGGAACCAGTAGTTTCAAGTATTTTAGTATTTTAGGTGTTTTCCTTGGAGATGGCATAAAATCAGCAGTTAACACACCTGTTTTTGGTACCCTTGCAGGGGTGAAATGGAGAAAAAAATTTCTTGAAGTCTTAGGGATCTTGTTTTTGTGAGTGAGAACCATGGCAGCTGTTTAGTTCTTTATGTTCTTACAGATGTAATGGTTGAAAAGCACTGGTGGTGTGGAGAGGAGTGTGATTTCTTATTTACTGGCTTTGGGTTAGTCCTTTTGGAGAGATTCGAATTAAATTCTTTGCTTTGGGAAATAACATAATATCAATTCTAATATAAGTAGATATAAACACCCTATAGAAGTAGCTTATAGTTGGGGGTAGAAATTCGTTCTTAGAATATAGGGCTTAGTTTTGAATTGTTGAAGATGATGAAGATATTTTCTCTTCTGGAGTTTGTCAAGAATTTGAGCATCTCTCTGTCATCACTATGCAGGCTCAGCTGGGGTATTTCATCAGGGTTGGGGAAGTGACTCCCACGGTCAGCTCTGTGCCCTTACTCATTAGATTCTCTGTGATACTTGGAGAGACAGAAACACGTTCTGCTTCTTAATGATTTTTAACCAAAGTGACGTTGGTTATTTAGCTGTAAGAGGTGATTTGTTTGCTCTATAGTGTTTTCTCTTTTTTTGACCATTCTCATAGAACTTTACTTTATTAAGACATAACCAATATCTGATCTGTTGTTAGTTCCGTGTCCTTGAAACAATGTTAAGGACAGTTTAGATTGCTGCAGTGAAATATTTTTGTAATAGAGTGGGAAGGAGGGGTTAAAAATATCAAAGGAGCTCAAACTCTGATGGAAGTTGATATCTGAAATTGCTTTATTTCATCCTTACATTTAAAATTACCCCCAAAGCATCTGGCTTCACATTTGTAAATGCCCTTGTAAGGATTTTGGTTAGCTGTCATTCAGGAGAAGAGATCACTTAGACCTCGTTAACAGACAGTATTCCCTTTGAAAATGACATGGTATCTACTGTAATCCTAGAGTGTTTTAATAGTCTATTCTATGCTCAGCAATGAAACATTTCAGAAGTGACTGACAGCCAACTGATGTAATTCATGGTGATCTTTTGTGTTGACAGATCTTTAAAAAGTCATGGGAAATTACTGCTCTACCCAGTGAAGCCTCCTCCTTTTGTTTTTAACTGCCAATATTCTGCAAAACAGGACAATTTTCTCTTTGACTGCCACTGTTTTTTATTTCGATAACATGACACGATTTCTCCTTATTATTAGGATTTTTATGATAGATAGAATGTGTTCCCATCCCAATAAGTAATGCTGATTTTAAAATAGAAATTCTTCAGTTCTCCAAATTAACTCTCTTAGTTTTCTAACTTCTGCATCAAGACAACCTTACCAATAGCCACTTTCCCACTCAGTTAGAAGAGTGATTTAATTTAGACAATCACAAAATTTTAAAGTGATTTTAGTCTTCCTCTGAGAGAGAAACATGTTGAGAGGACAAGGATGACAAATTGCTTATTTTGGTGTATATTTTCTTCTAGAGCACTCTAAGCTAAAAGGCTGATATTTTGCATAATTTTATAGGAGATAGTATCTATGTCCAAACTCAATCTCCAAATTCAAACTGTAGAATCAGTAGAAAGGGCCTAGTGATGAATATGAACTTGTCTGGTGGTCGTAGGGAGTCATACAGAGATCTAGTCCCAGGATTGCCCTTTTGGAACTGCATCCCTAGGTCTTTGTCATCATCTTAAAAAGTAGCCATTTTTCTCAGGTCTTCTGGCTGGTCCTTAGGGAAGTAGAAGGTATCTTTTCCCTTGTCTAACCTATTAGTAAAGCATTGTCATTATGAGTTGACTTTTTTTTTTTTCTGAGAAAGAACTGTGTGCTAAGTGCTGTTGAGGAGGAAAGAATGTACTTTATGATTATAGTCCTATTAATATTTTTGTTTCATATTCCATAGTAAGATCATTTGACTGTAAAAATCTCTTACGCCTCCCTTCATCTTTTTAGTTCTGATTTCCCCTTTCATCATCTACCCACTCTCCCCCCAACTCACTATCTCACTAGACTAAAAGAAGGCCCTAAGTTCGCCCACTGCCTGATACACCAATAGCCCCCCTACCTTCCACAACCCTACCACCAGAAAATAGTCTTATGAAAATGGAACATTAAAGATGTTGAAGAGAGAGATAGAAAAAAAGTTCCGTTCTATTTTTTTCTTTGATTTCTTTTAGACTTTAGAATAGTTTTCATAGTTGACATAAGGAGTAGGTACTACTCCTTTGTATTTTATTTTTTACATGGAGTAGAATCAAAGCATGAAGGGTTCTAGTTGATAGAAGACACAGAATCTACTTCAGCCTACTGTACTTAACATGCAGTATGCCAGGGCTGCCACTTATACAAGGCTGAAAGTCACTGGCAGGAGCAGTTTACATGAGGTCATACCTGAAGGTAGATACTTGGATTCGAGTCCTAGTTCCATTTAGTTAGGTGATCTAAAGAAAATCATTTTATTTTTTTTGTTATACAGAAATGGAAGTAATAATTATTCCCACTTAATTTTCTTCTTCAGGTTGTTGGGAAGACAATGTAAGAAAATGAATTGTGAAGTGCTTTACAAACTTTAATTCTATATAGATAATAATAGTTATTCCTCATTCTCCCCTCAAAGTAATATATAGATGACTTTTATCTTACCAGTACTGTCTTCTTTGAGGACCTTTTCTGTAAGAAAAGAGAAATAGTATTAACTAAAGATATTTACTTTTCACAATAACTCTGCGAGTTATAAGTTATTATTAACATTTTACAGATTAAGAAACAGTCTCAGAGAAGTTAAGAAATGTTCTCAAGATCAGTAATTTATAAATAGTTAATTCCCTGGTTCCCCTAACTTCAGTGCCCATATTTTTTCTTCCATAGACTGATGTAGTTTAATTTACCACAATCCATTCGAATGCCTCTCTGTTCATCATGCCTAATTTTGAAACATTTTCTTTCCATTTCAATTATTCTTGTTCTTTTAGTGGGAGTTTATTTAATTTATTTGGCAGTTATTTAAGGCTAGACATTCTGCTAAACACCATTAGTTTTTTTTCCCCTAGTCTGGTCCTTTTTAAACAAAAGAAAACGTGTTTAAAATAGAGTGACAAGAACTATAAGGTCTGTCCACAAAGTATCCGGCCACGTATTGTGAAAAATAAAGACATTTATTGAAAAAGATACAATACACAAGAAACAGGGTACTTAAGGACAATGATGCCTCAGTCACCTTCAAAGTAGGCACCTTGGGACCTCACACAGTTCTCCCAGTGTTTATTCCATTGTTCAAAACACTATGCAAAATCCATTGTTTGAATCGTCCACCATCAGCTGACCCGCTGTATTTTCTTCAGTCTCACTGATGATCTGAAATCTCTTCCCTTTCAAAGGTGATTTTAGTTTGGGGGAAAGCCAAAAGTCACAGGACACCAAATCTGGGCTGTAGAGGGGCTGAATCACCTGGGTGATTTGACCTTTTGCCAAAAAGTTCTGCATGAGATGTGATGCATGAGCAGGCATGTTATTGTGATGAAGCTGCCAATCACCAGTTGATCATAGCTGTGGCCATTTTCATTGTATTGCACCTTTCAAGTGACAAAAAACACTGAGGTAGTACTCCTTATTAATTGTGTGGCTTTGAGAGGTGTACTCATGATGGACAACACCTTCCCAATCAAAAACACAGTTAACATGGTCTTGATCTTGCTGCGACTTCACCATGCCTTCTTCAGGTATGGAGAACTAATGACTTTTATTGAGATGACTGGGCCTTTGCTTCCGGATCATAGCTGTAGATCCATGATTCATCTCTGGTTATGACCTTCTTGAGGAAATCTGGTTCATTGGTGTGGGTTTGAATCAAGTTATTAGAAACTTCAGCACGATCTTCCTTAAAGCCCAGACATGTTCAACATTCTCAGGTGTTCTGCTTGGTGCAGGCCTCTCAGAATGTGGATCACTTTCAACAGATTCTCGACCATCCTAGAAGTGTTTGTGCTACACTTTTATTTGTGCTGCACTCATCGCATTGTCCCCGAAAGCCCTCTGAATCATCTGAATAGTTTCCGCAGAGGAGATGTTTAAGCTTAACACAAAATTTGATGCAGATTCATTGCTCTTCTCACTCAGTCATTTTGAATGTGATGGCCACGCAGTGCACGTGCTCCCTCATATTGCTCACTCAATATGGCCCCCACTGACTGGTACAGTGAAGTTGTCATTGTTCATGCATGCCCATTCCAGTTCACTCTCCTTGGCTGCCAGGTTACATCAATGTTGCACAAACCATTCTTGTTATATTAACAATGGCTGGACTTTTTCTGGACAGACCTTGTATGTAGTAGGGGAAATACAGGATGTTTTGCATAGTCAGAGAGGGTTTCACAGATAAAGTAATAATAGCCATGCTTTAAAATACCCTTTGTTGAATACACATGGCTTCTGCCATTATGCCTTTTGTTTTTTTTCTACCAGCAGATTTGGATTGAGCGATTTGTCCTGGGGTGAAGGCTGAACTGACTCTTACATGTGCTTGTTATTTTCCAGCTTGTCCAGATCATTATTAATACAACACACTTGGAGAAATCCTGTAAGTACTTGGAAGAATTCATCACCAATATTACTAATGTGCTTCCAGAGACAGTCCATACCACCAAGCTCTATGGCACCACAACTTTTAAGGTAAGAGGGCCCTACAGTACTATAGAACTGTTTTTGGTGTGCATTGTCTGGGATACTCAACCTAACATGGCTTTGTTTCTTCCAGGTTGCATAACAATATGATCCATAACATAATCTTATGAATAGGTGCTTGTGAATTCCTTAGAAAACAAATGCCAATGCTAATTTCAGGGTGTTTATACTTTAAAGTTGATAACTGTGTCTAATAAATCTTTCCTATAGTTTCTTCATGAAAATGGCTATTTCCTTAGTTGCCTGCATCACAGCTGAGAGTTTTTAAGTATGATCTAGAGAATAGTTGAAATCAACATTAATTAAAAGTTAATGTATCCCATGTCCATTTTTTTTAACACTACTTTTAAGTGAGAAATTTTTGTTTCTTGCTATTGTAGTTGGTCATTTTATAATTATTTCAGAGGCCACAGCACTAGTTTTGACCCAGGGTTAATCAAATGGGAAAAATGACATCCTTGTAGAGCAAAAGAGGGATTGATGGTAGATGCGTTTCTGGAGAGTAAATACCTTAATTTCAAAGAACCTTAAGAAACTCTTTTATATTGCCATGTGAGCTTTAAGCAAGTATTGAGCAGAAAAAGTAACAGGGCAACATCCTAAACACTGAAATGCTTGATTCTGACATAAAGGCCAACATGTATACTTTGGGTTTTTCGTACTCTTATTATTTTAGTTTTGCAACAAATCTGTGTCGGTCTTTTGAAATCCAGAAGTTGATGTTTATTAGATGTAAAGTTATAGAGTTGAAATCATGATTTTATGTTCACTGGTGTCTACTTTTTCCTATCCTTTTGCCTTTTTTCTCTGTTTACTCTAACTTTGCCTTGAGAGTAGATTTGAGAGAAGAAATCAAATTTGATTCATATTGCTTATTACATTTTATGAGAGATAAAAATTATTAGAATGACCTACTCTTTCTGTGGTACAAAAGAAAAAATGAGAAAGATCCTGAATAGCCAAAGTAATCTTGAGAAAGCAGAACAAAACTAGAGGCATCATGCTTCCTGATTTCAAATTATATTACAGAGCTATAGTAATCAAAACTGTATGGCATTGGCGTAAAAATAGACACATAAATCAATGGAACAAAATGGAAAGCCCAGAAATAAGCCCATGCATATATGGTCAATTAATTTACAACAAAGGAGCCAGGACTATACAGGGGGGAAAAGATAATCTCTTCAATAAATAATGTTGGCAAAATGGGACAGCCACATGCAAAAGAATGAAACTGGATTCCTATCTTGTACCATCTACAAATGTCAACTCAAAATGGATTCGAGACTTGTATGTAACACAGAAACTATGAAATTCTGAGAAGAAAACATAGGCAGTAAGCTCCTTGACAGTGGCCTTAGTAGTAATTTTTTCATTTGACACCAAAAGCAAAAGCAAAGCAACAAAAGCAAAAATGAACTAGTGAGACTTCATCAAGCTAAAAAGCTTCTGCACAGTAAAGGAAACCAACAACAGTATGGAAAAGCAACTGGTGGAATGGGAGAGAATATTTACAAACAATATATATACCTGATAAAGGGTTAATATCAACATATGTAAAGAGCTCCTACAACTAAATAGCAAAAAATCAAACAACTGAATTAAAAAATGGGCGGAGGAACTGAATAGACATTTTTCTAAAGAAGAAATAGAAAATGAATTCAGGAAAGTGGCAGGTTACAAAATTAATATCCAGCAATTAGCTGCATTGTTATATGCCAATAATGAACTAACAGAAAGGAAAATTAAGAAAACAATCCCACTCACAATTACTACAAAAAGAATAAAATACCTAGGAATAAACCTAACCAAGGAGGTAAAAGACCTGTTTTCAGAAAATTAAGGCACTGAAGAAAGAAATTGAAGAAGACACAAATAAGTGGAAGCACATACCATGTTCATGGATAGTATGACTTAACATCATTAAAGTGTCCATACGGCCCAAAGCAGTTTATGGATTCAATGCAATTCCTATCAAGATTCCAATGATGTATCTCACAGAACTAGAACAAATATTTCAAAAATTCATATGGAAACACAAAAGGCCGCTCATTGCAACAGGAATCCTGAAAAGAACAAATTTGGAGGAATCATACTACCTAATATCTAACTATACTATAAGGCCATAGGAATCAAAACAGCATGGCACTGGCATTAAAAACAGACACATAGATCAAATGGAACAGAGAGCCCAGAAATAAACCCACATATTTATAGTCAATTAATATTTGACAGAGGAAGCAGACACATATGATGGGCTAATGATAGTTTATTCAATAAATGGTGTTGGGAAAATTGGACATACACATACAGAAAAATGAAACTAGACCTCTTTCTTATAGCACACATGAGAATAAATTCAAAATGGATCAAAGACTTAAATCTTAGACTTGAAACTATGAAAATCCTAGAAGAAAGCATAGGCAGCAAAATCACAGACATGGCTCACAGCAATTTTTTATTGGATATATGTCCCCAGGGAAGAGAAACAAAAGAAAAAATGAACATATGGGACTACATCAAACTAAAAAGTTTTTACACAGCAAAGGAAACCATCAACGAAATAAAAAGACCACCCACAGAATGGGAGAACATATTTGCTGACACATCTGGTAAGGGATTAATGGTCAAAGTTTATAAAGAACGTATAAAACTCAACACCAAAAAACAACCCAATTTTAAAAAAATGGGCAAAGGATCTGAATAGACACTTCTTCAAAAAGGACATGCAGATGGCCAGTAGACATAAAAAAAGATGCTCAATGTCACCAATCATCAGAGAAATGAAAACAAAAACCACAGTGAGATACCGTCCCCACCTGTCAGAATGGCTGTCATCAATAAATCAACAAACAACAAGTGCTGGCAAGGATGTGGGGAAAGGGGAACCCTTTTGCACTGTTGGTGGGAATGCAGACTGGTGCAACCACTGTGGAAAGCAGTATAGAGATACGTCAAAAAATTAAAAATGGATCTGCCTTTTGACCCGGCCATACCACTTCTGAGAACAAATCCGAAGGAACCTAAAACACTAATTCGAAAGAACATAAGCACCCTCATGTTCATTGCAGCGTTATTTACAATTGCCAAGATATGGAAGCAGCCCAAGTGTCCATCAATAGATGAGTGGGTAAAACAACTATGGAACATTTACACAGTGGAATTCTACTTGGCCATAAAAAACAAGAAAAATTTACCCTTTGCGATAGTATGGATAGACCAGGAGAACATTATGCTAGGTGAAATTAGCCAATCAGAGAAAGACAAATACCCTATGATTTCACTCATATGTGGAATCTAATGAACAAACTGAACTAACAAGGAAAAATGGGGACAGACTCATAGACAGAGAGCTGGGTGACAGCCAGGGGTGGGGGGTGGTTAGGGGATGGAACCAAAAGGAAAAAGAACTCATGAATGTGGAAAGAACTCAATCAACATGGTGATTGTTGGTTGGAGGGGGTATAAGGGGACTAAATGGTTTTGGAAAAAATGCAGTAAAGATTAACTAAAAACAATAGCCAACAGGTAAATGAAAAACATGTTCCACATCACTAATTATCAAGGAAATGAAAATCACAATGAGATATCACCTCTAACCTGTTAGAATGTCTCACATCAAAAAGAAAGTGATAACAAATGCTGACAAGCATGTGGAGAAAACTCTTGCATCTTGGTAGTGGGAATGTTAACTGGTATAGTTAGTATGGAAATTTCTCAAGCAATTAAAAATAGAATTATCATTTGATTCTACAATCTCACTTCTGGGTATATATTCAAAGGAAACAAAAACATTATCTTGGAGAGATAGCTATACTTCCATGTTCATTGCAGTATTATTCACAATAGCCAAGATAGGGAAACAACCCAAACAGACCTAAACAGTGTCTATAAACAGATGATTGGATAAAGAAAATGTGGTGTATGTATACAATGGAATATTATTTAGCCATGAAAAATAAGGAAAGCATGTCATTGTGACAACATAGATAAACCTTTAAGGCATTATGTTAAATAAAATAGGCCCGACAGAATGATGAATCCTGCGTGGTTTCACTGATATGTGGAACCCTTTTTAAAAAGTCAAACTCATGGACAAGAGTAGAAAAGTTGTTGCCTGGGGCTGGGAGGTAGGAGAACTACAGGTTGGTATAAGGGTACAAACTTTCAGCTAGAAGATGAATAAGGTCTGATAGTTGATAATACTTCATTGTATAACTGAAATGTAAGAGAATAGAAAATAAATATTCTCACTAAAAAAATCTGTATGAGGTGATGAATGTATTAAGTAACTAGATGGGGGAATTCTTTCACAATATATACATATATAAAATCACCACACTGTACATTTTAAAGAACTTATAATTTTACTTTCAGTAGTACCCCAATAAAGCTGGAAAAAATAAAGAAAAAATGAGATGGTCAACCACAAAATATTCCTTAGGGCAGCTGCTAGATGAATTACACATTCAAGGTGTGACCCTGAATCATTTCAAATTACCTATAAAGTTACTTTTTAAAAAGTTTATTATTCATCATATTATGTGTGTATCATTACTTATAAAATTTTTGATATTTTATTATATTAATATTGATATAATAAGTAATAGTTGACTCATTTAATAAAGAGGCCCCAAGAATGTGTATGAAAATATGACAAGAGCTTTAAAACTTTAGAATGACCTTGGGCATTTTAATCAGAATTATAATTACTCTTAAATATTATTATGGAGTATGGATGATAATTGTATCAAAAATATTTCCACTTGATTTACTGTGGAAACCAAAACTTCTCTAGGAGAGAAAATATGGGAGGGACTATAGTTAAGTGTTCAGCAGAGAATAAGGAATTGGAGTTAGAATGTGAGGATCATTTATACTTGTGTATTATATGGGGAATATGTAATATGTTCTGCTACTGTTTCACTAACCTACCTCAATTTTCTTATTTTAAGGGCTTTTCAAATTATGGTCAGATATCTTCCCAGAGGATGGCTTGTGTATTTTTTTGTTGTTGCTTTAGCATTAAAATTGCTAAGGGAAAATTAAAGGCAGACGGGAAGCCGTAGGGGTTGAGCAGCCAGTTAAATACTTAGTAAAGGAGAAATTCTGGAGACCACTAATGGTCATGTCAACAGTGCTTATTGGAAACACTGGTTGCATAAAACACATTGAAAGTTTATTTTACCAGGATTGTTTCAGAACAGCTAACCCAGAACCCAGTGTAAACATGGCAATTATAACAGCTACATGTTGTGTATTTTCCTAAGCTACTGTTTCCAGAAAACTTTCCCTTGCAGATGGAAATCTTTATGCTGAACAAGGGGCAAAAAGAATGAGAAGGTCTTCAAGGTATTTTCTTTTAGTATTCCCTGTTGTTGCCCTGGGTGTCATGACTAAGCTGACCTTCTTTGCTTTTCTTGTTCATAAGAATTTCTTACAAAATAGAATGAAGATATTTATTAATTTGCTCCATAACAGATATTGTTTTTGTACTTACTATGCAACAACCTGGTACATTCTCAGATAGAAAAAAAAATTATAATTTATAATCTACATGAAAGACAGAGATTGTAAGTTCTATAAAGAACTATGTGAAAAGTACTAGAATAAAACACTATATACATTAATTCCCTCATTTATTCTACAAGTACCTTTAAAACACCTACTATATACCATGTAATTTATAGTTATGAGCAAACAAGTCTCCTGACCTTACAGAACATATATTCTAGTTGATAAATGGGGATGATTGTTGGTAAACATACAAACAAAAAATCTAATTTATAATGTCAGGGAGTGGTAAGAACTAGGAAGAAAAACAAATGCCCTGAATGAAATGAGAATGGAATCATTCGGATTTCTGATAGATAGATTTTTTTTGGAGGGAACAGTACAATAGTAGGTATTGCCGTGTTCAAGGAATAGCAAGGGGGTGAGTCTGGCAGTGACGCGTCTGTCCTTGGTGGCAGGGGTGGTAAAGAGATAAGACAGAAATCAGATATGTTCTGCTACTCTTTCACTAACCTACCTCAATTTTCATATTTCAAGGGCTTTTCAAATTATGGTCAGATAGCCTCCCAGAGGATGATGGCTTGTGTATTTTTTTTATTGTTGCTTTAGCATTAAAATTGCTCACATTAACATTACAGATCCTCACATTCTAACTCTCCAGTTCCTTATTCTCTGCTAAACACTTAACTATAGTCCCTTCCATATTTTCTTTCCTAGAAAAATTTTGGATTCTACAGTAAATCAAGTGGAAATATTTTTGATACAATTATTACCCATACTCCATAATAATACTTAGGAGTAATTATAATTCTGATTATATTCTGGCCTTGTAGGTCACAGTAAATACATTGGATTTTAAAATGAAATGAAATTTGAGGTCATTAGAAGGTGAGAGTGACAGTGATAAACTGATTTATATATTAATGGGTAAGACTGGTTACTATGTGGAAAACAAATGTATTATAAGAAAGTGCGGAAGAAGAGAGTCAATTTGGAGGTTATTGAAGCAGTCTCAATAAGAGATAATTGTTGCTTGAATTACAGTGGTAGGGGTGGAAGTGTTAAGAAATCTTTTTAAAGAAAGAGATGGCAAGTTTTATTGCTGGATTGGGTATGGTGTTATAAGAGGAAGAGTAGAGCCCAAGATTTTTGAACTAAATAAACTTAGTTTAATGATTCTAAAGTCAGTGATCACAAAAAATTATCTGAACAAATAAAGATAAATATTGATATAAAAATCATAAATAATAAAATATCAAACAAAATCCATCAAAGTACATAGAAAGTAGGGATAAAAAAAAGTAAGGAAGCAAGGATGATTAGTGTTAGAAAATTGTCTAAAATTATTCACAAATAGATCAAATGAGAAAAAATATATGAATATTTAAAAAGATATTAGAAAGGCAGTTATAAGTCAATATCTCTCTCTGCTAACATCTCTAAGTAAGCCCTCTATCAGTAACTGACAGATCCAGGAGGCAGAACATCAGTAAGGATATAGTTAAACTGAATGGTACCATCACCATTCAGCTGGATCAAATTGTTATTTATAGAATACTTAAACAACAGCAACAGCAAATGCACATTCTTTTCAAGATCATAAGAACATTCACCACTACAGTTCATGTTCTGGGTGGTAATACACATTTTAACAAATTTTAAAGAGTAGAAATCATACAAAACTTGCTCTGAGACCACATAGAATTACACCATAGAAATAATTAGCAGAAGATAGCAGGACATTCCCAAAATACTTGGAGATAACCAACACACTTCAGAATAACACATGGGTCAAAGAAAAAGTCTCAAGAGAAATTTAAAAGTATTTTGAATTAAATGAAAATAAAACACAACTTTTCAAAATTTGTGGCTTAGTGAAAGCAGTGCTTAAAGGGAAATGTATAGCATTGATTGCATATATTTGAAATAATAAGTTTCTTACAGCAGTAATCCAAGCTTCTACCTTAGGAAACTAGAAAATAGAGCAAATTAAATCCAAAGTAATCATTAAAAAGAAATAAAAATTAGGGGAAGAAATTAGTGAAAATGGAAAATCAAAAGAGAAAATTGGTGAAATCAAACACTGATTCTTAGAAGATCGATAAAATTAAGCCTCAGTCAGTTTAAGAATAAAAGAGAGAAGACACAAGTACTAATAATATAGATGAAAGAGGAGCCATCTCCACTGATTTCATAGGCATTAAAAGAGTAATAAAGAAATACTGTGAACAACTCTATACCCATAGTTTGCTAGTGAATATAGGTGGGGTGATGGATGTTTCAATTAACTTGATGTGGAGAATCCTGTTACAATGATGTATTTTTGAACTAAATAAACTTATTTATTTAGTGAAATAGCTAGTCATTCCATTATATATTTTAAATATTGTACAATTTTGTCAATAATACCTTAATACAGCTGAAAAAAATTCTACCAAATATTTAAGGAAGAAATTATATTGCTTCTATACAATGTCTTCCAGAAAGTAGCAGAGGGAATATTTTCTGGCTTATTGTGATAGGCCAGGATTACCCTGATACCATCCAAACATTTCAAGAAAGAAAATCTGTAAACCAATATCTCTTAGAAACATAGATGCAAAAATACTCAGCAAAGTATTAATAAATCCAAACATGTATCAGAAGAATACACAGCTGACCCTTCAACAATGGCAGGGATTATGGGCACCAACCCCCTTGACAGTCAAAAACCTGTGTTATAACTTTTAACTCACGGAAAACTTAATAACTAATAGCCTACTGTTGACCAGAAACTTTACTGATGAAATAGTGTCAATTAACAAATATTTTTTATGTTAAATGTATTATATACTGTATTTATATTGAAGTAAGCTAGAGAAAAGAAAATGTTATTACAATCATAAGAAAAAAAATATATTTCTAGTATTTATTGAAATAATCCACATAAAACTGGACCCGAACAGTTCAAGGGTCAGCTGTACACTACAATCAAGTGGGATTTGTTTCAGGCCTTCAAGGCTCATTCAACATTCAGAAATTAATTAACATAATTAATTAACAGAAATTAATATAACCGTTACATCAACAGGCTAAAGAAGAAAATATCATACAATCATTTCAGTAGATATAGAAAAAACCTTTGACAATATCCAACACCTATTCATGATAAAACCTTTCAGCAAACAAAAATAGCCGGGGAATTTCCTAAATTTGTTAAAGAACATCTTCAGAAGTTTTACAACTAACTTCATACTCGATGGTGAGAAACTAGAAGCTTTCCTGCTAAAATCAGGAAAAAGGAAAGGATCCCCTCTGCCATTTTTGTTCGGCATCCAATAAAACAGGAAAGAAAAGATTTACAGGTTGAGAATGTAAAAATAAAAGTGACTTTGTTTGCAGATGACATGATGTCTACATTAAAAAATGTGAAAGAATGTAAAATAACAACAAAGAAAACAAACAAAATAACCTACCAGAACTAATAAGTGGATACAGCAAGACTGGGGCATTCAAGTTTAATATATAAGAGTCATTTGCTGTCTTATTAACCTAGTAATGAACAACAGGAGTTTGTCATTTAAAACACAGTATCATTTACATTAACAAAAAAGGAGAGAAATAGGCATAACTAACAAAATAAACAAGGTCTGTGTGAGAAAACCTATAAAATTATTTTGAAAAGAAAGAAGAATGAAAGAAAGAAGAAATAAATTATGGAGAGGAGCACTCAATATTTTATTAAGGTAACAGTTCTTCCCAATTTGATCCACAAATTTAACACAATCACAGTCTAAATCCCAGCAAGTCAATTCGTGTATATTGACAAATTGAGTATGAAGTTTATATGGAAGGAGAAAACACCCAGAAGAGCCAACACAATATTGAAGCAAAAAAAAAGAACATTGGAGGACTGACACGAGCTGACTTCAGTACTCACTATGAAGTTACAGTAATCAAGAGCCCGTGGTATTGACCAAAGAATAGATAAATAGATCAAAGGAACAGAATAGGGAGCCCAGAAATAGAGCCACGCAGACAGAGTGAGGTGATTGTTGAGAATGAATAAAGTCAGTTTAATGGAGAAAGGAGTCTTTTTAATGAGCGGTGTTGGGACACCTGCACACATGCAAAAAAGAAAAAATGAATCTAGACACAGATCTTACACTCTTCACAAAAATTAATTAAAAATGGATCACAGACTTATATGTAAACACAAAATCCTGAACTACCTAAAAATAACACAAGGGAAAACCTAAGTGACTTTCTCTGGCTATGACTTTTTAGCTAAAACACCAAAAACATAATCCATCAAAGATAATATTAAGTTGGATTTAACTAAAAAGAGAATTTTGCTCTGGGAAAGATGCTTAAGAGAATGAAAAGACAAGCCACAGACTGGGAGAAAATATTTGTAAAATGCATATCTAATCAAGTACTTACATCCAAAATATACAGAGAACTGCTGAAACTCAACAACAAGTAAACAAACAACCCAGTTTAAAAATGGGCAAAAGATCTCAACACACATTTCACCAAAGAATGGAGAGGGAATTTTAAATCAAAACAACAATGAGATACTACACAACCGTTACAATGACTGACAACATCAAATGCTAGAGCAACAGCAGCTCTCATTCATTGCTGGTGCTAATGCAAAATGTTAATGCCATTTTGGAAGACACTTTGTCAGTTTCTTACAAGGTTAAATATAGTCTTACCATGCGTTGCACCAGTCATGCTCCTTGGTATAACCCAAGTGAGTTGAAAACTTAAGCCACATAACTTACACATGAATGCTTAGAGAAGTTTTATTCATAATTGCCAAAAAGTTGGAAGCTACCATGATGTACTTTGGTAGATGAATGGATAAACAAACTATGATGCATCTAGACCATGGAATATTGTTGTAATGAAAAGGAATGAACTATCAAGCCATGAAAAGACATGGAAGAAACCGAAATGTACTTTGCTAAATAAAAGAAGCCAATCTGAAAAACTACTTCTATTTGATGTTCTATTCAATCTTACAATATACTGTATGATTCCAAGCATATTACACTGTGGAAAAGTCAAAGTTATAGAGAAAGTAGAAAGATCATTGGTTTCCAAGATTCAGCGAATGAGGGAGGGAGGGAGGGACGAATAGATGAGCTGAGTGGATTTTTAGGGCAGGGAAACTATTCTGTATGATATTGTATGGTGAATACATGACATTTTACATTTTTTAGTACCTGTAGTACTGTTCAATACAGAGTAAACCCTAATTCAAACTATGGACTTTAGTTACTAATAAATTATCAATGTTGGTTCATCAATTTGTAACAACTAATTGATTAAAACACACTAATGCACATTTTAACAGAGGAAACAGTGGAAGGAGGGCGGGAAGGCAGTAAATGTGAATGCTCTGTAACTTTCTGCTCAATTTTTCTTTAAGCCTAAGTTTCTAAAATATAATAGTTATTAATGAAAAGAAAACAGTAAAAGGGAAATTCCAGGACAGTCGATTATCATACAAGTCGATAACCATGCTTGTAGATTATCCTGTGTGTATGTAAACATCTGAACACAGAAGTGTCCATGGAAACATTGTTCATATAAGTAAATATAATAAATGCCTGTATTATAATATGTAAATACATTGCAAAATTTGTAGCCATTAGAAAGGTGAAAATGGAGAGGAGGGTAGGAATTAGAGAGAAATTTAGGACACAGTAACTGACTGAAGGAATGAATGGAGTTCAATATGTTGCTTAGGCCTCTGCCTTGGACTGAACTGAACAGGTGAAGAGTGAGAATTATGATCATTCGAATCCTGGACTTAACTCTGTCCAAAGTTTCTGTGGGTCATAATGCCCAGGAAGCAATCAGATATGTGGGTTTTGAATATGAGTGGGTTTGGGCACAGATAGTGGGAGCCATAGGAGTTGATGAAATCACCCAGCAAAGGTTAGAGGATTAGATGTGAGAACGGTAAAAGTAAAACCAGGAGAAAACCATGTCATGAAAGCTGAAGGAGAACACAGTTCTAGCAGAGAACGTTTAACAGAGATCAAGTAAGATCAGACTGAAAAATGAATATTGGATGTGGTAGCATGGACGCCCTGGGCTATCCTGGATGACTCCATGGTGATAGATTGTTAGCACTGTTATTGCCCCAGTGCAGTGTAGACCCTTTTGTCTTGAAAATAGTATTTTTGAGACATTAGTCCCATAACATTTCTTAAGAGTCTTTTATATACCAGTATACATTGAGAGTCTCTTCAACAGGGTTTCTCAAACTTATTTGATCTAGGAAGTCTTTTGCTGTTGTTTTAGCATTTTTCAGGACTGGCATTACTTAGAACACAATTTAGGAAACATTGGAGTATACAGCTTTTGAAGAAGATTGAAGACAAAGAAACTAGAGAGGTAGGGTAGTAACTTGTGGGAGTGTGTAGCATGAAGTCAAAACTTCAGGATACTTACAGTAAGCAAAGTGACGAGACTAAGAGATATAGAAAGAGTGGTATTATAGTAAGGGAGTTTCTTGGAGTCCCAGAAGAGATGAGAGGGAATAGAATCCTGAGAGTGAGTGTAATTTTGAGCAGAGAGAAGAAAGTATGAAAGAGTGCAGATAGCTGAGGACCGTGTCAGTTTCTCTACTTGATTAAGCAAAAGAATAGCTAGCTTGTCTAGTAGACGCAAAATAGAAAATAGCTCCACTGTGCTTTTGAAGAGAAAAATTCATGGAACTGTGATATTACTTAATATTCCTAGTTATGTTATTTAGTGGATATGCGTGAGATGTTTCCAAGCAGAAATTTATGCAACGCTTATACTAGAAGTTTGAATGATTTTTAAAATTTCATATTTCACAGGATGCCAGGCATGCAGCTGAAGAAGAGATTTATACCAATTTAAATCAGAAGATTGACCAGTTTCTACAGCTGGCCGACTATGACTGGATGACAGGAGATTTGGGCAACAAAGCTAGTGACTACCTAGTGGACCTCATTGCTTTTCTACGTAGCACCTTTGCTGTATTCACACACCTTCCTGTAAGTGACAGTGGCTTTTACTTTGCCCATCATATAGAAAAAGGTTCTCTTAAAATTTAGTTTGGTGAAGGATGTTTGTTTGTTTCTGGAAGTTCTTCAGGTTATAAAAGCTCACACTATAATAATCATCCCTTAACAAGATTTAGAGACCTCATTATTTTTTCTTTTCCTTTTGCATTTGTTTATTCTGAAAATGGTCCCTAATATTATATCTACTTATATTCCTTCTGACTTAAGGGTAATTAGTACAAACAGAATGAATGCCTTGATAGAAATAGAAGAGAAACTTAGGAGTTAGAATTTCAGGTATGTATTTTTTAATTGTAGAATGTCCACTTAATTTTTTTTATAACCTCAAATTTTCTGGTAAAATTCTCCATCTTTTTGGTTAATTTGTATGTCTTTTCACTGTTTTCTTGAGCATATAATCCCAGTCATTTTAAAGTCATTGTTTACTAATACCGATGTCTACGTCATCTACATGGTGGTGGATTTGTTTCTGATTCCTTTTTTTCTTGAGTAATATGGTCCTATTTATGTACAGGTTCCTGGTGGTATCGTCTCCCACCAGCTTTGCTTTACTGCTTCCCTAGCTAAGTAGGTAGAACCTGTGGGTGAGCTGTGGCCTGAGCCGCATCACCTTGATCCAGTCATGAACTGATCTGGGTCAGGCTTAGGTTGCGTTGTGAAGTGTCTTTGTTTTGCCCCTGTTGATAGAATGTGGTTCTTCAGGGCTTTTAATGAGAGCCTGGCAGGTCATTGTCTCTTAAGTACTAAGAGGATTATGGAAATTTCCACTTTTCAGAGAAACCTTATCACTTCAGCCTCCTCCTGTCTGACTCAGATCAACAATTGCCAACAGGAAAGTGGTTGGCGACTGTCAATGTCAGCTCCTCACTCCCTCCGAAGCCTTCAGCTCCCACCTGAGATTCTTATGAATCCTCCCACTAGTGAGTCTTTTTCTCTGAAACACTGAGACTGGGAAATCTTACTTTGCTTTTCAGAGGTTTTGGCCTAGATCCTTATTTTTTTCAGTTGTTTAGTTTTAGATTTCAGAAAATGACTTGGGTAGAAAACTGGCCCTCAAATCTCCAGTTTTGGCATTTCAGCTTCACAACAGGAGCAACGGCAATTCAGTGATATTTTTTTTCACTCCAGTAGCTGTTGTCTACCTGGACCTAACCAGATTCACAGTCTGTTCCAATGCCGAGGTTTGGCAAATGCGTCCAGGGAGAGACGCAGGTCCTCAGCTCACCTTTAGAAGGTTTGCCCTCTTTGCAGTTTTATTCCCTTTAGTCCTTTTTGCCTCACAGTCTTCTGGTGTATTAAAATATATGTTTTTTCTAAGTTGTTGTTTTTCTTAATCTACCTTTACTAGTGCTTAGTGGCAGCACTGGCCTGCTGAAAACTAGATGATTTCATGTAGCTTCACCTTGATACCAAAGCCAGAAAAAAGTATCGCAAAAGAGCAAACTAATCTCACAATTATGGATAAAAAAATAAAATAAATAAGGATTTAGTAAGTCAATTCTAAAGAGTTTTAAGAAAGTAATTTAATACTACTATGTAGGTGTTATTCTAGAATGCAAGAATGGTTTGCTATGTTAAAATCTATTAATAAAATTTATCCCATTAATAGGTAGAGATAAAGTATATAATCATCTTTATATTTTCTAAAAAGACATTGTATTAACATCTAGCTTGCATTCATGATTCTTAAAAAAAACTTACTAAAATACAAGCAATGTAATCTTTCAATAACATCATAGGGGAACATCTGTATGAAATTCAGCAGCTACCACACATTTACCAATGTAACACTAGAAACATTTATTTGCATTAACATCAGAAGTATGATAAAGATAATTTTCACAAGTGCTTTAGAAATTCTATCAAATAAATAAGATAAAAAAGAAATAAATTATAAATATTGTAATAAGCCATAATATTGTCATTATTCATAGATTATTATTGTCTGGTTCGATAACCCGAGAAAATCAAGTGAAAAATAATTAGGACCAATAAGACCTTAGTTGGTTAGATGGCCCACTTATAAAACAAATAAATTTCTCTTCTATTATTAATACCCTCATAGTAAATATATTGCAAAAAATGCCCTCTTTGCTATTGGAGCATAAGATGTAAGATTTCCATGAGTACACTTAACAAGTATTATGTAGAATCAATGTGGCGAACATGTCATAGAGTCATTTAAAAGAGACTTCATTATGAACAAATACAGTTCTCATATGGGAATATTTCTTATTGTAGAGCTTTTCCAAAATTATTCTAATTGCAATGAATATCAAGTAAATTTGGTGGTAGATATCTTAACAACATAATTCTAAAATCCATTTGGATACAAAAATAGACAATATTTACCAAAGAAATATGAAAAAATTAATGAATATAGTCTTTTTATCAAATATAGAAATATTATTATAAACCAAAAATAATTAATAAATATCCCCTCTCACTGGAATAGACTGATAGATTAAAGGAATATAATAGAAAAATCTGTAAGTAGTTCAAAGTATATATAAGAATTTTGTATATGATAAAGATGACATTTAGCAATGACTATTGGCACTAGTATCTTTTCAGCTGGATGAAAAGAATGTTAAGTCACTGTCTCATATATCAAAATGAATTCTAGATCAAATGCATGTTTGAATTATTAAAAATAAATAATCAAAATGAATTCTAGATCAAATGCATGTTTGAATTATTAAAAATAAATAAATTATGGGGAAACCAATAAAAATATTAGTAAATGTGTCTGTAATCTGCAAGTGATTCATTACTATAATTATGACACCAGAGATTAAAATAATTAAGGAAAAGGTTAATAATTTGACTGCATAAAATGTTTTTTAAAGTATCTAAAAGGAATTAATAAAGAAAATAGAATAAACTTATCCAGAAAAATAATTACAGTAAATACTCCCAAAGGTTAATACCTATAATATAAAACAATATAGCACATTGTTTCAAATTTAATAAGAAGACACAGGACTTGATGTGAAACTTTGCAAAAGTTATATTTAGGCAGTCAGAAAAGAAGAAAAAAGACTAATGATAACATAAACAAAATGTATAACTCTATTAAGAAGACATACATATTAACGTGGGATATTTTTGTCTAGAAACTTGCCAAAAGTAAATAAGAAAATGATAACACAAAATATTTCTGAGAACTATTTCAGGAAATAGTTGTTTTGATATATCGCTGATAGGTGTGTGAATTGGTATAGTCTTGGTGATCAGTTTTTCAGTATTCCTCAGAAGTCTCTTAAAATTTATTCACATTTTGCCCTGCAATCACACTTTTAGAAATGCGACTTAATGAAATAATCATGGGTATATTACAAAATTCGGATATAAGCATGATCAGTGCAGTATGGTCTTTTGTGTAGTGAAAAGTTGGGACTACCTTGAAAGCTTCATAAGAAATGTATTAGCCAAATTATTATATGTTCACATGGATATGAGGGATATTTATTAAAAACATTTAAATTATCTCTAAGTGAAAAGCAGATTGCAAAATAGTATATATAATATTATCCCATTTTTATTAATATAGATATAGACACATTAATCATCTATATTATATATAGTAGAAAATCTAGACTTATATACTCCCTGGTTTAACTGTATTTATTTCTGCGTAGCTCTTAATTTTTCCTTTTTGTTTACCTGTGTTTTAAAATCATTTTCCCATCATGAAACATTCTGCTGCTTTTATAGTCCTATGGGTGGGAGAAGGTGCTATTTAGAATCATTAATTTCTATCTCAAAGATTATTCTTTGATAATTAATTTATATTAAAAAACACTTTTACTGAAGAAAGATTGTTTTAAAATCTGTTTCATTTTTTGGAAGGAAATGACTGATTGTATTTTGGTTTTATGTTTCCTCAAGCATTATATGGTTATTTGAGTAAGATTTTGAAGTATCATAAGAAAAAAACACATTTGTTCAAAGTCAAAACCATCTGGATAAGTTTTTCATATATTCATCATCCTTGTTTATTTTTTATTTTTTATTTTTCTGTTTTTACAAAATAAAAACAACACCTTAATAAGTGTTAACATTTATTCATGTTGTATAATACAGTGGTTCATTACTTTAATGTCCAGGACATTTAGAAGTAGTACTCTGAATTAAATTCATATTTGTCTAACCCAAAGTGCGTGCTCTTTCCACCTGTAGGGTTGTGACCTTCTTTATGGGGCTATAGTATAAATAATTAGTTAAGGATTTTTTTTCTTTTCTTTTTTTTTAAAAAAATTTTTAAAAATGATTTTTATTTTTAGAGAGGGGAAAGGAGGGAGAAAGAAAGGGAGAGAAACATCAGTGTGTGGTTGCCTCTCGCACACCCTCTTTTGGGGACCTGGCCCGCAACACAGGCATGTGCCCTGACTGGGAATCAAACCATTGACCCTTTGGTTCACAGGCCGATGCTCAATCCACTGAGTCACACCAGCCAGGGCTCTTTTGTTTATTTTGATCTGCCTTTGCTATCTAAGTACTCTAACTTCTCCGTGTAGATTGAGTTGATCCATACCATTCAGAATCACCTTACCACCTGCTACTCAGAATCAAAGTGAGAAGTAATTCACAGCCCTAAATCCTCAATATTGCTTCCACAAATGCTGCTTTTCTGACTTGCCTTATTATAGAGATCTCTTTGTGGTGCCACCCTTTCAAAAAGTAATTATATTAAACAACTATTATATTCTTTCTCTAGAATCAAATTGGTATGGCTTCTAAACCCTTCTTCTGGTTTTCCACAGACAGCAAATAGATGCCCAGAATTTGTGTTTGTGCTCCCCAGTATGCTGAATAACTTCTTCCTGGAACCTCATATTAATAAAATATATTAGAGAAACAGAGTCGTGTTTAAGATTTGCTATTATGCATTATTAGTGAAAGATGAGAGTGGAAGGAGCTATTTCTGAGAAAGAACCCAAATCATTTGTCTTTTAATTAATATGACTATACTTTTAGTATTTGAAATTCCCTGGCAAGAGTGGCTCTCTCTCTGTCAAAGTGGGATATTGAACGATAGGAAATATGCATATGATATGGAAAGAACTCTATATTTTGGACTGCCCAGTTTTGTGTAGTTCTCAGGAATGTTTTGTCACCACTTATAGCAACATAGCCAAAGGGATAGGTCAGTGTCTGTGTGTGTGTGCGTGTGTGTGTGTTTGGGTGGTAGAAATGTCCTAAATTGCACTCCATTTGGTAGTGAATGATAAAGGGGGAAATTATTGAAATTTGCAACTATTTTCATCTTGAGGTTTGGTGACTAAGGTGGCCTACCTATTTTCATGAGACAACCAGAAATGATTGTAGTAATAAGGTTTTCCACAGTTAAGAATTCTAAAATGTTTCTCTGTACTTTGAATTAACAGATGAGCTACATTCACAAACATTTTTTCAGGTTTCTTTGTATAATTTACAATTGCACGCACAGCTACCCATTTTGCATGCTCAGCATTAGTGCATACTTTTGAGAATTTATCCTGTTATCCTGATAATTATCTTTTTCAGAAATGCTTGAGAGAGAGGAAATACCTTCTCAAGTAACAGATTCCAAGGAGGGAATCCTGAATTTATTTTCTCTGTCTGCTGTTAATGTTAATTTATGTAACCTGGGGCAAGATCTCTCTTAATCCACCTTGGTTTACCTTAATTTCCCTTGTCTAAAAATATAGTGATACCTGTCCTTGGCCTTCCTTCCTGGCCAGTTAGTTGTTGGGTCATTTTTAAGGGAAAGTTATTTTCTACATAAAATTTCCTGAGATTCTTCCTGTCTAAAAGCTTTCTAAAACGGACATTTCTATTAGCACTCTACTTAATTTTGTGAATTGTTGCCATCTCAGCACTAACCAAATGGTTCTGCTATTTGGAAACTATCAGTGTCTCCCATTAAGGACAAAATCTTCCCGTGTAACTCTCAAGACTTTCCATAATGTGACTCCCAAACTACCTTTTTGAGTTTATCTCTGTATCTTAATTTTCTATTTTCCCAAGACATTCCTCCCAAAACTGAAGTAATGCCCTTTGTCAGGCACACCCAGCTCTCTCTCCCCTTGTTTTTTCCATGCCTCTTTGTCTATTTTAACTGCTTCTGCCCTTTAACTACCTATATTGAAATCTTACCAGTATTTCAAGGCTCATTTCAAATCCTACAGTTTCCATGAAACCTTCTCCAGCTCTTTCAACCAGGTGTGACTAGATGGCACTAGTCTAATTCTGTCTTGGGTTGAATGTGTCATCCATTTGTGTGCTTACTTCACAAAAGGGGAGGGTGGTAATTAAGAAGTATCTCTTGTGTTCCAGTTATTTTACTTGTTTTATATATCATCCCAATTAATGAAGATTAAAAATGCCTCAATCAGTTAAGTACTATTATTACATTTTAGTAATGAGAACATGAACTCAGGAAGTTGGGTACTTTGCAAGAGATACAGCAGACAGGTGGCAGGATCAGTATTTAAACAAATTTATTTGACTTGAAAACTTTTCTATTATACCATCATGCCCACCAAATTGATTGCCAGCTATAGGACAGTTAACTCTGTGGATGGAGACCTTGTTTTATTCATCTGTATATAGTGTAGCATCTTGCTTAAAATGATACACAATAATTTTTTGTGAAATTTACTTGTTTTGAATAAAATAAGTGAATTGAAAACCATTTTTGGATCATCGTTATCATTAAAAATAGCCACTTAATTGCTAACAAGAAAGTGATAAACTATTATTCTGAGACAAGTCCTAAAATTTGTTTGGGTTAAAATTCTATATTTGTCTTTGTCCTTTCATATTCTCTCAAGTTTACCCCCAATTAAAAAAAAAACATTGTTTTCCAGGTGATGAAATTTTAATTTGTAAAATTTCTGTGCATATGAATATCAATTTGAAATACTGAAACTTCTGTTATGTATTTTCATTATCTCATTTGATTTATAAAATAACCTCTATGATGTATGGATAGTTATTATCTTTTTTATTTGACAAATGTGGACAATGAGGCCTAAAATGGTGTTGCCCAAGTCAGAAAATGAATCAATAATGTGGGTAGGTCCTAGATCTTTTTCACTCTGGGTCATGCTTACTCCACTACATAAAATCATCTTTCATCATTTAATAGTAGCTATTATCTTTTGAATATATAACATGTCTAAGGTGCTATGTTTAGCATATGCTTATTCTGTGTGTATGTGTATATACACCCACACCCCCATATTCTGTACATATAAATATGTGTGTATATATATGAATTTGTTGTAAGGAATAAATGAGAATATGTATATACCTATACACATAGATATATGTATTTGTATATATTATCATATACATATAGGTTTGTGCATATACATTCTCATTTATCCGTTGTACCAAATTTGCAAATGAGTGTTATTATCCCATTTTACAGATGAGAAAAGTAAAGCATAGAGAGGTTTACTACTGTGTTAAAAATTAATCATCTACAGGCAGTGGATCTAGGGTGTGAACTGCCTCTAAAGCCCATGTTCTCTTCCCACTGGGTTATATTACTGCTAAGCTATGCATGAGGTACACTAGGCTATGTTGCATGGAGCCATCATTTAAATGCTGTTTTCTCTGTGAGATTCTTGTTCATTTTTTTTGTTAGTGTATAAAATTTTTATCATTTTATGACTGGTACAGTTCTCAGAGACATAAATTGTGATAATGTGCCAAAAAGTGGAAACTCTATGTGGTAATGGGAAGGGTACCAGTAAGTGAGTTGCCTATTTCTAACCTAACCCAGTTCTCTTAACCGACACCTCATGTGGAAATTCTCTAGTCTACCGGTAATAAGGATTCTCTAAGTCAACCCAGTCCCTATGGCTTTCTCTGGAGCAAATTAAGGAAGTTTCAGGTGTCCTCAAGGGATTAGAGACATCACAGCCTTCAGGATATCTACCAAATTTTTCTTCAAATTAATTATATAGGTAGAGCTAGTGTTCAAGGAATGTTTTTCTTTTTTTCTCCTCTGATGGGACAGAAATTACAGATTTACTAATGAATCACATGCCTAATGAGAAATTGATTGTTTCCTGTTTACATGCTGTTAAGACTTTGGTAATTCGAGCTACACAGAGTGCTTTGAAATCTGCATATTAGCGTGGTATGGGTGTTGTGAGTTTAGTTAGTTATTTTAGTGACTAAATTCTTTAGTTTTGTATTTTTCTTCACAGGTATCTTGGCGAGTTGAGCTATTACTTAGCGCCCCCGCCAACATAAAACTACTAACCCCAACAGCCATAACCACTCTTTCCGGTTATATTCAGCCAGTAGCCTTTTGCTTCTTTAACGATACTCATCTTTGGGTTGTCTCCTGCCCTTATAATTATTAAATAAAGGATTAAGAATGTTTGTTACCAAATACTATGAGCAATTTACTTCTAATCTTGTTTTTGGTGAAGAGAAATAAGCAGAATTTAGAGCTTAAAGAACTACAAAATCCTTCAAGTCGATCTCTCCAAATCTGATGTGCTGGTTATAAGCCAGAGATAACCAGTGAGAAGATCTTGTACTGCTATATCTGGTTACCTTAATAACTCAGATACCTTAATAAAATGGAGGGGAGATAGCTCTGATTCTTTTTCATTGGTGCTGGGATAGTGGGAAGCTGAAGTGTTTTCTGAGGACAAAATAATTACTTCAAATAATTACCTTGCTTATAAGAGGAAATAACTTAAAATAATTTTGACTGTGTAATAACAGGTAAATGGTTATATAAACTGTAAATCTATTCAATGAACTATCATGCATTTATTAAATCTACTTTTATGAATATTAAATAATAACATCTCAGAGTATTTCTAATATGTTAAAGAAGCAGAGTGAAATTTTATAAACAAAATGATTATAAGTCTATAAAAACTCTAAAAATACGTTAGTTATAGGGAAAAAGTTCAACAGGAAATATGTTAACTAAGTAATTGTTTTGGTGGTGTGACTTTGTATTCCTTTTCAGAATTGTCAGTATTTTATAATTTTTTGTTACTGCCATTTTAAAAATGTTTAAGCATTTGTTTTATTTAAATGTTTAGATCTTCATAGCTGAAAAGGTATTTATCCAAGTTCTTAAGGAAGAAAATGCTGCTGCTTGGTAACATTGCAGTTAGGTCATTCTAAATTGCGTTTTTCCTTCTTTGACAAGACGACCAATTGGAACCTGCTGCGTGGTGCTAAGATACTCCAGCACATCTAATGCACATGTCGAGGGGTGAGGAGTTCACAGTTAAATGAACAGGAATCTGGTACATGCCACTAGTCTGAGATACTCATGGTGCTTTATAGCCACAGTTTTAATACAGTTTTAGTAGGTGTTAGAACTTCTCCAAACAAATAATACAAATTATTGGAAATCAGACACAGTGCATACTTGCCCCTGGGGACTCCTACTTTGAATTAGCAACCAACTGCAGGCTCCTTGTTCTCTAGCTTCCTGGCTGTGGTTGAGGTTCAGGCTCTTCGTAAGGGAAAACTAGCTTCTTAAAAAATTGTTACAATCGCATGCATGTACACGGCCAAAAAATGGATTTTCTACCCTGAATTGCATTATATTTTTGAAAGGGTTTCTGTTAAGAAAACCCATTTGTTATTTTTATTTAATGTAGGGTAATTTGATTACCTTTACAACATTCCTGCAGATGAATGATTTACTCTCTTTAACTGTTCCAAGAGGGAGACTTTGGTCAACATTTAACAGTGACTGCCAGGCTAACAAAGTGAGGAAGTTTTATGTTGTGTGTTCGCATATATCTTTTGTACTGTTTGGGTGAATTGACTTTTTTTTGTAATAGTTTATTTTTTATTATATTTTTTCCCGTTATCATTTATCCGCCTTATACCCACCGCCCTCCTGCAGTCATCACACTGTTGACTGTGTCCATGAGTCCTTTATTTGCTCGATGTTTTTGGTTTTATTTTAAATTTCTTTTGATCTGTGTGTATCGTGATAACTCCTTTGCAAGATAATCTTAGGATGACCAGGTGACAGGGAGCTGAAAATGGGAAGTTGTCTTTCAGTAGACAAACAGGTCCTAACTCTAAATGCTCAAGAATTCAAACATAAACCCTTAGTGAAGGTAGTTTTCCTCTGTGTCTGTTTTTCCTGCATGTGAACATAGAATCCAACTGCAGCTATATAAAATCTAAGGTTTATTCTCCAGAATGATAATTTTGGTACCATGTTGACTAAACCTATACTTCGGCTGCTGCAAAACACACACGGTGACCCCTGTAGCTCACTGTTTTAGTAAAAAAAGACCTTGAAAATGTGTTTTCGTAAATAGTCCATTCTTTAGAAGACAAAATAACTTTATTTGCTGTATTCTTTTTAAAGAATAACGAACATATAGAAAAGTGAATAAATTATAAATACTAAATAGTTTGACAAGTTCTCACAGAGTAGACATACCTGTGAGATTAGCACAGACATTACCGGTTTCCCAGAACCTTCTAGCCTTTCTCCCATCAAATCGTTACCTGTCTCCCTGAGGGTAATGATTATCTGCATTTCTAATACTGTAGCTTGGTTTTCCATGTTTGTAGAATGACCCAATATGTACTCTTTTTTTGGTGTCATTTTTTAGACTCAATATTACATCTATGAGATTCATCAGTGCATGTGGAAGTAGTTTTGTTCATTCTTATTTCTCTAAAATATTCCACCGTATGGCTACTCACAATTTATCTATTCTTTTTTTGTCCTTTTTGAAAGATTTTATTTATTTCTTTAAGTATATTTTATTGATTATGCTATTACAGTTGTCCCGTTTTTTCTCTCTCCTTTATTTCTCCCAGCCCTGCACCCTCGCTCCCACCAACATCCCCCCCCCACCCTTAGTTCATGTCCATGGGTTGTACATATAAATTCTTTGTTTTCTCCATTTCCTGTACTATTCTTAACCTCCCCCTGTCTATTTTGTACCTCCCAGTTATGCTTCTTAGTCCCTGGACCTTTTACCCCATTGTCCCTTCTCCCCCTCCCCACTGATAACCCTCCATGTGATCTCCATTTCTGTGATCCTATTCTTGTTCTAGTTGTTTGTTTAGTTTGTTTTCATTTTTGGTTTTTGGGGTTTTTTTTTTAGGGTTAGTTGTTGATAGTTGTGAGTTTGTTGTCATTTTACTGTTCATAGTTTTGATCTTCTTTTTCTTAGTTAAGTCCCTTTAACATTTCATATAATAAGGGCTTGGTGTTGATGAACTCGTTTAATTTTACCTTATCTGGGAAGCAGTTTATCTGCCCTTCCATTCAAAATGATAACTTTGCTGGGTAGACTAATCTTGGATGTAGGACCTTGCCTTTCATGGCTTTGAATACTTTTTTCCAGCCCCTTCTTGCCTGTAAGGTTTCTTTTGAGAAATCAGCTGATAGTCTTACAGGAACTCCTTTGTAGGTAACTATCTCCCTTTCTCTTGCTGCTTTTAAGATTCTCTCCTTATCTTTAATCTGGGGTAATGTAATTATGATGTGCCTTGGTGTGTGCTTCCTTGGGTCCAACTTCTTTGGGACTCTCCGGGCTTCCTGGACTTCATGGAAGTGTATTTCTTTTGCCAGATTGGGGAAGCTCTCCTTCATTATCTTTTCAAATAAGTTTTCCATTTCTTGCCGTTGTTCTACTTCTAGCACCCCTGTGATTTGGATGTTGGAATGTTTCAAGTTGTCCTGGAGGTTCCCAAGCCTCTCCTCATTTTTTTGAATTCTTGTTTCTTCATTCTGTTCTGGTTCAATGTTTATTTCTTCTTTCTGCTTCACATCATTGCTTTGAGTCCTGGTTTCCTTCCCTTTACTGTTGGTTCTCTGTATATTTTTCTTTATTTCACTTTGCATTGCCTTCATTTCTTCCTCTATTTTGCGACCACACTCATCCATTTCTGTGAGCATCCTGATAACCAGTATTTTTGAACTATGCATCTGATAGGTTGACTATCTCTTTGTCACTTAGTTTTGTTTTGTTTTGTTTTTGTTTTTTGGAGTTTTGACCCATTCTTTCATTTGGCTGTATTTCTCTGTATGGCATTCCTGTTATGTTATAAGGGGTGGAGCCTTAGGCATTCCCTAGGGCAGGTCAACCCACATTGTTGCATTGTGGCGCGGTATGTGGGGGAAGGGCCAAAGAGGGAACAATGCCTGTTGCTTGGCTCTCTGCTTGCTTTCAGTCACTTTTCTTGTTACCCACAGCCAGTTGGGCCCTTCTGGTGCTGGTTCACAGGTGGGAGGGTTTGTGTACATTCCAGGACCCTGTAGGTCTCTCCAACGAACACTCCTGTGAGGCTGGGAGTTTCTCCCCCCACTGCAACCCCTACAACTTTTTACAGCCAGAAGCTTTGAGGCTTTCTTTTCCCACGCTGGAACCCTGGGTTGCATAGTCTGTCTCGCTCCCCTGTTGTTCCTCCTAGTTTATCTGCACGCAAATGTGGGACTGCCAGCCACCATCTCTCTTGCCCAATCCTCCAGCCACTGCTTGTTGTGTGTCCTATCCACCCTGGCGCCCGTCTCTACCCCTCCTACCAGTCTGGATGAATGTTTCTTCTTGAACTAATTCCATACAGTTCAATTTTCTGGCAGTTCTGGTTGTTTTTTGTTTTTAAATTTGTTATTGTCCTTCTTTGGGTTGTTTGAGGAGGTATATCTTCCTAACGCCTCCATCTTGGCTGGAAGTTGTTATCTGTTCTAAAGTTGTTGGACATTTGAGTTGTTTCCAGCTTTTCGTTATTAGAAATAGTGCTGTTTGGAAACTTCTCTATATATTTTAGTGAAAGAGCATTTTTCTTTTAAGTACATACTTCGTGATGGAGTTGCTGTGTCATAGGGCATGAAAGTGTTCACATCCTGCCAAACGATTTTCTAAAGGATTATACCAGTGTATATTTTTTTACTAGTATCATCTAAGAATTTCAGTTAATTTACATACTTGCCAAAATTGGAATTTGTATGTCTTTATCATTTTAAGTCTTCAATTAGATGTATATCTATCTATCTATCTATATATATCTCTATAAAACAGTGATGTTTTTAATTGCACTGTTTTTGAAGACTAATGAAATAGAGCAGCCTTTCATATGCTTATGGGCCATTTACATATACTTTTGTTGTGAAGTATCTATTCAGGCCCCTTGCCCATTTTTGTAGTTAGGTTATCTACATTTCTATTCATGATTTTTTAGGAGTTCAGTATATATTTAGGTCAGTGTTTGTGGTAGACAGAAAAATGGTCTTCAGAAGATGTCCACATCCTCATCCCCAGTACCTGTGAGTGTGTTAATAGCAAAAGGAACTTTGTAGATATGATTAAGAGTCTTGGGATAGCGAGGTTATCTTGTATTATCTGGATATACCCATTGTAAGCTAAAGAGTCCTTATAAGAGGAAGGTAAGAGTGTCAGAGTCAGAAAGGGTGATGTAGTGATGGAAGCAAAGGTTAGAGTGATATAACCGGGAGCCAAGGAATGTGGGTAGTTTCTAGAAACTGAAAAAAGAAGCAAAAAACAGATTTCCCCCTAGAGCTTCTTGAAGAAATGTTGCCTTTAATTTTATCTCCATAAGACCTATTTTGTATTTCTGATCTCCCAAAACCCTAAGATAATAAATTTGTATTGTTTTAAGCCACTAAATTTATAATTTGCTTCAGGAGTAATAGGTGGCTAATATAGCTGCTCACAAACTTTTTGATCTTCAGACTCCTTTACACTCTTAAAACTTATTAAGGTCTCGAAAGAGCTTTTGTCTATGCTGTTTATATCTACCAATATTTATCATATTTGAAATTAATACTGAGAGATTTATAAAATATTTATGTATAAATTTTAAAATAACAGTATTCACCTTTATTTATTCACATGAATAGCATATATTCCAAGAAAAATAACTATGTTTTCCAAAAAAATAGTGACACGAATTACATTGTTTTATATAACTTTAATGCCTGGCTTAATAAAAGAAAATTTGATATCTCAAATCTGCTTCTGCATCAGTCTGTTGTAATATGTTTTTTAGAGTTGAAGTACACGAGAGAACCTAGCACAGATACATATTTGGTAAAGGAGGAATACTTTAACCTGTTCAGATAATTGTTGACATTCTCTGGTACTATAACAAAATTTGGCATGATAGTTTATTATTTTTTTTATTGATTTGAGAGAGTGAGAGAGAGATGGAGATGTTGGTTTGTTGTTCCACTCATTGATGCATTTGTTGGTTGACACTTGTATGTGCCCTGACTGGGGATCAAACCCACAACCTTGGTGTATGGGCAGGATGCTCTAACCAACTGAGCTACCCAGCCAGGCTGACCGATGATAGTTTCTTAAAGGTTAGTCTCAGTGTGGAATCTGAAACCTTATCAATGAATTTTTTGTACTTTGAATACATCTTTACTCATGCATGGTTTTGTAGCATTACACATGGATCATTTAGAAAATATTGGTTCACTGAGGCAGATCTGCCAAATGTTGATATATTTTATGATATAATATTTTTAAAAACATGCTTAATAACATTACCACTAGTCATTTAAAAAAGTTTTTAAGTATTATGAAGCCATATCATAATGGCAGATACTATTTTTCTAAAATTAAAAATTTTTCTTGTAAGCATTACTTGTGCCATTGGCAACTAATACTGTCAGTTTTCTTTAAAGATGCTGTCATTCTCATTTCTATCATTTCCAAGAACATGCCCATCAAAAACTGAAGTTTGAATAACAATTTGTCTAGCTATTCTTTCTTTCATTTTTTAAAGATTTTATTTATTTATTTTTAGAGTCAGGGGAAGGGAGGGAGATAGGAAGAGAAACATCAATGTATGTTTGCCTCTTATGGACCCCCTACTGGGAACCTGGCCTGCAACCCAGGCATGTGCCCTGACTGGGAATTGAACCGATGACCCTTTGGTTTGCAGGCTGGCACTCAATCCACTGAGCCACACCAGCCAGTGCTGTCAGCTACTCTTTCAAGTAAAAAGGATATTCTGTAAAAAAAGGGGTAGTTAGTTCAGTTTGTAACTCAGGCACACAAATGCTTTTCCTGAGACAATTATCATACTTCAGCATGCAACATAAATGCTTTACACATACTATTGTGCGTGTCACACAAAAAATAAAAAAAACATACTCAAGGATATACTCAAGATACATTAGTTATTTGAGATTATTAACAGAATAGTGTGCCCTGGCTGGTGTGGCTCAGTGGACTGAGCTCCGGCCTGCAAACCAAAGGATTGCCAGTTCGATTCCCAGTCAGGTCACATGCCTGGGTTGCCGGCCAGGTCCCCGGTGGAGAGCACGAGAGGCAACCACACATTGCTGTTTCTCTCCCTTTCTTTCTCCCTCCATTCTCCTCTGTCTAAAAATAAATAAATAAAATCTTTAAAAACAAGCAAACAAAAAGCAGAATAGTGTTTCTATGTTGCCTTGGTGGTGGTAAAGGAAATATGAGACATTAGTTCCCAGGGGAACATATAATAAAAGGGATAATATTTCCTGCTTTATCAAGGGCATTCTTACATGAAACTAGAATTTGTTTTATTGAGAGTGCCTGGCAGTGATGTGTACACGGGTTACCAGGACAGTTTAGTGCCACGGCCTTAATTCAGGCTATGACACTAGTGGTTTTGCCCATCATTGCTTTTGCAAATGCCAACACAAGTGAAACCTCATTAGTGCAAATGTCAACACTATGAAAAAGGCAAATAACATCTAGTGTTGTTATGAAAATTGTTTGTCCTCATGGACCACCTGAGAGGACCTGAAGGACCCTCAGGCACCTATAACCTACACTTTTGAGAATTGCTGTTATAGCTATGAGTTCTTTATAGGATATATGTACTTTGTGTCTTGCCTCTTAATGGCATCTTTTGATGATGTTTATTACCCTTTGAGAAGTATAAGTTTATTTTCTAGTATAATTTTCAAATTTAAACTTTTTTTCTCCCCAAGGAATTGAAATATTGGTCACCGCAAGTTAGTCACATTATAATTTTCCTGTTCTACTTCATGCCACACCTTTGAGTTCTAATTCCTCAATTTTCTTCCCTAGTAAATGGAGTTGCCCACTTTATAGTTTTACTGTGTATGATCTCTGCTTCTTATGAGTCTGCATTCTCTTGTTATGTATATTTAATATGCTTTGCTTATGGTCAAAGATTGTCAGAGATTGCAAGTAACTTGAAGCAATAATGATATTGACTTGTAGGTAGGAGAAGATAAGGGAAAGAATATAAAAGTAAATCTGAAATGTTTACATGAGATTAGATTCCTCTAGATCACAGATTTTTTTTTATTAGCAGTTGTAGGCCTAGAATAATTTTATTTCAGGAAATGAAATGAATATTTGAAACCATGAAATGAATTATCCTAAAACAATGAAAACTTGATATGTAGCAAATAATAACACTACCTAATGTGTATTCAAGCATTTAATAAATATTAGTTATAATATTTATAATAGATAATATTTAATCTTATGGAATATATTATAGATGTTATTAATATATTAAATGATTATTAAAAGAAGCCTTCTATACTACATGTGAGAGACATTAGTTGTTGTGAGATTATTAAAGGAATAGTGTTGATACACTGACCTGTAGGTGGTAAAGGAAATGTGTCAGTTCCCAAGGGGACATTTAATTGTGATCTTTCTTTAGGGTTTCCCTTTCCTTTAACAGTGTGGTCCATGGGGATCCTTCCAGTGTTTTTTGTTTATCTCTTTACCTTCTTGGTGGAACGTGGTTCCCAAGTGTAGGGAAGGGGCTGAGTCTAATGAGCGTAAGCTTTACAGCATGTCAAGTTTCAACAGTAACGCTTGAAACTCCAGCCCTGGTTCGGCTCTAATATTAGTTCATGGCCCCAGTCTACTGCAAACAATGTGGCTATGATTAGCCTTAATCATCCCTTTTCTGTGCTATTGAGGAAAGATTGCTATACCTGGCACAAATGTATTACTGATGCTAACTGTAGAAAGTCATGAGGAATGTCTAGTGACCTTCTGTCTGATGTAGTGAATTTGTTTAATTAGGTTATATAGCATTTGATCTGCTTTTGATTAAAAACCACTACCCCAAAACTATCAAACCACAATGTCTTTATGGGATAATTCACAAAATTTACTTGTATTATGATTCACCTTGATTCTGTTTTGCCCCAAGTTGTAACAAGTAACCTCTCTCACTGTTTAATTTCTTATTTTTAAAATTTTGTGAAAGTCATGTGATTAATTTTTAATATGTCTATACCCTCAGTATGTGATCTCTACCTTAAGTCCTCTGGCAAACTTGCCTGGCTGTTTCTTATTTCATAGACACTGAGCAGATACTTGGCTCACATGCTACTAGTCCGAAAGCCTAGGAAGCACTCTGAGAAAGTGATCTTGTCTAAATACCAGTGTTTAGCGTCTTTTTTTCTCTTTCCTTCGGATCTCTTTGTAGTCCATTTTACCCTCTCCACATTCACAGGAAATGTGAATACTGAGGAGTCTGCCATAAATTCCTGGTGTGCTGATTTTGTCTATTATTTTTTCCAAAGGACAGACTGTCAAATTGTTATGGAAAGAAAGCAATTTAGATCTGGCTGCTATGGATATTGTTCCTAGCTCTTACCGTTAATTTGCTACCTTTTATTTCGAGTAAAATTTGAATGCCAAATGGCCCTCTGTTTCCTCTTCTAGAAATGAGAAAGCCAAATGCTGGAAAATGTGATTGTGTGGAAGATGGATTAGATCTATTTTGAATGGATCTTACAAGTAGAAGTTAGAAGTAAATTAAATAGAGCACGAACTAGTTAATTCATGGTCAGCATTTGAAAAGAGAATGGGTGATTTTTTATAGGATGTTATAGAGGCAGTCCTTGCATGTGGCAGAATGTTAGAATGAACTCTGAGTCTTCCAACCCTGAGATTTCCATGCTTCCTCCTCTATGCGCTGGAAACACACATGAGGAATAACTTGGTGTGTAATTTGATACCATGTCCATATACTGTTTAAAGGTCATCCAACCTAGTAACTGTAAAAGCATATTAGAAATTAAACTAATAGTGAAGATAATTTTAGATCAAGGCTTGAATTTGGAGTAATTTTTACCTTATGTTTCTTGTATTACTCTTACTCAGTTATTACATACTTAAGTTTGATATACTTATAGAACCTCATTGTGAGGATCTGTTCTAAAATTTCATTATAACTCTTTCCTCAATAACTGCAATAAAAAAATAAAAGATAATTCAGTAAGACAAATTGGAAAGTGAAATGAGAAACAGAAACACCAAAAGTAAGGGATTTAGAACATAAGTTATGTGAATAATGAATATCTTTATTTATTATAAATAATATAAAAATCTTTATAGTATAAGCTGAGGTGTATTTTCCTTATAGGTTAAGTATAAGTGAAACAATAGACATGCAATTGTGTGCTTTTGTTATTTTACTGTCTGGCACTATAGAGTCTCACAGGACTCTTTTTAACTTAGGAATATATAAAAGAATGCTGATCACACTCCATCCCTCCTTAAAGCCCTTAGCCACCTTCCCAGATGCAACTGTGACGATTACTATTGTGAGATGAGCTGGTCCATAGTTGGATTTCTGTCCAGACGTTCTAAGACACCACTGCATTCAGTATTTACAAGGAATTAAGATTTCAGCACTTTAGGTCTGAACGTGTTACTGATTTAACCAGATCCTCCAAACCAAGGGAATTGTTTTTATAGAGCAACGTATAGTAATTTTTGCTAATTTTTATATTTGACTTTTATTTAAATATAACCCATTATTTTAGTTGTCTAGGTGGCATATTTGGTTTAAAGTTTAGTTCATTTCTCCTCTGTTCCCATGATAAATTTTTTATTGTTGTTGATTGCAAGGCAATGATGAACGATGTCTAAACTTTTCTCTCTTAGACTGTTGTTTAAGTATACTTGAATTGGGAGTGCATGAAGTAAACCATTATTTGAAATATATTATGTGCCTCATTGTAAGCTGCTAACCTGTATCATCATAAGTTGACTTCGGAAACAATTGCCTAATCACATAATGTGAAAACCAGTTACTTAAATTAATAGAGGATGGGGTATATTGTTATAGTTAAAAATAGACAAACATAAATTATGTTTTTTTCAAAAAGATGATGTTTCAAGAAATTATGGAACAGTTTCATATACTTGTAATCTAGTAGAAGAGAAAGGGAAAGATGACCCTAACTATGTGCTGGGTATTGGAATACATTAAAACAGGAATAGTCCTGCCAATATAATAGCCTCTGTCTTTTAATATTAGTGTAGTATCTAGCCTGATGCCTAACATATTTCATTCCACAGAGATTAGAAAAATGAATTTCAAAGGTCTTAAGTGACTTATTCAGGCTTATTACAATTACATAATGGCAAAACAAAAAATAAAATAAAACCCAGGTCTTCCAATTCCTAGTCAAGCATTCTTTTTATGTACCACATTACTTCTAAGATTCATGTGTGTTTATCACACATATGTGTGTATGTATACGTGTGTATGTAATATACATTTAATATGTGTATTATGTATATATGTATTTATACATAGACACACACACACACACCAAGTAAAAGGATAATAACTGATATGGTAATTTCCCTGCCAGTAAAACTCAATGTGATTTTGCAGTGGTAACATCAAAACCTTTTACCTCCATTTCCTCGTATAAAAATAGATGTTCAGCACTCATTCAAATGAGTTTATTGAACTCCTATGTGAAAGACAGTAGACTGATCTTTGAATAACAATAGGCTGATATAAGATATGATTGGTACTGTAATAGTGATATAAACAAAGTACAGTAGAAGTCCAAGGGGAATGCTGAGAGAGAGGAAATTTGGGAATGATTTTGTAAAGAAAATACCAGTTATATTGTAGTGGGTTTTGAAGAATATATTGGAAAGTTCTTTTAAGACAAGGTAACCCCATAAAGAAAGCAGTAAAGTCTGAAAGCTCAGAGTGTGTATGAGAAATAAGTAGTTTGATACATCCTGAGCTATGGATATATAAAGAAAAATAGCAGGGAAAAACAAAGTGGAAGAAGCAATGTTTAGGGCCAGATATGAAAGAACCCAGCTAGCCAATGAAAGGAAAACGGAGAATCACTGATTGGTTTTGCACAAGTAAGTGTTAAAATCATAACTTTGTTTCTGGAAAATTAACTTGACAGCAGGAAATTTGACTGGAGATGGAACAAATTATGGATGGGAAAACTAATTAGGAGTTAGTTGCAGAAATTCCTACTAGTACATCTAGTTCAGATTAAAGAATGTTTGAATTGCTAAAGATGAAGGGAGAATTAGTAAGAGATATTGTGGAAGTAGAATCAATATAAGCAGATAACGAGTGGAAGTGTAGAGTAAGGGGGGAGGTCTGGATGAACTTTGAGCCAGGACTTTGGAGAGCGATGGGGTAGTATCAATAGAGTAGATAACACATAAAGAAGAGCACTTTTAGGAAGAGGTGATGAGTTTAGATTTGGACATGACTGTGAGGTCGTTTGTTGTATACTTATTCGTAGGATTACGGTGTTATGCCTATGACATTGTATAAATTATTTGGAATAGATGGACCTAAATGGTTCCTTTTCCTGATGCGATTCTATATTTTTCAACTTTGACCTTTTATGGAAAGGTTAATGGAGAGGTTTTTGTCCTGTGCTTAATGAAAGTGTATTATCTGATATTGAAATATCTTAGATTTGTTAACTGAGGGATGTGCATAGCATCTCTACTTTGTATATTGTTTGTGGTAGATTATATAGCAAGAAATTCTACTTCTATCACTATAATTCTGGGGAATTTTCTTTTTCCACTATAAGAGACAGAATAGGGTGCCAGATCAGATTAGCACTCAGGGATCACATTTTTACTTTAGAAAAAGAAATGTCTTATATGCAGCCACATGTGAAAACAAAGGACTAAGTTAAAATGTTTTAAGTTATAGATGTACAATAATATATATAGTTCTCCATCTTGGAAATAAGCTTTTTTAGGTTGTTTTTCCCAAAGTAGATCTTATTTATTTAACCAAAACATATATGCCAACAGTATACAGCAACTGTTCTAACTTACTTTACAAATTTTAATTGTTTAAGAACTCATGGGATTGGTAGTATTTTACTCACTTTACAGTTGAGGATACTCAAGCACAAAGAACTTAAGTTGCCCAAGGACACACAGCTAATAAGGGACAGAGGTAAGATTTTGCTGCCTCTAGTTCCCGAGTAAAGGCATCAACAGCTTTTACAGAATCAGTCTGGTGTTTTTTAAGAGCTGATGTTTTTCTAGACAGCATGGGCGAAGTTAAGTAAAATTAGGCTTTAGAAAACATTTCAAAAGAAAATCCTGACCCTTCGCCTCAGTATTTGTCTTGCTCTGGACTTTCATTAGCAAGAATCTAAACTGGGACCTGAAGTGTTAATGAAGAGAGAAGGCATTAAATGTGAGTTCAAGGTGATTTCTAAAAGAACTAGTAAAACTATATACACTGGTCTGTTAAGAGTGTTTCTTTATAACTGTTGATAACTACATGCCCAAGTTTCAGAATCATCGTAGTTTTCTCTCTGGTTATTTTTCTTATTGAGGTTTTTTAAATTTTTTTATTTTTTTTATTTTATAGTCTAATGCCTTAGATAAACTGGTAATAATGCAGTTGTATCTCAGTTACATTTCCTTTGCAGTGTTTAGTCTGTTTTATTATTATGCACACAACTTTGGAATAATGAGAGCTCCTAGAATTTGAGGTTCACTGCTTTCAATTTAGTTGAACAAATATTTTTTGAGCATCTTATATGAGCTCAGCGATGTGCTGTGCTGCTTGATAAGGCTATACAAATGAAATCTCTGCTCTGAGGAAAAACATAAGTGTAATGATTTGGAGTCCTGCTGATTTAACCCCGTGGGATGCAGCCGTCCTAAAGATGCACGTTAGGAATAATTTATCACCAAAATAAGTTGAAATCAGTAAGTAAAGTGATTTATTCCAGGTTTAATTCTTTGCCCTCACTGAAGATCTAGAGTAAGAGCACAATGTGATCACATTTCTGTTATAGCTGCATTAAACAAGAAGAATCCCTAATTTAGTTTCCAATATTAGTGGAGGTAATTTTTGGAGGCAAAATTTAAGTGAATAAGCTAGTCACCAAAATAATAGTTTAAAATTCCTTATGAAGTTGTTGGTGAATCTTCTGAAGCCACGGCATCAAGTCTTGAAAAGTATGTTCAAAAGTAAGAGTTTATATACTAGGCTAGAGTATATAATAACTTAAAAATGATGCTGTGGTGTTTTTAGTGCTCTAGGAAATTTAATCAGGCAGACTGAACTGTTTGATCTTTTGGTCTCCATTACAATTTATGATAATATTAGTACACAACACCTGAGACGATAGCTTTTAGTATCCCCACTTCATAGGAGGGAGTTAGTACCTTGTGGTTAAGTGCCTTGTCTGTGTTCCCACAGCCATGAATTGATTGGCCCAAAAATCAATCTCAAATCTCTGGCTCTAAAGTTCGTTCTCTTTAGTACACAGTGTGTTATATTTTCCACTGGCAGCATTGGCAGCTCAGTTCCATTGAATAATATTTAAACCAAAATAGAGAAATTCAGGATTTCTTCTGCCTTTTTATTTCTCTTTCATTAAGGTTATTTATTTCTTTCGATGGATCTTGGTTGCTAGTGAAATGATATCTCAAGTAAGTTATAAAGTTTAAATTTCTCCTCTGCTATGACTTTTCAGGAAGCTAAGGAATTTTTATAGTTTCTATTTTCTATTTACATCTTTTTTTCCTCTCAGACATTACTATAAAGAACCTTTAAGACTTATAGAGAAAAACATAAATTTCATTCATATGGTTGGAAGCAAAGACCAACTTTATAGATGAGCAGAAAATGTTGGTTATATCAAGTTTATTTTTGCTTTTTTTTTTAAGTAAAATTCTAAGGTAACGAGATGAAGAAATGTAACCTCAGTTATGTTATGGGTCTTTAGTTTTGTGCGTGTGTGGTTTTCAAAACAATCATATCATAATGTACTTCCAAATAAAATTTATTCTTCAAAATAGTCTTGGGAAGCTATACAGTTTTTCTGCAGAAGTATATTTAGACCCATTTTGTGGATCATGTTGTTCTGCAGTTATTATTTGTTATCCCAAAGAGTGCCATTCGATTTAATTATTTCTTTGAGATATATTTGTTAAATGCCTATAGAATGCAAGAAACCATGATGAAGTAATCTCCCACCTTATTCCTTGGTCTTGGCTCTGAAGTAAGGATTCTTAGCCATGGCACTGTTGACATTTTAGGTTGGATAATTCTTTGTTGTGGGGTCTGTGCCCTGTGGGATGTTTAAAAGCATCCCTGGCCCCTACTCATTGGAATCCAATAACTCCCTCCCCGTCACCCTCCCCCTGCCAAAATTGTGACAACCAAAAATGTTTCTAGACGTTGCCAAATGTGCCTCAGGAAGCAAAATCCTTCCTAGTTGAGAATTAATGCTCTAAGCAGGGGTGTCCAACCCACGGCCCATGGGCTGCATGCAGCCCAGGATGACCATGAATGCAGCCCAGCACAAAATTATAAATTTACTTAAAATATTATGAGATTTTTTGTTCTCGTTGGTGTTTGTGTATTTAATATGTGGCCCAAGACAGCTCTTCTTCTTCCAGTGTGACCCAAAGATGCCAAAATGTTGGACACTCCTGGGTAATGTCTGAATTAAAAAAAACAACACAAAAAACCCCAGTGAATAATTACTCCCACTGAATATAATAAAAGTACTGGCTATGAAAGCTGTTCTTAAAGAGGAGTTTCAAGAATATTCAAAGAATGATTAGCACTATTGTATAACCACCTGTGGTTATGTAAGTTCCAAAATGTTTATTAAAAATATTAAACTTCTTTATGCTTATATCATTTGTATTACTTGTTCTTGATGCTTTTTTCACTTCTCATATGGCCTGTTTGTTTTTAATCAGGCAGTTTTTAATCATCTACAATAATTTTCAACTTAAAAATGTTTAGTTATCTTCTAATATCTTCATCATTTTATCTGCCTTTTCCATTTTGGGTTTTCCAATTTGGTATTTATTTGACACAAAGTATCAGAATATTTCTAGGCAGTAAGTGCAAACACCAGGATATGTGACATCCATGATGACTTTCAGAAAAGTTATTGGATATGGACAGTGTCATTGGAATCAAGCAAGAAATAAAGATAATTATTTTTTTGGTTTGCTTGTCGCTTAAAGGGAGTAAATGAATGAAATTATCTGTGAAAACTCTAAGCTCAAAATAAAATAAAAATATAATTACCACTAATTACAAAGACCCATTATTTTATATCCTTAAATTTGGTTTTATCAACTTTGATGTGATATCATCTGAAATTTATGTGAAAATTGAAATTCGACAGTTCTAAGAAAGATGGCTGATTGAGCTGATTGCCCTATTTAAAACACTGAATTGGACATTAAGAAAAGAGAGAGAGAGAGATGTAAGTTTCCGCCATAAATGAAAGTGTGGGAGTGATCTTAGCTTCAACCAATTGGTGCAAAGTCTATTTTCTATATGTTAATAAAATTTTAACCAAATCAAATTTGGATGTCAAAAGCTGACACATATATCCCTAATTTCGAGCAGGTTCTAGGTTTTACAAAGTAAATGAGAAAGTTCAGAAAGGCCTTGTTAGTAACTTGGAGGTAGGAGCATTAGGGATATGAGTGGCAAGGTAAAAACTGAGGCTAATTTTCATACTTCAGAACACAGAATGACAGAGGAGTTGGGGCTGATAGAGGATCATGTTATACTATCTTTATTTTTCTCAACCTGACTTTCTGTTGTAGAAAAATCCTTTCATTTGTGCTGCTGGCCCTGAGAATAATGGCTAAAATGTAAGAGAACTCCCCTCATGGAACTTGACATTGACTCAGGACAAAAGAGTCGTCGGAAGTGTTTGAGGACGCTATAGTTGAGTTTAGGTCATCTCAGCTAGATTCCCTGTTCTATAGCCAATCAATTCCTAGATTGCCAGCTTAGATTATAAAGTATGTTTTTAAAAATGACTGAGGAGAAGAATCCAACCACACTAAACATAGTAAATAGCAGATAGAACAAAATGCCCCTCTTTGTAGCTAAATGACAAGTACAACTTACAACCTGTATTATAAGTGCTACCAAAAATAAATAAATGTAAACATAAAAGCCAAATGGGGAATATATATTGAAGGAAAAATTACTCCAGGAAACTAGATAGCACATTAAGAAAAAGTAATTCTCAACACTCTTAAGGAGATAAAAGTGACTATGGACTTTATGATAAGAGATCAAAGAAGAGATTCAGGAGATTAAGACAGAGATAAAAGGACACCAAAGTAAGGTCTGGCAGAGGGGGATGAGTAAAACTATCAAATAATTAAAACCACATTAGACACAGGAAGATAGAGTGAATGATGGATGAAGCCGATGGACTTAATGACTTAGAGAAAATGCTTGAGAAAAATCATGCAAAATGCAGTGAGAAAGAGAGATTCAAAACTATTAGTGGAAATTTATTGATACAGGGGGAAAATCACCCCTGAAATAAATAGACTCAGTCTACAGATTGAAAGAGTTTACTAAATACCAGGAAAAAGTAGTAATAACTTAGAGCACTCCTGGTGACTTTTAAGATTTTAAAAAATTCCTTAAGTATTACTAGACTAAGAAAAAAGTCACCTACAATGTTTTAAAAAATTAAGTTGGCTGCATATTTTTTCTGAGGCCCCAAATAACCCTGTAATAATGTCTATAGAATGCTGGAGAAGAAAAAACAAACAAACAGGTGACTTAACTGAAAAGGTAAGAAATTACAGCTTTATGAACTCTTCCTAAAAATTTCCTTGGAAGATGAATCAACAGAAGAAATCCATAAATGCTAAAATTCCCACATAGAAGGATTGGTAATGAGCATGTTAAACACTGGATCAAGCAGACTAAAAATACAGGCATATTATGTCCAAATTTTTAAATACAAGATTTAGGAGGTCTGTCCAGAAGGTATCCAGCCATGTACTATGAAAAATAGAGACATTTATTGAAGAAGATACAAGAAATGTTGTACATAGGACAATGGCACCTCAGTCCCCTTCAAAGTAGGCACCTTGGGACCTCACACAGTTCTCCCAATTGCCATCTGCTGCTCTGTCATATTTTCTTGAATCTCATCGATGGTCTGAAATCTCTTCCCTTTAGTTTTGGGAAAAGGCAGAAGTTTCAGGGTGCCAGATCTGGGCTGTATGGGGGCTGAGTCACTTGGGTGATTTGATATTTCACCAAAAAACTCTGCACTAGATGTGATGCATGAGCAAACTTGTTGTCGTGATGAAGCTGGCAGTCGCCAGTTGCCCATGGCTGTGACCTTCTGAATCATCTGAATAGTTTCTGTGGAGGAATGTTCAAGCTTATCACAAAATTTGATGCAGATTTGTTGCGCTGCTCGCTCAGTCATTTTGAATGCCATGACCACACAGCGCACATGCTCACTCTATGGCATCTATCACCCCCGCAGACTAGTAGAGTGAAATCGTCAGTGTTTATGTGTGTGCTTTCTAGTAGAGTGAAATCGTCAGTGTTTATGTGTGTGCTTTCCGGTCCACTTGCCTTGGCTGCCAGGGTACACCGATTTTGCACAAAACTGTTCTCGTTATGTTAACGATGGCTGGACTTTTTTCAGACAGACTTTGTATAATTTAAAAATAACAATTTGTTATTTAACTAGAGTAAAAAGTTCAGAAAAAGTCAGCAAAATGGAGCCCTTTTTGGGGGTTGAGGTTGGGATAGAAGGTAGTATTAATATACTAATTGTTTCATATTTTCTAGGAGAGTTTATTTTTGAAGTATATAAATAGAAAAATATGGCTTCAGCATACTAGTGCATTTCATCAGTGGTAAAGAACATTTCTACTCACATTTTAACATCTTTAGAGTTGGAATATGTTTTCTAATCAACAGTAAAGCTATGGTTACAATTGACACCATATTTTCTTTTATTGCCATTTTAAATAACGGTGCATCTTATAGTATAAAAGTCATTAGCCTAAAGTGGGGGAAATGAAAGGAAGAAATATAAAATTAAGGATAAAAATTGGAAGATGACTTAAGATACAGAGGAAATTCAGTGCTGCATCTTTGCACATATTTATTTTACATATTTGACAATTTGGATGAAATAGATGATTTTCTAGGAAATTTAAAGCAGATTGAAAAGGAGAAAGAAAATTTAAACAGAAAGGAGAAAATATATTGTAAGGAATAAAAATGTCAAAAACCTTATCTATTCCTGTCTCTTAATTAAAACAACTTCTAGGTAGCTTTGTCAATAAATTCTGCTTGTTACCAAATCCCAATATTTGAGTCCGTCTGCCTACATGCACTGGCTGAAAGAAATGCACCAGCAGAGGTTTGCAATACAGAAAGGAAGTAGGTTAATATACAATAGACCGCTCTGGAGTTCGGACCAGCTCTTGCTCTCAGAGACCTGACTCCCCAATGGCGTATACGTTACAGAATATATATGGCAAAATAACAGCTTATTGGTAAGGGTAATGAATCGGTGCCTCAAGTGCGAGTTGGCTATGGTGTCCTTCTGCCTGGTTTCATGGAAAAGTAGTCAAGGGCTCAGGAGCTGAAAGATAACTTAGGTCAAGGTGTTATCTCTAGCCCACCAGAGGTCTAGACCTTGTGACTGTTAGTCAGCTCTAGGCTATTGTCTTCTGCTGCCTCAGGGGTAGTGATTAGTAAAGGAAGGGCTAAGCCTCTTTGGATATGTGGAAAGGAGAAAGGGGGAGAGAAATTTGATTTCTAAAACTAGGATTCTATGCTAAATTTAATCAAAGTCATAAAAATCCTGATTTTGCTATTAAGGAACAGGTAATATTAAGGCTATTAAAATTGTCCCTGATCATAGAGATAGAAGGCATAATTAACAGTTGTATTCATGAGACAACATAATATTGATACAAAACCTGACACTGAGAAATAAGAGAGAATCTGCAAGTCAGCCTTACACAATATTAATGAAAAAGAACATGTGCCATGGTCAAATAAGATTCATTCTAGGAATACAGGGTTATTAGTTCAATGAAATTTCTCAGACTACATTGTGAAAAAAAGATTAAATTTTTGGATACCTAAGAAACATTTAATATACTTGAATATTCATTTCTATATAAAATCCTTAGATAACCATGAGTGGATAAACAGTTCTTTAAAATAAGTGTAAGTGTGTGTGTGTGTTGTGTGTTTGTATAAAACAAGACAGGTGATTTCCTAGCACTATTATTTAATGCTTTTCCTCTAGAGGTGCCAGCTAAGGCCATTATATAAAAGCAACAGGTTATAAATACTGGGAAAAGGAGAGGTAACATGTTGATTACTTTTTGATTTTATGGTCCAATATCTGGAATTCCTTGAGATTTAACTAAAGAAAAACTGAATTTAAAAAAAATACATAATTTAATAAATACATTAATTTGTAGTTTTCCTGTACATAAACCAAGACACACAAAATTTAATGGATATAAAAATCCCATTCAAAATAGCAACTAAAAGATTGGGACATTTAGTAATAAACAGGAAATATATGAATGCTATATTAGGGAATTTTTAAAACTATTAAGTATCAAAATAATCCTTTCATATGTGATTTTAAAAAAACTATAAAAATGTCAGTTACCCCTTAATCCAATAAAGCTCAATAACAATTCTTTGCATTGGAACTTATTATGTAAAATTTATCTGTAAGAAAAAAATGTGAGAAAAGAAGTGATTAATAAAATTCTAAGAAAGAAAATTTGAGAGAACATACTTTTCGTACTTAATTTGGAAACTTAGACTCAAGCAAACATTTGGCACTTGCAAGGTTATCAATATATAGTTCCACAGAGTAGAGCAGGTAATCCAGAAAATAGAGAAGAGTATGCTTGGGAATTTAAATATATAATAATGATATTTCTGATCACTGAAAACAAGGATGGACTATGGAATAAGTGCTGTAGCAAGAGTTAAGTTGGTGAAGACTTGATTCATTCACTGCCCTTACAGCAGTGACCTAAATATGTTTTTTAAAAGTTATAATAATACAAGAAGAAAATGGAGTGGAATTTTCTCAACATGGCACAAAACTCATTGGCTGGAAAGGAAAAGTCTCCTGAGTTTGAATATGAAAACTCAACACTACTCTGTCAAAATCACTACAAACAAGTCCAATAGGGACAGACAGAGCTAATTTCTTAATAAACAAAATGCTTATATATTAAATTATTACCAATAAAAATTTGTAAGATCAAAATAAAAATTTTGTAAGATCAAAATAGGCTAGGCACACATCTAAATATTCTTTAATCCTCCAATCATACAAAATAATAGAGCAGATATATTTTTAAAATGAAAATAAATTAGTAGCAGTGCAAGGGAACAGGAAAGAATGTCATTGGCATACTAGATATTAAGGGATTTTTTGAAATTAAAAAAAGAAAATTTATGAGATTATTTGGAGAAAAAATACTGGAGTAAACCATCTTCTGAAGGTCAAGTAGGCAATTGCTGTGGTTTCAGTGTACCGATTTAAGCGGGTACCTGGTAAGGCCTTTCGTTTGGATGAAATGGCTCAAGAAGAAAAAAGACTTAACAGTGTGCCTTGCCTGGAAAAACTTACTCACCTCAAGGAACTTGTAATTAAGTTTAGAGGAAGAGACATATCTCAGAAAGATTTGTGGGTATCACTATTAGCATAACAAAATGAAGTTTACCAAAAGGACAATTAAAGTTTTGAGAGAGTTGTACTGCCAGATGTGCTAGTAGGTTCAACTAAAAGAGACTGTGGCTATTCATGACTCTTGTACCTCCTGCCCTCTGTGAATAGGAAGCAGCCTGATAAAGCTGCTCAGACCCAAGGTGGTCGTGGTGGGGCATTTTCTTCAGTGTCTTATTTATCGATCCAAGGAGGATCAAGGGAAATGAATGACCTCCTAGACAATGACAGAGCCAGCAGACTCAGAGAACAGAAATGTACTCCAAGCAAAGCCAGGGCCCCAGTTAAAGGAATATTCCCCACTCCCAGGGTGAGTGCCCCTCACAACTTCTGCCCAGCCAGGTTTCAAAATTTACATGGATAAGCAGCTGCTCTGTGTTCTTCATTCCTCCTCTTTTCAATTTGGAGATTTACTCTTGTTGTATTACTCCCATTCTAAAATATGTTGGATGTTTGAGGGGCTGCTAACTTGTCTTTTTAATTTATTGGTCTCCAGAGTAAAAGGTGCTACATCTGGATATTATTTTACTTATTATAATTTTTTAATTTTTCAATTATGGTTGACATACATTATCATATTAGTTTCATGTGTACACACCAGTGATTAGACATTATATAACTTACTAAGTGGTTATCCTGATAAATCTTCCACCCATCTGATGCCATATGTAGTTATTAGAATATTATTTACTGTATTCCCTATGCTATATTTTACATCCCCATGACTATTCAGTAACTACCAGTTAGTACTTTTTAACCCCTTCACCTTTTTCATCCATACCCCAAACCCTTTGCCCCCAACCGGCAACTGTCAAAATATTCTTTGTATCTATGAGTCTTTTTCTTCTCTGCTTGTTCATTTTGTTTTTTAGATTCAATTGTTGATACATATGTATTTATTGCCATTTTGTTGTTCATATTTTTTATCTTTTTTTCCTTCTTCTTCTTAAAGAAGACCCTTTAACATTTCATATAATACTGGTTTGGTGGTGATGAACTCCTTTAGCTTTTTTCCTTGTCTGGAAAGCTCTTTATCTGACCTTCAGTTCAAAGTGATAGCTTTGCTGGGTACAGTAATCTTAGTTGTAAGTCCTTGCTTTTCATCACTGAACATTTTTGGCCAATCCATTCTGGCCTGCAAAGTTTCTGTTGAGAAATCAGCTGACAGTCTTAGGGAAGCTCCCTTGTAGATAACTAATTGCTTTTCTCTTTCTACTATAAAGATCCTCTCTTTGTCTTTAACCTTTGCATTTTAATTATGATTTGTCTTCGTGTGCGCCTCTTTAGGTTCATCTTCTTTGGGACACTCTGCCCTTCCTGGATCTGTATGTTTATTTTCGTCACCAAGTTATGAAATTTTTCTGTCATTATTTTTTTCAAATAGGTTTTCAGTTTCTTACTTTCTCTCTTCTTCTTCCAGCACTCCCATGATACTAATGTTAGTACACTTGAAGTTGTCCCAGAGGCTCCTTAAACTATGCTCATGTTTTCTGGATTCCTTTTTCTGTTCTAACTGGGTGTTTTCTGCTTCTTTATCTTCCCATCTGTGATTTGATCTTCTGCTTCATTTACTCCACTGTTGATTCCCTGTAATGTATTCTTCATTTCAGTTGTTTTCTTTACTTCTGACTGGTTCCTTTTCATGTTTTTTCATTTCACTTTTATGTTTCCTGTCTCTTTGTCGAAGTGCTCATTAAGTTCATCTACTCTTCCCCTAAGTTCATTGAACATTCTTATAATGAGTGTTTTGAATTCTGCCTTTAATAGACTGCTTATCTCCATCTTGTTTAGTTCTTTTTCTGGAGCTCTGTTCTTTCATTTGAGATTTGTGTCTTTGTCTCCTCATTTTGGCAGCCTCCCTGTGTTTGTTTCTATGTATTAAGTAGAGCTCCTAAATCTTATGACCTTGGTAGAGCGGCCTTATGTAGTAGGTGTTCTATAGGGTTCAGTGGCGTAGCCTCTCTGATCATCTAAGATGGGTACTCAAGGAGAGCCCTGCTATGGGCTGTGTACAATCTCCTCTCTTGTAGTTGAGCTTTGATTGCTGTTGGCATGTCAATGGGAGGGATTTACCCCCAGGCCTATCAGCTGCAATGACTGGTTGTTACCACTGACCTCCAACCACCAGGGAGGATCAGTTGTGCAGTGACCTACACCACAGAGAAGGACTTTATTTGCACAGGAAAATCTGAAGCATGAACCAAGACAGGCCATTTGTGTGGAAAAACCACTGAAAACAGCCTAAAAGTTGGTGGAGTGAGGCCTGAGGACATCACTAGAGTGAAGCAAGCAGTGAGCCAGGTTGATGTGAGTCTCAAATGCAGCACCCACCACAACTTGCCCACTTTGTTGGGGGTGGGCTCATCAAAGGAACAGTGACCTCTGACAGCACTTTTGTCTGGAAGAAAGCTGTCGCCCCAGCTCTTGCCCTGATGGTGGTCTCCCCATATGCCTCTGGTGCCTTTTAAGCTGCTGCCCCAGCTTAAATGAGTGTGAGTCCAAGCAAATCTGCATTGGCTCTTTAAGAGGGACTGTTTGGGACTCCAGATGTTCTCTCTCACTTAGTCTCAATCTCCTCTGGTTTTTACAGTCAGAAGTTATGGGAACTTCTCTTCCAGGCACTGGAACCCTGGGCTGGGGCCCCTTGCTCCTCAGGGGGAACCTCTGCAGCCGAGATATCCCTCCCAATTTTATCTTCCGTATGTGGGTTTAAGACAAGCTGGTTCCACAATTCCTCCCCTCCTATCAGTCTCCATATGCCTTCTTTTTTAATTTTCTAGTTGTAGGACTTCCATTCAGCCAGATTTCAGGTGGTTCTGAATGATAGTTGTCTGTAGTTCAGTTATAATTTTGATGTGGTTGTGGGAGGAGGCAAGTACCACATTTACCTATGCCACTGTCTTGACCGGAGCCCCTGAATTTTAAATAGAGCCTGTTACAGATCCTGGACTTTGTAAGTCTGTTTTCATGATTGGATAGGAGCAGGGTTGTATATTTTGGGTATAGAAGGAAAAAGCAACTGTTTGTCACCAGTTGGCAGATTGTGGTATAATTATTTTCCCCAATTATTTCCTGCCTCTCTGTGTGGGAGAATTATCATATTCTACCCAGTGACATCAAGCCTCTTCATGTGACTTCCTATGTCCAGTAAAATGTGAACAGAAGGGATGCATATCACCTCCCAGTAGAATCCTTAAGAAACATTACGTTGTTCTGCCATGCCATTTCTCTTTTATGAAAGTAATATGTCCCAGAAAAGGGATGCTTTTTCAGCATGGCCCTACCTGACATATGGCATGAGTAAAAAATAAATTCTTTTATTTTTAAACTTTAAAAAAAAATTTATTTAGTTATAAGCCACAAAGATTTTGGAATTATGTGTTATTGTAGCAAAGTCTAGTGTAAGTTGTTCAACAAATCTAAGTTGGTCAAAGTTTTTATGTTCACCTCTAGAATCCTGAAGATGATAATATGTCTCCAAAAATCTCCTAGAAGTCACTGTTTCTCTGAACTTCGATGAATAATATAGAGTAAAAACTGTTGTTGCTATTTGGCACTATTCCATATGGGCCTATATACTATTGTTATTTCTCACAGTTCTAATATCTTCATTGCTTTTCCATAAAGTAAGAGCCAATAGTCAGAAATTTTAGTTTGTAACCCCTATTCCTCAGTAGTGGAGTGGAACGTTCCATTGGCTTTTATATTGGCACGGGAATTCTAGAATCTGTGGCCTAAATTTGTTTATCGCCCTTTGGACACTTAGAGACAAAAAGTTGTCACATCTGTGGGTGATACAGTAAACACACACACACACACACACACACACACACACACACAGATACAAAAAGGCTTTCATACATTTTCAGCTACAGCGTTAGTGTGTTTGTAAGAGTTTTCAGGATGCTTTTCAAACATAGGTTTTTGTTTTTTGTTTTGATGTGAGAAGACTTTACTTCTTTCCTTACTGCCTTTTTTGCCACAACCACAATGGTCAGTGTATTCTTTGGAGAACTGTAGGTTCAGCATATTTTCCTTTGTGTCAATTTGTTCTTTGATTTGTAAAGTTCCAGAACTCCATAGCTACATTCTGGTGATTGGGACAAAAGCCTTAGTCAGGAGATTTAGTTTTTTTAATTTAGCTCATTATCTTTCCTGAGTTGCAAATTTGAGTGAATACCTGAGTCTTAAGGATCTTGCAGGATTGCTATAGTAATTTGTTATGCTTCTTAAAAAAAAAATATAAAAACTCAGCATATTCATATTTTTTACAAAAACATTTTCACCAATTCATGACAGAGGGAATACTTATTATCAGGTTAATTCAGCCAAGGCAGTGGGCACAGAGTCTTAAGTAGGCATGGAAAGTAAGAATTATCATAAAGTTATATTGTAACCCAGTAATTGTCTATTGATCCTTTGATAACCAAAGCATCTTGAATTGAGGTAAGTATGAGCAGAGCTGGTCAGTTTCACTGAGCTGGTAAATTTTTATAAGACTTCAAGATTGTACTCTTGGGATTTAAGTCGGTCAAACTGACTTGAATTGAACTTTGGTACCCAAGAAGTTGGCACAAAAGATAACTAAGCAGGGCTAGCGAAGGTCATTAATTTCTAAAGTTTAACCAATTGACACTGAACGCATCTGTTCCTTGAAAGGCTGTTCTCCTGGCATATTAATATCCTTGCACAGAGGGCCTCTGTCCATGTTATGTGGAAATGGCAGAGTTCTTTGTCTTCTTGTCACATTAGCTAACTGGAGTCAGGGGCTAAAGCTTAAAAGTAACTTTTTTTCTCATTGTTGGATAAGTACTTATAAAACTGTTTTTTCTGGACAACTAGTAATTGGACAGTTAGATAAACCATTCATATAGTTGAGAAGGAGCCAAGTGTTTTTTTCAAGGGTTTTTGGAAAGCATTATGTAGTTTATTCATTGTTTTTTGACATTCTTGGCAATTGTTGTTATGGGATTTTAGAAAAATAATTTGTAGAATACTCAGTGCAGAGCCCTTTGAATTCTCTTAATGTCAGGGAAAGGACAGCAAGAGATCTCTGAAACTGGCTCACTTATAAATTAGAGATGATAGAGGTCTGGAACTCCTTTTACCTTGATGAACTAAAGCTAAAATATAAAGAATAATATACTATCTTTCATATACAAATATGCCATTAATGATCTACCATCTGTAACAGGGTTTTTTGTCGATTTCCTCAATTGAGATAGAAAACAAGGAATGAGAATGTTAAGTAGGTTATTCAAATCAATTATGTCTGTAAGATTTGAGAATTTCAGTTAACTTCAAGTTCTACTTAAGAAGGCAAGATGATGGGCCTACTAAAAAAGCAGAATTGACCAAAGTTGTGTTATAGAAGAATACTACCTAACAGTTTTCGAAGTGTGGCTCCTGTAACAGCAGTTGTCAGTGTCACAACAGTACTTATTAATAGTGTACCGCTCAGACTCCATACCAGGTGTACTGAATCAGAAACTCAGCTTTTGGCTTAGCACACCGTGTTTTAATAAGTCCTCCAGGGAATTCTGATAAATGCTCAATTTTAAGAACTACCAATCTAGAACAAAGTTCTTTTCTACTTGATGCTCATCATTGTATACCTAGATCAATTATTTTACAATCTAAAATTAGATTTTGTAATCTAAAAAAGATGCTGACCAGCTGAAGTGCTTCTAACAGAAAATTCTATGGTATAAAAAGAACTAGAAACTAAATTCTATGGGGATATTAGAAAAAGAATTGATATATTCAACCTAGGGAAAAAGATATCTTAGAGGCTTGACTTCATTAACTAAAGGGCTACCTTAGCTCCAGAAATAGAACTAAGCAGACAAAATCTTCTGGCAAACGTGTTATATGCTGTCTCTGTGATTTAGCCAGCTTCACCTCCCTGGAGGCATTTGTGTGCGTTCTAGACAACATTTTAATGGCAGTACAGCAGTTGTCATTCATGCAATGAGTTGAGGCAGGTGCCCACTAAGGTCTGTTCTAGACTCAGAGTGTACATACCTATGAGTCGCACTGTCATTACTCTCATTGAGCCTCTGGTTGTTACCTAGAGCATGTTCTCTGATTTAAACGATATATGAACCACTCTCCCCTGAAATGTTATTATTTTACCCCTGTTTAATCTCCAGCTAGGGTTAGAATTTGAATTAAACCTTACTTTCCTTCTACCAATTGAAGATATTATTTTACTGTTTTCTAGCTTCTTATTGCTGTCACTCTTATTTATTGTTTCTTTGTAGGCAATTTGTCTTTTCTTTCTTGTTACAAGATTTTAAACATTTTACTTCTCTGATTTATATTCTGGGTAATTCCTCAGATCTGTCTTCTAGTCCAATCCATTGTTTATATAATCTATTGAATTTTAAATTTCAGTGACAGTATTTTTCTAGAAATGCTGTTTGGTCCCTTTTCATATCTGTCTGTTTCATACTGTTCTGTTATTTTGCAATGATTTAAATTCCTTTTATCTTGTTTATAATCTTAAACATGTATTTTATTTTAACTTTCAGAAAGTTCTTTTTATCTCAGATCTCTGTCTATGCTTTTTGTTCATCTTTAGACTCTGCCTCATGAAAAATCAGTTTTTATGCAGTTTAAAATTTTTAATTGTGAGCTTACTTTCAATAAGAATTTTTTTTCCATGGAAAATGATGTTTCTTAGATTACAAAAGTGATTTTATTGAGCTCTTTGGAATTTGTTTTTCCTGGTTGTGTCTGAGATTTCACTGATTCATGACCAGTTTTTTGTTAATATTTTAGCTTAGGGATTCCTGTACTGCATGGGTATTGTAAATTCTGACAGCGCACCAGCCCTGAGATTTTGATTTCTCATGGGAGACAATTTTTTCTCCAATACTAAATGCACAGCTAAACCAAATCTTCCATGTCTCTTTAATCTGATCCTTTTTCACTGATATCATTTCACTTTAATGTGATTTCTTTTCACTGGACCTTTTGAGGTCTCAGAAGCATGCAGATGTTATGAATAAATATTTGTGCCCCCCTAAAATTCTTCCATTGAAATCTAATCTCCAGTGTGTTGGTTTTTGGAGGTTGGACCCATGAGAGGTATTTAGGTCATGTGGGTGGAGCTCTCATGAATGGGATTGGTGCCCTTAGAAGAAGAGGCCAAGAGCTAGCTTGCTTCCTTCCCACCATGTAAGGATATAGTGAGAAGTTGAGAGTCTGCAATCTGACAGAGCTCTCGCCAGAAGCCAGTCATACTGGCATAAATTTCTGACGTTTACAAGCCACCCATTTATGGTACTTTGATATAAGAACCCAAACTGACTAAGACAGCAGGAATCTAGCTTATAGGCCCATTCATTTTGTAAAACCTGAGACCTATCCCTGTGTTGATATTAATTCAATATGTAGCTCTTCAGCAATTCTGGCCTCATGTCCTTCTGACATCTGAGCAAAATCAGTTCAGGAGCCTACTACTTTGGATTTCAGGATTGTTTATTTTTTCATTTGTAGCACCTAGAAATTTCCCTTCCCTTCAAGTTCAGTTTTTTAAATTAAAAAATACTATGATATTTAGTCCATAATTTCTGTGACTATGTCGGCCCAATCTGCCATATTGCCAGAGCTAAATAAAATTCCTTGGTCTTTTAAATTTCCCTATTTTCTTTGGTAGTGTTACCTATATGTTAGTAAACATAAATTAGATATAAGTACCTTATACATATATTTTTTATACCATTAAAATTCTAAAACAAATGTATAACTTAATATAAAAATGTACAATAAAAAAATTGAAATGAATAACATAATGAGATGAATGTTATTTTGCTAAATTTCTGCAGCCAACATGGGTAGTACAAACTACCAATGCAAAATTTTCAAAGTTCACATGTAGTATATGATCTTTCAGAGTTTCTGTACTTTTGTCGAGATAACCTATTGTGAAACTTTTTTGTTTGTTTGTTTGTTTGTTTTTTACTATGTGGTAAATTATTTTGATTTTCACCTGGTACAGATGCATAAAGGTTAATGTGTAGTATTTTGCCCCAGCAAAAATGTTCCCTTACTTGATATCAAACTAATCGTGAACACAGTGCAATTTCAAATACTGAAATCGCATAGTGTTTTTCAGTTATAAAAAAAATAAGCATTTGGATAAAACAGACCACACTTAATTTATGTTTTTAATCAATCTTTAAAATAAGACTCCAATTTTAAAGACTTTTCCCATAAAGAACTATGGAACTTGTCTCTGAAATGAGTTAGGGATATCCCAGTCTGTGACATATGTTTGTGACATGGGTACTTGAATTAAGAATAGCAGCCTCTGAGAGTGATGTCAGCAAAATGGAGGAGCAGACAGCTCCAGACTGTCAACCTTCCCTAAAAATACTGATTGAAGGAGTGCTGAATCAAAGAGACAGAAATCTAAAAATAAGGACCTGTATGGTTGGCGTTTTCACTTGCCCCTGCTCTACTCTGCCACTAGCGCCTTGGCAGTCAGTCATAAGCCAGCAGTAGCTTGTTTCCAGTGTGGGACCCTTTTCACTGATTCCAGAAGGAAAAGAGCATATTTTATACAAAAAGTATTGTATATGTCTCTTCTAACCTGTCTAAGGGCTACCTGATACCAGGTACTCATCTCTGCTTTGTCAAACCTAGAAATCAGGCTAGAAAAGTGATGAACATTTTTCAAAAATGATGTGAGGTGAACTAATAATCTCCTGGTGACTGGAGTAAAAAATAACAGTAAACACAAACAATAGACCACCTAAGGTCTCCCTCAAAAGTTGGGGGAGATTCTGGGAAATTAGGACACTTAAAAACACCTGTTTAGCCCCAACTGGTGTGGCTCAGTGGATTGAGCGCCAGCCTGCAAACCAAAGGGTCACAAGTTCAATTCCCCAGTCAGGGCACATGCCTGGGTTGTGGACCAGGTCCCCAGTGTGGGGCACATGAGAGGCAACCACACATTGATGTTTCTCTCTCTGTCTTTCTCTCTCTCTTCCTTTCTGTCTAAAAAAATAAAATAAATAACATCTTTAAAAAATAAAATTAAATAAAAAAAAACACACACCTGTTTAAATGTGGGGGAGGGGGAGGGTTAGAAAGCCACATATATAACCGGGGAAAGATATTCATGAAAGACTTAAGAAGACTGTAAGTTTTCACTTGGCTGATATCTAAACTCACTGCAAGCCAGTGTTAAGTGTTAAAGTGATTCTGCAAGAGACAATGTACAAAAACTGGGAGAAATGTTTTATTTTTGTTTTTCTTTTTCTTGGGGGAGGGGTGTTTTTTTGTTGTTTTGTTTTGATTTGCATTTTGCCCCAGCATTCAAGGAAATCTCTGTCAAAAGCTTAGCTCAACACAAGGTAAAGAAACAGAGTTTATGACCATGCTTGACAAGGAATACAGTCTTTGCAAAGTAGTTCTGAAGAGTCACGCACACAAACACACACAAACAAGTACTACAATCAAAAATTGCGAACCCTGCGAATGGGGAAAAATCTTATTTCTAGAGTTATGGCTTTATAGTATTTAAGTATGTTGTTTTCAAAACAATATTATAAGGCATACAAAAACACAGGAAAGTATGGCCTCCTCAAAGGAATAAAACTATATTGACAAAAACCACCTCTAAAAAAGTCCAGACAAATTTTAACACAACTGTCATAAATATGTTTACAGAGCTAAAGGAAAATATGGTCAAACAACTAAATGAAATCAGGAAAAGGATATATGAACAAGATGAGAATATCAATAATGATAAACATATTACAAAAAGGGACCAAAGTCTGAAGCCAAAAGATACAATATCTGAAATAAAAAATTCTAAAGGATTCAACTGTAGATTTGAGTAGCAGATAAAAGAATTATTCATTTGAAGTTAAGACAAATGGAATTACTGTCTTTTTAAAATATTTTATTGTTTATGCTATTATTGTTGCCCCCACTTTTTCCTTCTTTTGCCTACCTCCACCTAGGCCCCTCCTCAGGTAATCCCCATACCATTGTCCATTACCATGGGAAATTATTGAGCCTTAAGAGCAAGAAAAAGGTGAATAAAGTACAAAGAGCCTAAAGGACTTGAGAGTCATCGTCATCATGTAAACCAACATATGCATTTTGGGGTCTCAGGGGCAGAAGAGGGAGACAAATATGCCAAAAGAATATTTGAAAACATTATAACTTAATTTTGCCAAATTTGATGAAAGACATGTGTCTGCAAGTCCAAGAATTTCAATGGATTCTGAATAGGATAAAGTCGGGACCCATGTTGAAATACATTACAATGAAACTATACACAAGAAAGAGAGAAACTTGAGAGCCACAAGTGAAAAACAACTTGTCATATACAAAGGATCCTCAATAAAATTACCCCAGTTTTCTTATCAGAAAGTATGCTGAAAGAAAGGAAAACTGTCAACTAAGAATTCTTTGTTTGACAAAACTGTCTTTCAAAGTGAGGTAGAAATTAAGACACATCTAGATAAAAGCAAATGAGTTCGTTATCACTAGACCAACTCTGCAAGAAATATGCAAGGGATTCCTTTCAGTTGTAATGAACAGACACTAGACAGTAACTTAAAGCTGTGTGAAGAAATGAGGATCTCTGGTGAAGGTAAATACATGTGCAAATATAAAAACCAGAATTATTGTATCTTTGGTTTGTACTCCTACTTGTATTCCTACTTGATTTAAAAGACAAATGCATAAAAAGAATTACAAATCTGTTATTGTGCACACAATGTATAAAAATGTAACTTATGACAACAACATAACCTAGGTGAACTGGACAAAAATCTAGAAACACACATAGCCTAAACTTACTCAAGAAGAAATAGAAAATTTTAACAAGCTTCTAAGTAAAGAGATTAAATCAATAATCAAAAACCTCCCAGTGAAAGTCCAGGACCAGATGGTTTTACTAGTGAATTCTACCTAATATTTAAAAATAATTAATACCAATTCTTCTTAACCCTTTAAAAAAAATAGAAGATCAGGGAATACTTCCTAACTCATTCTATTAGGCCAACATTACCCTGATACCAAAGCCAGATAAAGACATTACAAAAAAAAATATTATAGATCAATATTCCATATAAATATAAAAGCATAAACCCTCAACAGATTACTAGCAAAGTGAATCAAACGATATCACAATTGTTCTGCACCCTGAGCAACTGTGATCTCACCAAAGAATGCAGTAGTGCCTGAACATGAGGGAATCAAGCAATATAATCGATGATATTAATAGAATGAAGAAAAATACCACACGATCATCTCAAACTATACAGAAAAGTGGTTATACAAAACCTAACACTCTGAAAACTAGGAATAGAAGGGAACATCCTCAATATGTTCAAGGACATTTATGAAAATTTTACAGCTAACATCATATTCAGTGGTGGAAGACTGAAAGCTTTTCCCCTAAAATCAGGATCAAGACAAGGATCCCCACTTTCACAGTTACTATTCAACTTTCTACTAGAAGTTCTAGCCAGATCAGCTAGACAAGAGAAAGAGACAAAGGCAAATCATAAAGAAGGAAGTTAAAATATCTCTGTTAGCAGATTACATGGTTTTATGTATGGAAAATCCCAGTGAATTCACATGGTTTCTATACCTGTTAAGTGAATTAAGCAAAATTACAGAGAACACACAAAAACCACTCCTTGTTTCTCTACACACCCACAATGACCAATCCAAAATGGAAAGAAAACAATTTCATTTATTATAGTGTTTTTAAATATTTCAACTCTGGTATGATATTTCCTATGTTTTTGCTGTTGTTGGTTAGTTGGTTGGTTGGTTTTGATAGATGCACTTATCGGATTAAGAAACTGCCCTGGTATTTCTGGATTATGGATACTTTTATACTGAGTTGTTATTGAATTCCTCACATTCTTTTTTTAATGTTTATTGAAAAAATATTTGATTTTCCCTTTTATTCTGTCTATGATGAATGATACTTGCATTACTGGAATAAACCTAATTGTGATGCATTTTTATATAAAATTGGATTTCATTTGCTGATATTTTGTGTAGAATTTTGTTTCTATATTCATGTGAAAGGTTAGCCTATGTTTCTTTCCTGTCATGTGCTTATCAAATTTTGGCATTACAGTTATTCTGTCTCATAGAACAAATTAGGAAATGTTTTATTCTTTGGAATTATTTGTGTAAGATTGTAGTTATTTGTTTCCTAAATGTTGGAAGATTCGGTGACCACCTGGGCCTTTGCTTTTTAGAGAAGTTTGCTTTTCTGGGGAAGTTTTTAATTACAGCATCAGTATATTTCATACTTTAGGAGTGTTCAGATTTTCTTTTTTTCTTGTGTCACTTTAGGTAAGTTGTATTATTTATCCAATTCATCTACTTTGTTAATTTTATCAGTGTATTTTTTGTTAATAATACAACCTTTCTTTTTAATGTTAATACTATTTATAGTGTATTCTGTTTTTCAATCTTTCTGATATTATTTATACCTTCCCCCTTTAAAAATTTTTAAAAATTATTTATTATTGTTTGTATCTATATTTATGCTTTCAAAAACAAACTTCTGGTTTGTCACTTTATATTTTTTACATTTTATTGATTTTTGTTTTTATTTTTACTATTCCCTGTTTATATATTTTTAAATGCAATTTTTTTCCTTGCTGTTTGAGATGGATACTTAGATAATTAACTTTTGGCCTTTTCACTTTTTAAATATATATATGTCAATGGCTTTAAATCTTATGTCTTAAGCTATTGTCCCAATGTTTTGATACATTATATTTTTATCCTGATTCAGCTCAAAGTATATTTTAGTTTACATTGTGATTTGTTTCTTGGCCAATAGATTATTTAGAAGTACATTGCTTGATTTTTTTTTTTTAATGTTTTTTGATGGTGAGGGTTTCTGGTGTCTTTTTTCAAAATTTATTTCTAGCTTGATTCCACTGTGGCTAGAGATCAAAATCTGCACTACAGATTTGTAGGGCCCTACTCTATACCCATGAGTTATATGAGCACTTTAAAAACATGTATATCCTTAGTTTTTAAATGCTGCATTATTTTAAATATGTTGATTAGGTTGTTTATGTATTGTGACATTTATTACATATTTGATAGTCAGATTTATTTGGATTAGCTTATTGTTCCCTTGTGTTATTTTTGTTTAATATTTTTGAAGCTCATTAAGTTTATACAAATTTAGATTTATTATATCTTTCCATTGTATTAACAATGGATACTTTTATACCTTAAAAATATTTTTCTGATGTTTGCTAAGGAACACAAACTTTCTTTTGATTTTTAAATAGGTTGTCTTTTCCCAGTTGTGTCCTTATTTGAAGATGCATCTCATCAAAGTAGCATATAATTATGTATTTTTATTTGTTTAATTGTATTTTATTGATTATACTCTTACAGTTGTCCCAATTTTTCCCTCTTTACTTCCCTCCAACCTCTACCCCTCACTCACTCAGGAAATCTCCACACCATTGTTCATGTCTATGGGTCATACATATAAGTTTTTTGGCTACTCCATTTTCCTATACTGTACTTTACATCCCCATGGCTATTCTGTAATTACCTATTTGTACTTGTTAATCCCCTGACCTCTTTATCCATTTCCCCATAGGTCCCTCCCATCTAGCAACCATCAAAATGCTCTCTGTATCCATAATTCTCTCTGTTTTTGTTTGCTTAGTTTTTTTTTTTAGATTCAATTGTTGATAGATATGTATTTATTGCCATTTTATTGTTCATAGTTTTGATCTTCTTTTTCTTAAATAAGTTCTTTTAATATTTCATAGAATAATAGTTTGGTGATGATGAACTCTTTTAGTTTTTCCTTGTCTGGGAAGCTCTTTGTCTGACCTTCAATTCTAAATGACATCTTTGCCAGGTAGAGCAATCTTGGCCATAGGTCCCTGCTTTTCATGACTTTGAATATTTCTTGCCAATCCCTTCTAGCCTGCAAAGTTTCTTTTGAGAAATCAGCTAACAGTCTTTTGGGAGCTTCCTTGTAAGTAACTAACAGCTTTTCCTGCTTTTAAGATTTTCTCTGTATCTTTAACCTTTGGCATTTTAATTATGATGTGTCTTGGAGTGGGCCTCTTTGCATCCATCTTGTTTGGGATTCTCTGTGCTTCCTGGACTTACGTGTTTATTTCCTTCACTAAATTAGGGAGGTTTCCTTTCATTATTTTTTCAAATAGATTTCTAATATCTTGCACTTTCCCTTCTCCTTCTGGCACCCCTTTGATACAAATGTTGAAATGCTTGAAGTTGTCCCAGAGGCTGCTTACACTATCCTCATTTTTTTGGATTCCTTTTTCTTCTTGTTGTTCTGATTGTTCGCTTTTTGCTTCCTTATGTTCCAAGTCATCAATTTGATTCTCAGCTTCATGCACTCTACTGTTGTTTCCCTGTAAATTGTTCTTTTATTTCAATTCTTTGTTTCTGGCTGAATCTTTTTTATGCTGTTGAGTTCTTCACAAAGTTCCTTGAGCGTCCTAATGACTAGTGTTTTGCACTTGCACCTGATAGATTGCTTATCTCCATTTAGTTGAGTTCTTTTTCTAGAGATTGATTTGGGCCATATTTCTTTGCCTCTTCATTTTGGCAGTCTCCCTGTGTGTGTTTCTATGTATTAGGTAGAGCTGCTTTGACTCTGTGTCTTGGTAGGATGGCCTAATGTAGTAGGTGTCCTGTAGACTCCAGTGGCACAGCCTCCCCTAAAACCCAAGCTAGGTTTTCGAGGTTCACCCTTCTTGTAGGCTGAGTATGACCTTCTCTTGTTGTTGAGCCTTGGTTTTCCGTTGGAAGGTCAGTGGGAGGGATTTACCCAGGCCAGTCAGCTGCAAGGACTGGCTGTGACCACTGACCACCAGCCTCTGCCCTCCATGGTGGATCAGCTGTTGCAGGGTCAGGGTGGTGATGCTCCAACGTGGTCTGTAACTGTCCACTGGGTGCACAGGCTGCGCAGTTTCCTGGGTAGTGCAGGAGAAGGTCAGTCCCTACCTGTGTTCTGCCCTAGGCCACCCTGCCTGAGTATAAAGCAGCCAGATGGCGGGTACTTGTGCTGGGCTTGGAGATTCCCAGTTGAAGCCAAGCTGTGAATATAGGCTCGCTGCTCCTAGTGCTGGGCTTGGGGCCACTTAGCAAGAGGCACGAGGGCTGGGGGCTCACTGAAGCCGGCTGTTGCTTGCTTAATAGGATTTAGGAAGTTACGAAGTGTGAGCCAGGTCTGGCCATTTATATGGAAAAGCCATGTTTACTTATGCCACCATCTTGACTGGAAGGCCTAATTATGTATTTTTAAAAACTAATTTTTTTCTTTAATTTTACTATTTATTCTACCTGCACCTAATGTAACTATATCGTGTTTCTGTTTAAATCTACAATCTTTTTATTTTTCATTTTCTCATCTTTTAAAATATTTTTTCTTTACCTTCTTTTGACTCATTTCTTATTTAATTGTCCTCTTATGTTACCTTGTCTAACATAAATTTAACCTTAGTTTATAGATCAGAACATGTATTTAAAAATTATTTATAAGCAAAAATTTTGTAGTACTATAACTCCATTACCTTCATTCTGCCTTTTGTGCTACTGCTGTCATGTATGTAATTTTATATTTCATTCAAGCCTCTTAAACTCTATTATTACTATTTTTTATAATCTATGCCACACCCCAACTCATTTCTTTTTGCATTATTCTACTGCCATCTGGACATTATTTTTTTCTGCATAGGGAATTCCCTTTAGTTTAGTTTAGTTTTGTTTTTTTGTTTTTTGGGTTTAGTGATAGCAAATTCTCTTAACTTTGTGTATCTGGAAACATTTTTATTTTTCCTTCCTTTCTGAAGGAATTTTTTGAGTTTGGGTTGCCAGTTACTCCCACCCCACTACCAGCAGTTTAAAATTATAATCCCATTATCTTTTTGTACCTATCATTTTTATTAAATAATCGGTTGTCAGGATTGGTGTTGTTATAATTTTTTCCTCTAGTTACTTTTGTATTATTCCTTTTTTTAATTTAATTTTCTATATTCTAAAATGTTTATAGATGTGAGATTCATATTTATTTTATTTAACATTCATGGACATTCTTATATTTAAGACTTAATGTCCTTTGTTAGATTTGGAAAATTCCCAGCTATTATCTCATCAACTATTTGTTTACTTTCTCATTCTCTCTTTTCTTCTTTCTGGGATCTTAGCTCCACATATATTAGATATTTTACTGTACTTCATACATTTCTTACAATATTTTTTGTCTTTTACATTTGTTTGATTTTCTGTGCTTCAGTCTGAATATTTTCTTTGGATCTATTTTCTAGTATACTAATTCTCTCTTCAGTTATATCTAATATATCATTAAAAACTTCTTTTGCGCTCTTAATTTTAGATACTGTGTTTTTCATTTTTAGAAATTTTATTTATTTTCTATTTATAGATCTTAGGTTCTAGTAAAATTCTCTATTTTGTTGCCTATTCTTTTAAATACCTGAAATTATTTTATATGATAATTTCAGTACCTGAATCGCCCAAAGGTTTTTGTGATTTTTGTTTTCTATTTTTTATATTGTTTTGCCTCACCCCCCATCCCATGATCTATTTTCATCTTTTGTTAATTCAGGTAATTTTTCAATTGAATGCGAACATTGTCAATAATTTTGAAAATAAGTTCTGGATCATGTAACCTGCCTGCAAAGTAGGCTATTTTTAAGGCTTTGTAAGGATTGCTGTATTTCTGAGTTACACTTAATAAAGGGTGTATTTCTGCTGGTATCTGAAATTGAACTGTGGACTGTTTTACCAGGATTGCTCCTCCTTGGGGGATTTTGATGTCTAATTTTCTGCTCAGCTCTGTGAGACTGCTTAAATTCTGTTTTGCTTTCTCACCTCTTAGCAGGCACTCCCTGATTTCTCTTTCTGTTTCATGCCCCCTCAACAACTAAGGATTTAATAAAGGCAAACAATATAAAGAATGTCAGTCTCATTTCTGTGCAACATACTTTACACCCAAATCATCTGATGTCCTAATTTGACTGCATTTTAGGGGGCAGGGCAGGACTACGGGAAAGGATTTAGGGATGAGAGTGCTGAACTTCATTATTCTCTGACTTTACATTATTGAGTCTCTTATTTTCATCTCAGCCTCCATGCCCTGTGTTGGGAATAAGCAAATTGTTCAATGGGAAGAAACATTGGAGATATTCCAGGTCACCTCACTGTTTAATTTCTCTCTTTGTTTCTTTAAATCCTTGTGTCCTTGACTACTCTTCAGTGCCTTCGAACAGCAGTCTTATTGTCTATCCAGATTATTTATGTGTGTAAGGATGTACACATCTCTCATCTGATTTTCTGATTCTACTGGCTTTGATGCAGTTGTCTGTTATCAATAATATAGTTAATCCACTTCAGTGGCTTGAAAACCTAAGAGTACATTTTCTCACATAACAACCCCAGAAATGATATTAACTCAGACACTCAGAAATGTCAGGGCTGAGGTCTGTCATTTTCTTGACCTTTTCTTCAACATTTCATGATAGCTCCTAGAATTCTAGCCATCACATACTTATTTTGACAGCAAAAAGAATGAAGACCAGGCAAAAGGTCTTCTGCACACATTTCTACTTTCAGATCACTTGCCTTCCATATATGACAAGATATAAATATTCTAACTTTATATATGGCCAAGGATAATTTTGTTAAGGTAGAAGCAATCATGGAAAATGAGTAGGCAGCTAACATATTCTGCAAATATATCAATATTTTTCAGTGGAGGTGGCATCTGCTTCCTATCACCAGTGTCTGGCTTTCTGAAAATGTTCTGAACTTGTGTAGCACAATGTAAATGGTTGATTTCTAGCCTGTCCTGTTACAGAGATCCTTCAGTTCTTTTTCTGACTTTGCTCCAGAGACAATACTGCCAAGATTTTCTTATATTCCACCAGTTTCCTTTCAACCATAATTTTATGTCGCCTTTCTAACATTTGCAAGTTCTGTTTAGGAAAGAATGAAGCTGGGTGCCAGAAAACAGGTGAGGGAGTCACTAGGAAAAAGGGAGAATCTAATTCTAACTTAACAGTTAGGAGTAGCAAAGTATAGAGAGGAACAGCTGTTTCCCTCTGTTACGCACTGCCCAGGGTCTCTGATAGGGCTTTCTTGTGTGATGTCCTGTATTCTAAATTCTAGGGTGGTTTTTCTTAGTTCAGCTTCTGTCTGCTACTTAGGATATTTTCATCTTCGGTTTCATCAATATTGGTTTTAGCATTAGTGTGGCTTTTCATCTTTTTTGGGGGTCTTTACTATGGGGAATGTTTGTAAAAAGCTATATTGAGGGGCTGTTAGCCAGACAACCCTTATTCAGTGGGTATTTATTTTAATAGCCATTTGGTTTCATTACCTTTTAATGAGTTCTTTGATAACAAGTTCCTTAATTAACAAGGCAGTCTTTCAGGTTTCCTCTTCTCTAATTGTTAACATATTTTGGTGCTTTCACACAAATACACTGTGATGAAAAGTTTCCTCTTTTACAGCTCCTCTAGGACATTCAGAAGGGAAAAAGAAGGAGCCGGGAGAGTAGGCAATGTATTTCCTTGAGATCTAAATGGTTTAAGAGCATTTGTCTTTACAAACTGACTGAAATACTCATAGTTCTTGCTCAATTTTCTGCAACATGATTAACTCAGAGTAGATTTCTGGGCATATGAAAGTTGACTCAGTTCAGCTCACGTTAAAATTTGCATGTTGAATTTTTCTATAACCACTTTTTAAGAAATGTGGAATATTTAATTCTGCCTGGGACCCAAATAAATTTTATTAAAATTTTTTTGAGTGTAGGCAGTACTCCTCAAAAAGACAGGTACATTTTATAATAAAGAACCTACCATTCATTGAGCCCCTGATACGTGCCAGATATGTATAGGGTTCTTTATTTTATTATGTCATTAACTGCACACAATTCTTGCCATGTTGCTGATGTCTTCATTTTACTGATGAAGAAGGTGAGTCTAACCAAGATTCAACAACTTTCTTCTAAAAGTCACATAACTGATAGGGCCAGGATTTGAACCTAAGCTTATATGAACCAAAACGTCGCTGCTTTCTCTGTGTATCACTTCCACTCTAGTCTTACCTTGTTTTCACTGCTACTTCGCATCGAATGGATATTATGATTTGTGCACTGTTCTCCCATAGTGAAATTAATTAGAGAGCTAATTAAATACTTGTAAAGAAGATCTTAAATGATTTCTCTCAGAGAAACCTCAGGTTTTAAATATTCTGAAATGAAGCATTTGTCATTGGCAGAAAATAATGAACCAAAGCACCTACAGGATACGTTTAGCTCAAAAAGCAAAAGAGAAACTCAGGCTAATGAGGTGTCTGGGTGGAGAAATGCTCTTATTTAGGGTATTGACCAGTTAGGGACTGAGTAATATGTTGTACGTGGAAGTTAAAAGCGACTGGCTGGCAGACAGTCAGGCGTCTGTACCATTGTGTTTTGTAAACTCTCTCCTATGGCTATGGTGTTTTTTTCCAAGCCCACTTAATTTTTTATGAGGTTTGTAAAGGTCTTGAATAAACAATTGAGATTATAGAGGTTTTCCTGGAAGCTTTGGTTAATATTTTAATATGCCCTTCTTTGTCACATTATTAAATAACTTATTGGAAAGTTTGAAAGAGAGAGGAAGAGAGGGTTTCTTTTTTATTTTTCCTATTTTTCCTTTTGTCTTCTTTTTTTGTTATAGTAGTTAAGTATCAAAATTGGATGTAGTTTTTAGCTGATTCTCTCTTCTTTTTATTTTAACTTTATACTGCTACAGATCACCCTTGGATTGGGATCCAGCATCTGGGAGGCCTCCACTTAAAATGCACTTCAACTGGAATTACAGTTTAGAGGGTATATCTTGAAACTAAGCCAGTGACTATAATTTATGTAGTAAGGGAAGACTGGAGAAAGGGAGAGGGAATTGGATAAGGTCAAAAACAGGAACTCATACAACTTTGGAAATTACCTCATTATGACCTTTTGCTCATTAATATTTGAATCTGATTCTTTGGCATCTTGGTTGTAGTCTGGTGAAATGTTCAGCATGGCAAAGACTGAATACCTTCAAAGACATTTCTGTGTTAATGAGATGATTTGATGAAGTTGACCTTTAACCTAAACAGGAGCTGAGGAAAAAGAAAGGAAGAGTTTTTATTTCTCATTATGAGGACTTACTCTATGGAAGTATGTGTAGTGTAGTGATTGTTATTATTTGTAGAGTACTTTATACTACCTCATTTCAAATTGTAAGCCACTTGAAATGATTTCCATGATCTTATTGTTATGTAATGAAGGTCACCCATAAAGTCCTACCATTTTTGTTAGCCTTCCCTGACTATTTTGGCCTCATAACCTTTTCTTCTAAAATCATATAGTGGTTAGAGTTTATTCTGCTCAGCTTAGCACTTAATTGCATGTTCTTCTTGATTTGCTTTAGAATAGGAAGTACACTTTCTACTTTTTGCATGACAAATTTTTTGGTGTAAAAGAAGAAAATCATATGACCCTATAAAAGGAATAAATGGTTAGTAAAAGATTCTGCACTCATAAAATACTTACATTTTAAGCAAATACATGCAGTGTTTTTTAAATGGTTTTCCATATTTTAGGTCATAGGAATAAAAATTATACTAATGAGACATTTACAGGGTACTTAATGTAAGCCAGATAGTATAGAATTATTAGGTAGGAAATGCTCCATAGGAATTATTTTATTTAACCATTATGACAACCTATTTTGCAGATGATGAAACTGAGAATAAAGTTCAAGTCAGTGGTCTAGAGAATTATATTTAATATGTTTGTTTTCATTAAACCACATACCTGTAATTTCTCTTTACCTTTATTTTTTTCTTTGTTTTTCTGATGCTGTTTTGGTCTATAGAAATAGAATATACAAGTTAAGGTATTTGCTGTGGTGTTGTTTTGTAATGTTCTGATTAGTTGGCCGTACTCTTTATCCTTTATTGTAAATTTTAGCTTGAAAGATACACACACACACATACACACACATTTTCTTTATAATGCAAAAATGTTGGCCAAGCTGATAATGGAAATCAAGACTAGGACATATAAAATTAGTGACCAGGGAGAAATTATTTAAGTGGTTCTTACAGTTTTTTTTCTAGTTTGGTATAAATTTGTCAATTAAAAAGACTTTTAATTGTGATGCCGTAAGTATCAGACATATCCTCTAGCATAAACAATTATGAAAACTGTGCAAAATATAAAATCAGAGTATTATCAGACAAAGGAAGGGATCAATACTTGGGATGTCAATAAGAATAGGTATTCCTTGGGATGCCAATAAGAATAGGTATTAGAGGAATAAGATACCCAAAACAAAGAAAGACAAAGAACCCCCCAAAAGTATCTTTATAAAATTCCCCTTTAGGCCTTGGCTAATTGACATGCTGCGTATGACTAGCGTGCACCCAGGGGCTTTAGAAGGCAGCAGCGGCTAGAGTACAGGCCAGCACCCTCGCCTGCCCGAGCAGAAGGCAAAACTCTATTGAGGAAGGTAAGACAATCGAAAGCCTCTGTAACCTCTTATCTGCTTGGATACATGTAAAACAGAGTTTCTTAACATGCTAATAAGTAGGAAAACTGACATGTACATTCAAAAGTTAAAAAAGTCACACAAGTAGACCATTAGATAATCAGATATTTATGCTGGCAAACAAAGATTCCAAAATAACTATGATTGATATGTTAAAGAACACAAGAAAGAATGGACAAAATAAAAAAAATGAATTATTTGAATAGATATTAAGAATCAAATGTGTATTCCAAAAGAGCAAAATGTAGAATCTATAATAAAGAGCTCATCAGGTGCAATTTTAACAGAATTCAAGATTAGTGAACTCAGAGAGAGTTCACCTAAACTTAAGAGAACTCAGAGAGAATACCTAACTTAAGCACACATTGAAAAAAATTTTTTCTCTCAATTTTGAAAATGGAATGGAACATAAAAGAAATGAACACAGTTGAAAGCTGAACATATATGTACCTGCAGTCCTGGAAGAAGAAGAAAGAATGAGAATGGTACTGAAGCACTACTTAAAAAAATGATGCTTGATAATTTTCCGTATCTGAGGAAATGCATCAATTTACCGTTTCTGGAGGCCCAGCGAGCCTTTGCAGGAGAAATACAAAGAAATATCAAATATGAAGAAAAACCTTAAATACAACTACAGAACAAAAAACTCAAGGGAAACACAATAGGAATGATGGCTGGCTTCTCATAGAAACAGCGGAGGCCAGAGGACAACAGAATGAAACTTTTAAAATTCCTAAAGGAAAAGAAAACTGTCAATATATAACTCAGTACCCAGCAAAATACATCTTTCAAAAATAAAGATGAAATGCTGTCTGTTGACCATGTTGCAATAATTGGTACCAGATTTACTCTCACCCATAAACATTTGAAATACCAGACAAATTAAATGAAACAACTGTTTTCAGATATTGGACAGCAGGCAGGCTGTTCAGAACTGTGATCTCTGAAAGAAGGGAAACAAATGAAACATTACCCCAGCAATCTGCCTACAGGTACTTTGTAAACTGTGGTACGGGGAGAGTACCCAAGGTAACCCAAGCACAGCATGGGACTATCGTTTAGTTAAGAAGACAAAGATTGGAATTGGTAAGAAGTTGCTGATATTTGTAAGGAAACACTTTTGAGATGAGGAAGGTATTTTGAGTTATAGCACCAGATATCCACATTGGGATCCCTTTGAAGCTTGGGCTAAATACTAAGCCTCATGTGTAGGAAAAATCCATGAGGTCAGGAAAAAAAACAACTGTCCGGGTATAGAAGCTGAGCACCATTCCCAGATCTCACACAAGGAAGGGAGATGTTAAAATAATAACCTAAAAGAAGGGAAGGACCCCGCTGAATTTTGAAGCATGTGGTAAAGCGAACAGAAGAATGGCTAAGTAGTTGGTCTAAAGCTACATTAGTAGCAGACCTAATGTAATCAGAGAGAAAAGATGATTCTAATCCCTACATAAAAGAGTAGACCGATAAACCTCAAAATTTCAAAAGAAACTAAACTGTTTGCCCTAACAAAAATCAAGACTCCTTAAAGAAATTCAACAAAATAGAGACACTTGACAACCTAACATTCACAGTACCTAGTGTTAATAAAAATGTACTAGATGTGACAAGAAACAGGACAATATGATATATAATAAGGAAAATAATCAGCCCATAAAAGAGTCGAAGTGGCATAGATGACAGAATTAATAGATAAATGCTTTTAAAACTGCTCACATACACACGTGCTCAATAGGTTCAAGGTTTAAAGGTAAATAAAAATATAAGGAAAGAAATAGAAATTATAAAAAGTGAATCAAATGGAGCTTCTAAAAACAAAAGTGTCAGAAATGAAAAATGTGCTGAATTGGATTAGCAGCAACAGTCAGCAACTTTAGAAGATAAGATTGGGAAATTTAAAAGACTGAGAAATTGACACTATATAAACTAAAGTGCAGTAAGAGAAACAAAGGGGACCAAATTTTGCAGAGCATCAGTTATATGTGGGACAATATCACAAGCAGTGCCCTGCGCTTGGTGTTCCTGGTTCTCAGGCTTTCAGATTCGGACCGAAATCCACACCACCTGTGCTCTGGCTCTCACGCCTTTGGACTACACCACTAGAGAAAGATAAATTTAACACACCAAAGTGTGAACAGAGGAGTGTTACTCAGGAAGCAAAAGCAAAAGAGAAAGTTGCTGTGAAAGGACAGCTGTCTTTCACAGAATAGTTCCTGGCTTTCTTTCCATGTTTCTTGAAGCTTGCTAGATTATCCAGAGACAGAAAAATTTGGCTTTGGGCATTTGAAGTCATTTAGATAAAATCCTTGATTATCTAGGAATCAAGATCTGATTCCAGTAGGTTGGCGGAGAGCTATGGTGGGAGGAGAGTCCATTTTAAATACCTACCGTGAACTCAGCATTCTTTTGATACTTTAGATGAGGAAAGAAGAAAAAACCTCTAGGTATCCTGGTCTTTCAGATTTGTGTGATTTTTATCTCCTTGTCCTCTTCATTCCCTTACCCCTAGTCTCAGAGCAACAGAAAGATGTAGAAACTACCATAAAACCCTTTACTGGGAGGCAGGATGAAATGATTGTGAAGGTCTTTGGAATGTCTGACAGGGCTGAATTCACACCTAAGCTCCACCACTTACAAAGTATATTCAAATAGCTTAACCTTTCTTTTTCTGTCCTTATCTGCAAATTGAGGATTAAATACCTCATGGGATTCTTGTGAGAATTACATGAGAAAATATTTTCGAAACATTTGGCACATGCTCAGTGCTTCGTAAGTGGAAGCAGCGTCTCTGAGGACAGCGATAGATATTCACGGTGTTAGTGGCGGTGATGCTTCCGCTCAGCCCTTCAGTCCGACTCACTTGCATTTAGCATATGGCTTAGCACTTGGTTGTGTGATTGAAGTACATATTAATTGAAAGTAATAAGTACTGAGTTTCCTGTATTTCCTTTAAGGAGCTTGTAAGATTTCAACACATTTGTCTTAATTGTGGTTTTGTCTTTGTATAAGAAACAATGGTTGACACCTCCCTTTTAGTAGAAGAGAATCAGATACTCATGGGTCCAGTGAAATATATGGAAAAAACATATAAAAAGACACCATAGGAAGAATCTGGAATTTTCATGAATTTTTACTAGACCTACATTACTCTATGACCTATTGAATTTATAATAGCAAAGATAAATAAATAAAAAAATAGAAACAACCTACTGTGTATGCTGCATATAATGCACACCTTTTTGCCCAAATTTCTGAGGGAAAAATAAGGATGTGCATTATACATGTATATAATGAGTACATACCATGGGTATAATAATCCTGTGTATGAAGTGCACAAAGGCTTGGATACACATTATAGACAGCAAAATACAGGGTAAATCTCCAACAACAGAAGAATGGACAAATACATTGTGGTATACGGTGGAAAAATTAAAGGAATAATCTTCAGTCTTATGCATTACATTTAAAAAATTTCACATTATGATATTGAACCAAAACAGCAAGTTGCAAATGCCAAATGAGATTATGGAAAGTTTCAAAACACATAAAAATAATATATTGTTTCTTGTTACTTGCATACCTATCATAATAGTATTTTAAAAATACATGTGTTATACCTAACACCAATAATGATCACCTGTGGAGAAAGGGAAGATAATGATTAAAGAGGTCACGCAGGGACTAAACTCTGTTTGCAATGTTTAGTGAATACATGAGTGTTCATCATGAATTTTCCATATGGCTGAAATATTTTATAATTTCAGAAAGGAAAATCCCACCGACTAATTTGAGAACTCAAACTTTTTAAGGCACATGTCACCCTGTTTTTCAGGATAGTGATGGTAAATAACAGAAGTAAAATGGATATACACATATAGCTGAAGAAAGTGGATATACAGGTCTGTCCGGAAAAGCCTAGCCATTATTAGCATAATGAGAACAGTTTGTACAACATCGGTATAACCTGGCAGCCAGGGAGAGTGGACTGGGATGTGCATGTGTGAGCAATGACAACTTCACTGTACTAGTCAGAGGGGGCCGTAGATGCTGTTAAGTGAGCATGTGTACTGTGTGGCTGTCACATTCAAAATGACTGAGTGAGTAGAGAAAAAATCTGCATCAAATTTTGCATGAAGCTTGAACATTCCTCCACGGAAACTATTCGGATGATTCAGAAGGCTGCTGCTGTGGGCAGCTGGTGATTGGCAGCTTCATCATGACAAGTGTGCCCACTCATGCATCATGCATGTCTTGTACAGAGTTTTTTGGCGAAATATCAAATCACCCAGTTGACTCTTCCTCCCTATAGCCCAGGTTTGGCACCCTGAAACTTATGCCTTTTCCCAAAGCTAAAATCACCTTTGAAAGAGAAAAGATTTCAGACCATCATTGAGATTCAGGAAGATATGATGGGCCAGCAGATGGTGATTGGGAGAACTGTGTGAGGTCCCAAGGTGCCTACTTTGAAGGAGACTGAGATGTCATTGTCTTATGTACCATGTTTCTTGTATCTTCAAGAAATGTCTCTGTTTGTCATAGTACATGGCTAGATACTTTCTGGACAGTCTATGATGTAAGACTTACACCTGGGGCTAAGATGTAATTCAGTAATTATAAATGTTTGAGTACTTTAAAGAAGATAGTATGTTTTCAATATCATATTTTAAAAATTAGCTTAGAATTTATGTTCATAAACCTCAGTGTTTATTTTTTTAAAAAAACAAAAATTCATCCTTTTAATTATTTTTTTCAGAAAATCTTTTTCCTTCTTTTCACTTTATATGTGTTAAATCATTCAGCAGAAAAGACTTTGGTTTCTTAGATAAGTTAGGGATTATTTCTTACATTTATTTTTTAGGAATTGTGATTGTTTTGGAAGGGACTGTTTGAAATTTACTCTCTGTGGAAAAATTTCTTCTTGGTTTAATTAAGATTTTGTATATTGTTTATCTGTTGCTTTAGAAAAAAGTGCTTCTTGAATAAATAGCTGGGCTTTACGAATTTAACTTAGTGTTATAGCTATGTGACTGCTGATGAGGAAGCTAATATTTAAGGTGATTGCCATCAGGTGCTATTAATTCCCATATGATTTGAATGTAAGGGCATTATGATGAAGAAAACTTTAAAGACATTCCTAATTAAAAAAATAATTTTGTTGAAATTTCATTTATTCCAATAACATTATGATTTACATTCTTGTGTTTCAGGGAAAGGTGGCTCAGACAGCATGTATGTCAGCCTGCAAGCATTTAGCCACGTCCTTGATGCAACTTTTGCTGGAAGCCGAAGTACGGCAGCTTACCCTGGGAGCATTACAGCAGTTCAACTTGGATGTCAGAGAATGTGAACGTAAGACAGTCAACCATCCCTTTGCCTGTTTGTTTTGCCTGCATACCCACTTCTGTGGGGAAAAAAAAATGTAAATCTATGAGGTCTTTGTTCCTGATGAAGTCAGACAATACCTAGATGACGTAAATAACTTAAAGGTTGCCTAGAAATAGTTTATCAGCAAGCTAATTCGAGCACCCAGAACTGCTTAGGTCCATATATGGAACATAGAAGATACCTAGCCACAAAGAATTTTGTAATCTAGAGGGTGATACAGGGCAGACATGCATTTAATAGACACTGAAGAAAACCTGATTAGTTCAAAGACTTCAAAAGAGTGTAGTTCCCAACCATTTTATTTTTCTGTTTTATTTTAACGCTACTTTTACATGATATTTGCAAACCTTTCTTAGTGTAAAGGACAAATGTTTATATTTATCAGTCAGAAATACTTTCTAGAACAGGTGGAAACAGAAAACCTTAGACAGAGGGGTTTAAACAAATAGGTTTTCTTTTTTTTTCCCTCAGAGGCTGTGAGTTTCTGACTTGATTTAGTTGCTCGTTGATGTCACCAAAGACCAGGCCCTTTGGTTCCCTCTCCTTTCCCATACTTAGCATGTGGACTTTTCCTCCTCATCTGTGTTAGAGTAAGAAAGACAGGAAAAGGAGGCCAGCCTCACCTATTCCTTTTACTAAGAAAATACAGACCTTTTCAGGAGACCACTAACAAACTTACCTGTGTGTCTTATTGGTCAGAATACAGCTGTGTGGTCACACAAAGGGTGACTGGGAGAGTGAGTATTTGTCAAACATTATGGCATATGATTATGGCGCAGTTGATTCATCATGAATCATTCACTTGGTGTTGAATACACAATTAGGCTTTGGTTAGGAAGAAGGGAGGAATGAAGAGTGTTGTGGTGGTCATTGTCCTGCCAGTAAAAAATGAAAATGAACCACAATGATGTGATTCAAAGTGATTTTTCTGATTCTAAGAAAATTAAAATAGTGGAAAATTCTATGAGTCTGCTAATACTTCTACCCTGTCTTTTTATTTTTGCTGCTTATGGATTTTCCTTGGTTGACTTTGATGGCTGGAAATTAAAATTTTTTTATTGACTATTCTATTTTTATTTAATTAATGAAGACCTGCAGTTCCAGCCACCACAGAGTACCAGGTATCAAAATCACCCTTGTTCCATAAACAACTGTAAATCTGGATAAAATATGTGAAGCAACTCTTTTCATACATTGGACAGCAGACAGCACAAGGCTGTGATCCTTTAGAGAGGGGACATGAACAAGGTAAACCTGTTGTTCACTCTCATTTTCTGTCTGGGGACACCATCCAAACAGCAGCACAGGAAAGTAGGTCCCAGATAAAAAGCAGGGTTTTACACAGATAGACAGAGATTGGCAGATAGGGTTGGTGAGGCAGCTGGGATTTGTGGGGCAACGGACTAGAAAACAGAAAGTTGACTAGAGGACTAGCTCCAAAAGTCTGTATTGGAGAAGCCCATGAGTCTTTGGCCAAAAACTAGGTTGCTGTGTTCAGGGTGAAACTTTAGAAGGTTTGGCACAGTATAGCCACTGAGGACCTGTGAGCCGAATAGGAATGCCAGAGGTTACAGAGTGCCGGGAGACACTGGACTTCTGACCCACCAGAGTGGAGAGAACAGCTGAGGATCTTGTGCAGTCAGTGAGACCTCAGAAGGTCAGACCTTAAGAGTGGTACTCGAGCTCTAGGATAATAGCTACTCTTGATCCATCATAACGAGGCCTTATTACATGACTCAACAAGATAGAGGTAATCTGCCAATAAAATAACTGCCTGCCAAAACAGAGCTCAACAGTCCTTAAAGAGGAACAAACACACAAAAATTCAGACTCTCAACCGCACAGTAGCCACAATTTCACAGTAAAAAGCTATAATTTGATATGTAAAGAAGCAGGCAAATGTGATCTGTAACAGAAGAAAAAACAGGCAATAGAAATAAACCCACTACAGGGAAGATGGTGGAGGAGTGAGTGGAAGTCACCCTGACCTCTTCCCAAGACCAATCTGGAATTACAAGTAAATAGTGGGAAAATCACCAGGAACAAACAACTGAACAATAGTGACAGAGAGGGCTTATAACCTCTGGCAGACAGAAGAATCAGTTTCAACACAACCTGACTGGATTAACAGAAGGAGGAGAAGAGGAGTAAGGGTTGGAAAACCTGTTTGAAAAAGTAATGATGGAAAACTTCCCTAATTTGAGGAGAGAAAAAGTCACACAAGTCCAGGAAGCACAGAGGGTCCCAATCAGGAGGAACCCAAAGAGACCCACTCCAAGACACATCACAATTAAAATGGCAGATATCAAAGACAGAGAGAATCTTCAAGGCAGCAAGGGAGAAACAGGAAGCAACATACAAGGGAGCCCCAATAAGGCCAGCAGCTGAATTCTCCACAGAAACACTACAAACCAGAAGGGAATGGTAAGAAATACTCCAAGTAATGAAAAGCAAAGGCCTGCAACCAAGACTCCTCTACCCAGCAAGGCTCTCAATTAAAATAGAAGGCAAAATAAGGAGTTTCCCAGATTGAAGAAGGCTAAAAGAATACACCTCCACCAAACCAGCATTGTAAGATATGCTAAAGGGACTACTTTAAGAAGAGAAAAAGAATGAGAGAGAGGGGAACACAAGTACAAAGGGAAAAAATGAATACATACCTATCAATAATAACTTTAAATGTAAATGGATTAAATACTCCAATGAAAAGACTTAGAGTAGCTGAATGGATAAGAAAACTTGACCCACACATATGCTGCCTGCAAGAGACCCACCTAGAACAAAAGACCTACACAGACCGAAAGTAAAAGGTTAGAAAAAATATTCCAAGCAAATGGACAGGAACAAAAGCTGAGGTAGCACTACTTATATCAGACAAAATAAACTTCAAAACAAAGGCCATAAAAAGAGACTCAGAAGGACACTTTATAATACTCAAAGGAAGAATCCATCTAGAAGACATAAACATTATAAACCTATATACACCCAACATAGGAGCGCCCAAATATATAAGGAAAATCCTGGAGGACTTCAAGAAAGATATGGACAACAATGCACTTATATTAGGGGATTTTAACACCCCACTGTCAATAATAGATAGATCTTCTAAAAAACATTAATAAGGATATTATGGAACTGAATGACGACACATTAGAGCAAATGGACCTAACTGACCTATATAGAACTTTTCATCCCAAAGAAGCAAACTACACATTCTTTTCAAATGCATATGGAACATTTTCAAAGATAGACCACATGATAGGACACAAAACAAGCCTCAACAAATTCAAGAAAATTGAAGTCATTTCAAGCATTTTCTCAGATCACAAGGGCTTAAAACTAGAAACCAACCTCAAGGAAAAAACTCAAAAACATTCAAACTCATGAAGACTGAATAGCATGCTATTAAACAATGAATGGGTCAATAATGTTATTAAAGAAGAAATCAAAAAGATTCTGGAAACAAATGAAAATGAACATACAACAGTCTAAAACCTATGGGACACAATGAAGGCTGCCTTGGGAAGATAGAAACATTTCAAATGAACAATCTAACTCTATATCTACAAGAACCGGAGAAACAACAACAAACAAAACCCAGAGGGAATAGAAGGAAGGAAAGAATTAAGATCAGAGCAGAATGAAAGATATAGAGACTAAAAGAATAATTCAAAGGATCAGTAAATCCAGAAGCTGATTCTTTGAAAAGATAAACAAAATTGACAAGCCTTTAAGCAGACTTGTGAAGAAAAAAAGGGAGAGGACCAAATAAATAAAATCAGAAATGAAAGAGGAGAGATTACAACTGATACCATAGAAATACATAGGATTATAAGAAATTACTGTAAGCAACTGTATGCCAAGAAATTTGAAAACCTGGGTGAAATTGTCAAATTTCTAGAAAAATATAATCTTCCAAAACTGAATGAAGAAGAAGCAGAAAACCTGAACAGAGTGATAACAGCTGGTGAAACTGAAGCAGTAATCAAAAAACTCCAGGCACACAAAAGCCCTGGACCAGATGGTTTCACGGGATAGTTTTACAAAACATTTAAGGAAGAGCAAACCCCTGTCCTTCTCAGACTATTCCAAAAAATCCAAGAAGAGGGAAGACTCCCAAACTCTTTGTATGAGGCCAGCATCATCCTAGTCCAAAAACCAGATAAAGACACAACAAAGAAAGAAAACTACAGGCCAATATTGCTGATGAATGTAGAAACTAAAATCCTCAACAAAATATTGGTAAATTGCATCCAGCAATACATTTAAAAGATCATCCACCATGATCAAGTGGGATTCACCCCAGTTGCAAGGATGGTATAATATTTGCATCCCATAAACATAATACATCACTTAAACAAAAGGAAAGGCAAAAATCACATGATAATATCAATAGATGTGGAAAAAGCATTTGATAAGGTACATCACCCATTTATGATAAAAACACTCAGCACAGTGGGAATAAAGGGGGCATACCTCAACGTAATAAAGGCCATACATGAAAAACCTACAGCCAACATCATACTCAATGGGCAAAAACTAAAAGCTTTCCCACCGAGATTGGGACCAAGACAAGAATGTCCGCTTTCACCACTTCTATTCAACATAGTATTGGAAGTTCTAGCCACAGCCATCAGACAAGAAAAAGAAATAAGACATCTAAATTGGAGTGGAAGAAGTGAAATTGTCATTGTTTTCAGATGACATGATAGTGTACATAGAAAATCCTATAGACCCCACAAAAAACTACTCAACCTAATAAGAGAATTTGGTAAAACAGCAGGATACAAACTCAATATTTAGAAACCAAAGGCATTTTTGTACACCAACAATGAAATAATCAAAATCAGAAATCAGGAAAAAAATCCCATTTACTGTAGCAACAAGAAAAATAAAGTACAGAGGAATAAACTTAACCAAAGAGGTAAAAGAATGTGTACTCAGAAAACTATACAACACTACAGAAAGAAATTAAGGAAGACACAAATAAATGGAAGCATATACCATGTTCATGGATTGGAAGAATTAACATCATCAAAATGCCTCTACTACCTAAAGCAATTTATAGATTCAACTCAATCCCTATTAAAATACCAATGACATATTTCACAGATATAGAACAAACATTTCAAAAATTTATATGGAATCATAAATGACCCTGAATAGTCACAGCAGTTTTGAGGAAGAAGAACAAAGTAAGAGGGATCACAATACCTGACATTAAACTATATTATAAGTCCACTGTAATCAAAACTGCCTGGTACTGGCATAAGAACAGACACAAAGATCAATGGAACAGAATAGAGAGCCCAGAAATAAACCCATGTCTCTATGGTCAATTGATATTCGACAAAGGGAGCATAAAATGGAGTAAAAATAGCCTCTTCAATAAATGATGTTGGGAGATCTGGACAGCTACATGCAAAAAAATGAAATTTGACCACCAACTTATAACTAACACAAAAAATAAACTCAAGATGGATAAAGGACTTAAATATAAGTCACAACACTATAAAAGTCCTAGAGGAGAACACAGGCAGGAAAATCTTGGATATTCCACGCAGCAATATCTTCACCAATATATTCCCTAGAGCAAGAGACATAAAGGAAAGAATAAACAAATAGGACTTCATCGAAATGAGAAGCTTCTGCATGGCTAAAGAAAACATCAGCAAAATGAAAAGGGAACCAACTATAAGGAAAAATATATTTACCGATGATACATCAGACAAGGGTTTGATCTCCAAAAAATATAAAGAACTCACATGACATCACTCCAGGACGACAAACAATCCAATTAAAAAACGGGCAAAGGACCTGAACAGACACTTCTCCAAGGAGGACATACACAGGGCCCAGAGAAATATGAAAGGGTGCTTAGCATCACTAGCCATCAGAGAGATGCAAATTAAAACTACAATGAGATACCACTTCACACCAGTCAGAATGGCTATCATAACCAAATCAACAAACAAGTGCTGGTGAGGATGTGGAGAAAAGGGACCCCTAGTGCACTCTTACTGGGAATGCAGACTGGTGCAGCCACTGTGGAAAACAGTTTGGAATTTCCTCAAAAAACTAAAAATGGTACTGCCTTTTGACCCAGCAATTCCACTGCTGGGATTATATACTAAGAATCCCGAAACACCAGTTCAGAAGAACCTATGCAACCCAGTGTTCATCGCAGCACGATTTACAATAGCCAGGAATTGGAAGCAACCTAGGTGCCCAACAATAAATGAGTGGATCAAAAAACTATGGTACATTTACACAATGGAATACTATGCAGCAGAAAGAAAGAGCTACCATCCTTTGCTACAGCATGGATAGGCATGGAGAGCATATGTTAAGTGAAATAAGCCAGGTGGTCAAAGACAGATACCCTGTGATGTCACCTATAAGTGGAACCTAATCAACAAAACAAACAAGCAAGCAAAATATAACCAGAGACATTGAAATAAAAAACAAACTGACAATAACTAGAGGGGAGGGGTGAGGGGATAATGGGGGAAAAGAAGGGGAAAGGTCATCAAGGAACATGCATAAAAGACCCATTGACAAAGCCAAGTGAGGGAAGGATTGAGGGTGGAAGGTGGGAAAATGTTGACAAAAAACCAAAACAAAACAAAGCAAAAATAGACAAGGGGAGGTTAAGAATAGTATAGGAAATCGAGAAGCCAAAGAACTGATATGTACAACCTATAGACATGAACTAAGGGGCGGGGGTGATGATGGGATGGGATGCAGGGCAGAGATGATAAAGGGAAGAAAAAAAATGGGATAACTCTAATAGCATAATCAATAAAATATACCAAAAAAAAGAATACTAAATGAATTTTGGCAACACTGTAAAGAACACACCAGAGAAAAGTAATGTTCCTACCCTAGCTAACTGCCTGCCAATGAATGGGAAAGCGGCATGGCATGCTGCCTGACATTGGTTTACAGCGCAGTTCTGAGTTCGTTATCCCAAGTATCGTGTCTTCAGATCTGCTTTCTAAATATATTAAAAGCTGAGGCCAGCTCTTTCTCAAAATGAAAAAAAAGAAAAAGAAATAAACCCACTGAGAGCACAAATCTGAATAGAAATATATGCAGTCATTTAAAAGAAAAGATGGATATAATGCATGATGGTAGCTGAAATTTTTTTTTAGGTTTGATAACAAATATTAATCTACTGACTCAAAAAGCTCAATAGATCTTTAGCAGGATAAACATAGTCACACCCAAGTACACTATGGTCAGATTTCTAACAAAAAAAAAGAAAGAAAAAAGAAAGAAAATCTTAAAAGCAGCCAAAAAAGAAAAACTACATTACATAATGTAGAGCAATGGTAAGAGTTACTGCTTACTGCTTATCAGAAACAGTGCAAACCACAAGGCACTAGAACATCTGTAAAGCACTGAAAGAAAAGGCCTAGCAATCTGAAACTTGTCTTTGGAAAAATAGCCTTCAAAAGCAAAGATAAAATAAAGACATTTACAACGAAACAGAAGTTCAAAAAATTTGTCACCAGAAGGTCTGCACCACAGATCTGCAGTGTGACTGCATTGTTCAAAGATGTGAACAACAGTATTTCTTTTCACACATCTTTTTCTAGGCCTTTGCCACTACCTTATTAATTAAGAAATGACATCTTACTCAGGGGTGGGACGGAAGCTAGGGGGGTGGAGGAATTGAGCAAAAAGGAAAAAGGACTCATGGACATGGACAACAGTATGGTGATTACTGCGGGGAGGAGGGTATAAGGGAACCCTAATTAGGTAAGGTAAAAAAAAAATACAATAAAGATTAAATTTAAAAAAAGAAAAAGAAATGACATCTAATTCCTTCTTTTGAACCTAGGTAAGCTTTTGACTTGATTGTATCCAACAGAATGTGGCAGAAGTGGCCTTGTGACTTCTGTTGTTAGGTCATAAAAGACAATGCAGCATTCTTAGGTAGCTCCTGTATGAGAAGTCTATTTACCGTGAAGTCTTAGTGCGGGGAGGAAACTCAAACTAGCCCATGTGGAGAGCCCACATGGAGAAGCCCCGATGCCTGACATTTTACATTTTATGTTGTTGGTACTATATTGTGTTGTATTTGTTTAAATAGTATTAAATTTTATTCTGACCTGCATTTACATTACTTGAAATTGGTTGGATCCTTTCAAGACTTGCTTTTAGGTTTATAGTGGATTCAGAGCAGCCTTTTGTCTAGGTCTTATTTAAACCCAAATCTAAAGCAATGCCCTTTGAAGAATTCTGTGCCATGCCCAGGTGTCTTGAGATCTTTCTACTCTGGCTTGGTGGAAACACAAAGTATTCCCAGCTCGATCAGAGCTCCACAAATCATTCTGCCTGTTCATTTCTGGTGGTCTTTTCCCAGCTGTGGGTAGTTTCTTCCCATGTTGCACAGATTAGTACTCTGCCAGATATTCAGAGGTACACTTCTCTAGCTTTCCTGAGTGCTCTTTTTTGCAGCTTCTTCCTCTCTGGTACTTGAGCCTGCACGTATTAGTTGCCTTGGCCTTCTGGACCACGATCTCTGAGTTTTAACCCAGACTACCTATGTTTCGTTTGGGTTCCCTCCCTCTGCCAGCTTTGTGTCTTAGCCTGGAAACTGCCTCTGGGCATGCTCACCTCTTTTGTTTGCCTTCTTTCAAGGATCACAGTCCTGCATTGACTGTTGTATATTATCTAAAACCATTCTTTCAGATGTTTTCTCCAGTTTTCTAGTATTTTTTTACAGTGGGAAAATGAGTCCTTTATTACTTCGTTATGATCCATAACAGAATAAATGAACATTTTTTTTTTAGTTTTTTTTTATAGAAATCATACCTGTGCTTTGTGGAAAATATTGGGGGGAAAATAAAAATCACCATAATTGCATCATTTAGAAATAAGTACAATTCCAGGCAGCACATCCAGACATAATAATATCCAGCAGCCACAGAATTGTTTCAAGAATCAATTTACCAGATTCTGTGCATCTAGCTGGCCCAAATTGTTTTACATCCCTCTGTCTTAACCAATTATTTACCAAGAGAATAAAAACAAAATGATAGCTAGACCAGTCAAGATTGATGTTTGATGTCGAGTTTGAAGTCATTCCTCTTGAGTTTGGATGAAAGAGTAGAACCTCACTCTGGTATGAGGAAAAGGAAGAAAAGGACTTTGGATTGGGCAACCAACAAATACCCTTGGTTAAACAACAAAGTCTGATGAATGATTGGAAATGACTACATGACTGCATTTTTGGTAGAGCGAAAAGATAGAGAGACAGAGGGTGATAAAGCTAAATACATAGACCTTGAGGAGGAGGAGTGATGGTCTGGGAGAAGCACTGATGAGCACGGAAAATGCCCATCCTATGCCCTGATTCTGAATGACATTTTGTTTAGAACGAGTGGCTTTTACTTGAGAGAATGATAGTTGAATTGGTATCCTTAGCTGAGAGCCAGCTTTCAGTTAAGACTAAGAGGTGGAGAGATCATTTAATGAAAAGGTGGAAACACTGAGTTTGTTAACCTTGCAAATAGGTTCCAGGGAACCAGTATCGTGTCCGAAAAGCTAGTCAGTATTTGTAATAGCCTTTCAGACTTAGGGTCAGCTTGAAGCTAACATGTGTAAGGCATGGCAATGTCTCCAGTAACTGTATAACCAATTAAAATTTTTTTTGATATATTGCGGAGCCACTAAGTTTCATTGATTTAGAATTTAATGTTTCATTTCTGATTGGCAGTAATTTGTCTGTCAAGAAACTTTCCATGGACATTTATTTTACTTTAAAAGAAGAATTCTATTCTATGTCTTTTGCTATACCACCCCCCTCATTTTTTTTTCTTTTAGATGCTCAGTGGTCTATAAAAAAATCTTAAAGAAATGATACATAAGATTCAAGTAACTATACAGAGGCGTATAAAAGCAGCCCCAAATGACAAGATAATTAACACTTACATCTTTCTACCCAGTGGTGTGTGCATGAGGTATTTTCCCTATTGTCTGTGAGTCCTTGGAAGAACTGTGTAGGTCCTAAAAGAAATCAACTCCGGACAAGATAGAATGTGAATGTTCTTTGAGTGTTTGACTTTGAAGCCTGGCATGCCACTTTCTTAGATCCCATATATATAGAAGAATTATATGTATTACTATGAGCCCAAGATAGTCAGCTAGTATAGTGTGTCACCCAGAACATAGATTTTAGAGTCAGCTAGACAAGACAGATTCAAGTTACCACTTACTTTTAGTATGACCTTGTGTCACCACCAGCCCCGTTTACAAAATAGGAATAATAATGGTACCTAACATTACAGGGATGGGATCAGAATTAAACAAGATAATGCACGAAAGGGTTTATTTCATGGTTTTGTCAAGCCATGTAATAAGTGCAGTGAGAGTAAGTGCAGCAAGCAGTAGTTTCTTCTATTGTCAGCAGCAGCAGCAGCAGCAACAGCAGCAGTTAATAAATATTTGGCGACTCTTAGAAGGGCTTTTGCGGACTACTCAAACCATTGTCTATAGTCTGTGAATCAGTTAGATTTGGAGATGCCTTTATATTTGATGTAAGAAATTAAGCTTTTCTTCTTGGTAGTTGTCTGTCTAACTTCTGTGGTTATCTTCAAATATATGATCCAGAACTGATGATTTTCTAATTCTCAGCTTTGGACTTTTGCAAGAAATCAGTCAGTTAGCTCTACTGTTTACCAGAGATGGTAACTACTGTTGAGGGCACCACTACCGAACAGGAGTGTTGTTGTCAGATAATTCTTACTGGCAGGCTACCAAACCCCTAAGGTGGGCATTATGAGAAATTTTGGTGTGATGACAATATTTAGTTCACTTCAGAATTGACAGTGGCTTCGGATAATTTCTGCTTTGCCTGAATTTTATCTTACATCTTCACTCGTTTGTGTTCTATGTTTGGTTTTGGATATCGGGCACTGGATCCTGAAAGCGAACTGGATTTTAAATACTAGCAGGTCCTGAGAGCCTAATACTTAGCTCCTTAATCAAACGTGAACTACTGTATCATTCATGCAGTAGATTTTTCAGTCTATGCCTGGATCTGTCATTTCCTAAGCTTTCTCTTTATATAGTCCAAATAAGGAGGTCTGGGTTCATATCCCAGCTCAACTGCTTGTTAATAGCGTTAATTCAATAATCTGTTTAGTTATTCAACAAATATATGTAGAGGCCATACTCTGTTCAGAGTACCATGCTGGAGGATGGAGATAAAACACGAAACTCTAGATTTTAAGTGGGAGGATGATTTTATTACATTTGCGTTTTTAGAAGGTACTCTTCCATTTATCAGGAGCCTCAGACACCAGTTATAAGGCCGTTGCAGTAATCGATGATAAAGATGGTTTTGGAGTTTCAACACATTTCTGAATGGTAATTTAAGCCATGGGGGTGAATGACTCAACTCATTTAACCTTCCTGAGTTCATCAATAAACTAGAAATACTACTTACTGCTCTATTTGTCCTATAATATTGTTACAAAGTCAAACAAGATAATAAACATAAAATCATTTGTAAACAGCCATGGAAATTTTTATAATTCTCATTTTTTTATCCATATGTTTTATGTGTTTTCTTATTTTCTTTCACATTCCACTCTTTCATGGTTTATAATGTTAAATTTTTTCAGTTTTTAGTTATCTTCTTAGATTTCTAAGTTATTTAAAAGATTGGCATATTAAAAATATAATATAATTAGACCAAATCCAGAGTACATTTGGGTACAAGGAAGTGAAGGAGCAATTGCTTCTGTTTAAATTTAGTGTAATACATCATTTCCCAGGGTTTATTAGTCTTTTGCACAGAATAAACTGGGTCCTTGAACAGGAAAGCAGTAGGATGCATCTTGCCAAATTCTCTCAGCTCTTTGATGATCTAGTTAATCTGGCCAATGTTTACTATTTTGGAAAGGAACAAGGGCTCCAAAGCCTTGTGTTTCACCATTCTTACCAAAATAACCTCACTTTAAAGATCAGGAAGGCATTGTAGAGAATCTGCCTAAACCGAGGATTTAAGGAGACAACTTTGGAGTAGATTCGTGATCTCACTGCACCTACTATGATATAAGATAGTGGCAGGATACCATTATTACTTACATTCAATAAGCCTCTACTCCAACTGAAAGGTTAGAAAGCTTTCTGCATCCCTAAAGAATTAGTTTTCATTCAAATTCAGGACCAAGTAGTTCCTGAGAAGTTTGAGCATTTTCATCTCTTTGTATATATTCACGAAAATAAATGTCTGCAAGTCCCTTTGTGGTATAGCAGGCTCCCCTTGACTCAGGTGTGAGATGCTTTAGTCAATGCTAATCAGGCAAATCTTAATCAGTTTGCTTACAATTTCGCCACTGGGACTTCTGAACTGACGAATCTTTATAAAGCAGTCTCTCTGAACTGTAAGTACTAAGGCCCAAACAACTGCCAGTTGGGATAACTGTACTCACTTACTTTGATTTCCTGCATTACTTGAGCTCAGCGATCCTAGACTCGCCAGTTCCATATAGTTAATAATCCACCTTTGGTCACTCCCCATGAGAGTCTCTCTTAGGACTTCAGGCATTCCTTTACCAATCTGTTCCTGATGTGAGGGAGAGAAGAGAGTCCTCAGGACCCTGGTGAGAAACATACGGAAAGCATATGTGACAGATCCATACTATCATTCTTCTCTTGCAGCCTTTGAAGTTTATATTATGCAAAAGGAGTTCTGGCCTTAAATAACAGCTAAGCTCGTGCTAAACCCAAATCTGCATCAGTAAACCGAGCAAACTATTAAAGCAACTGTTAGCTAGTGCATTAAATCAAGCTTCTCCAGTGCGGTGCCCTATAGTAATTAATTTGTCAGTCAAGATTATGTTTAGTCGTCCTTGAGTGAGTAGCGCAATATGCACATCCACATGGTCGTCTCTGTTTTTGCTGAGATTCCCTAAAAAAACTCTTACATTTCCTTCTGGATATAATTCAGTTCTTTTCTTCCATTCTCTTATTTTGCATGTCACCCTCAGGCCCATGTTGTTTAAGCCCTAGTCACAGGACAGGATTCAATAAAAGATAGAACATAGCAGAACCGAGTGCTACTCTTATAGCAAGACGGATGCAGTGGAAGGCACTTTGGGGAAGGCTGGGGAATCAAGGCTCTACGGTTTCTCTCAGTACCCTTGCCTTTATCAAGGAAATAAGGTGAGACGATGAAGATAGCTGGTGTACTGGTTCATAACTCGAAAAATCAACTCATGCACTAGATTTTCACTTTACTCAGCTATCCAACTGTAGATAGAGGTAAATTACTGCAGTGAAGCCTCACAATGGTTCTGTGTTTTCTTAGACTCTTGAGCTGCACATTCCAGCAAGGACCAGAGTTTGCCCCATTTTTATTTTAAGTTGCCCAGTGTTGTTAAAAGCTTTCACATGACTCATATTCTTCATTTTAAAAAAGTGATCAATGGTAGCACAACCGAGTCCTCCAAAGCTTCACTCTCAGTGAGAACTGGTTTCCAGGTGACTTAAGACAATACCTTAATTATGAGCTTGGCTGGCACAGTCCTCAGACTGTTGACTTCCCATCCTGGGAAGTGTCAGTGCCCTTTTCCCTGCCATTACCTGCTAACCAACTCCAAGCATTTTACTTTTACTCTAAAATCTTTTGTTTGCTGTCTTGATCCCTAATAATCTGTCTTAATTAAAGTATGTTTACTTGCAAGGAACAAAAATCCGTTCACACTAGTTTGGGAATAAAGGAGGGCTTATTTTAAATATCTGTGTTTCATAGATCTAAGTAAAAGGTAAATAATAGATCAGTTAGACCCAGGATCATGTCTCTCCTGCTTATTCCTGTCTCCTTACCACCTAGAACAGTGCCTGAGATATTAATAAATATTTATTGAATGAGTAAAAATAACTTAATTAACAACTACCTCAGTTTCTGGGTCTCTTTGGTCAGCTCTGTAAATGAGAGGGAATACAAGTAGAAGTAGCTGGAGATAATGTCATGTGATATGAGTAGCAAGACAACCTGGGATATAGTTGGAATCCTAAGCATTATTCTCTCAGGAAGATGTACAAGTGACTGGTAAATGATTGGTAACTAGTGCACATATCCTTACCACCAACTTCTATGGATTATAAAGCCATCCTTGCCACCAACAGTTGATTCCCAATGTATCAGCTGTATAATACATAATAATTATATTGCCAGTGATAGAACCCAACAGATTGGCCTTTGTCACCTGGATCTTTATTTTAGTAATTTGGGAATCCTTACTGCCCATAAACCTTAGTTTCTTCATTTGTAAAATGAAGTTGCAGTTGAACCTGTCTGATAAACTTGTGGTGATTGAGTAATTACATATAGTAAACTCAGTAACTGTTGGCCGCATCCTTATTATCCTCATTATCCCCGTCATTGTCATCAGCAGCAGCAAGAGCACTGGGCTGGAAGTGCATGAGAGTTACCTCTTTTAGTTTCCTTACTCCATTTTAAATGAGGTTACTGTTTATTAATATTTACAAAGGTCAATTAATTTTATTCTCAAATTAACTTTCTGTATAATCCTTAAGGTAGGATTGTCTCGGAATCTGCTTTATACCTTTTACTTTTCTATAATATTGGTTTAGGAAGAAAGCGAAGCTAATCAAGACCTGAAGCACTATAGTATCTTGTAGAGACGTCAGTGTTGTTGTGGGTTAAGTCAGAGTCTCCATGATGAAACATACTAGTTAAGCAGTCCCAGATTTCAAAGGAGACTCAAGAGTATGAGTACCTTTCTTTGGAAACTTGGTTACCAGGACATGAGTACTGGTAGAAATAGATTTAAAGAGAAGTTGACAGTCTATAAAATTAATGTAAACCTTAAATCATTGTAGCAAATGGCACTGTTTCCTGCTAAGGCAGTGGTCCCCAACATTTTTTGGCACCAGGGACTGGTTTCATGGAAGACAGTTTTTCCAAGGATGGGGAGTTGGGGAGTGGTTTCAGGATGATTCAAGCAAACACATTTCATGCAAGCTCACCTCCTCCTGCTCTGTGGCCCTGTTCCTAACAGGCCCGGACCGGTACCGGTCTGTGGCCCGGAGGCTGGGGATCCCTGTACTGAGGGATTCTTGTGAAAAGTTCGGTAGTTACTTCCTTTCTAATTAAAGTATATGTTTTTTATACTTTATTTAGAGGTTACCTTTTGCATTATAGCTTAAGCACTTTCTACCTCTTCAACCATTCTTAAGACAACCATCTTAAGAATGTAAGGTTTGAAGAGAGACAAATGGAGGAAGTTTGAACTTAGTAAGATTTTAAACCTGATCTCTCTAAGTTATCTGAAAATAATAGAGGCCTCTTTTGTTAGAATATATATGCTACTTAAAGATGCAAATGTTCTATGGGTAGGCTACTGAGGGACACCTAGTGTGTTCCAGTGTCATTGATTTCAGATCCCTTAGCATCTATTCGCAGCTTATCTTTCTGAATTATAATTTTAAAATAAGCTTTCCCTTTATGCTCTCTTCCATCTAAGAAATACTAACATAAGAAGATTGATGATCGACTTCAAGCTTGTATATGCAGAAAAACAAACTTAAATCCTTTAATTTGCCATACCCTGCACATGTAAAAATCTAAGGATAATTAGTTGTTATGGCTTTAATTTGATGAAGACAACTTCCATGAGGCAAGCTCCATGGCTAATGAATTTTGTCTTTTGGTTGATTGATTGGATAATGGAAGTGGAAAAAATATTTTCTACCTCTTCTTTACAATAATGTTTTCTTTCTCTACTGGAAATATGTAGGAATTTAAATAGTGGTCTTTATTAGAACACATCTTCCTTTATTTACTTTATCATTTGTTTTCCCCTTTTCTCTTTTTTTTTTCTGTATTCTTGTTTCTAATTCTCATTTTGTGTCAATATTTACAGTGAAACTTACAGATTTGCAAGAGAGAATCATGAAGTCGGTAATTTGGGAGGACCCCCCCCTCAAACCAGGAATTTATAAAAAATTGTGTATTTATTCTTACATGTTTAAGCTTCAGTCACCTTCAAAGTACTCTCCATTAAATGCAATACACCTATCAAGATGTTTTTTCCACTGCTCAAAACAGTGTTTGAACTTATCAGTTTTGATGCCTTTTAGTGCTTCTGCCATTTTTTGTTTCATCTCTTCCACATTGGCAAGACGTTTCCCTTTGAGGACTTTTTTCGTCTGGGGAAACAAAGAAAGTCACTTGGGGCAAGACTGCGTGAATAGGGAAGGTGGGGCACAGGGGTCAAGCCATTATTGGTCAAAAACTGCTGAGCACTCATTGTACTGTGGGCAGGTGTGCTGGTAAATCACCCATCATGAAATGGGCAAACATGTGGCGTCTTTAAAAAAATTCACTGAAGGTGAATGCAGCCTGTCACAATGCCAGCTGGTGCACTGATGCTGATGGGTTCCTAGAGCACTCACCTAGTGGGGGAAGCCTGTCCTACGAGGGGCCTGCCCCCCAGAAGATATTTCTGATTTTTTTGGAGCCCCGCCCTATATGTATCTATATCTGTATTTATCTATCTATATACATGCATACACATACACACAGTAATCAACAGTTTATTCATTCTCTGCATTTTTGCTTTATCTATAAGACCTGAAACACTGTAGGTATTCTATTCAAGAAATGGGATTTAAAACTCAAGTGCACTAGGGATTTGTAGGATGACATTTAGTCTGGTATTATTTGCTCAGGCACATAGCTCTGATCAACCTATTTAAAAACTTCTTTGGAAATGTATGGATTAACGGCTTCTTTCTCCCCCACTTCCCAGGCCCTTACCATTTCATTGTAAAAGCACCAGTGAGGTTGGGTTCGCAGATCTAAAATTATGTGGGAAGAGCACAACTGTAAATACCTTCCTTCATTCCAAAATAGACAGTACAAAAGCCCTACTTTGTTTGCTGTTGTGTTCCCATGTCTAGAAGGTTTCTCATGCTAGGTGCTGTGCTATCATGATGTGCCTTTCTTCGCCATGGAGATCCCAAACAGAAGGCTCCCCTGCCATTAAAATGGCCATGTCACTTCTCTTTGACTATGGATGAAGGACCCTGTACCCTCTGGAAGGGCTTTACTCAGACATGGGTCAGTGAGTGGTGCCCACTCAGCAGTTATTTCGGTTTATGGGCTGGAGTTCCTTGAATTCCAGGAGATAAGGCATCATTGTCTCTCTGAGCCCGTTGTCAGACACCCGGTCATTTGATAGTAGATGCTGCCAACTGGAGCAGTGAGCACAGGCAACCTGCTCTTCCTCACCATGGCCTAAGATGCCATCCTTGTCAAGCAAATGGAGATGGATCGCGCTGCCCTAACCTTGTTATTCATCACTGTCAAGCTCTGCTATTGGCTTCCAGAGATTGGCCAACACAAAGTACTTTTCCTGGTAGCAAATGTTACCTTGATTGTTTGTGGGGTGTATTAGGGATGAACGAGTGAGTATAAAGGACCTGCTACATGAAGGGACGTAATTCCCAATTAAGCTTCTTTTTCTGTGGCAGACTCTCTCACTACCCTAAATTCTGTTGGGCTGTTTGGTAAATGTGATGCTTGTTCCATCCCTAAATAAGAATAGTGACTGATTTCTCTTTGAAATTGTTCAGATTTTTCTTCCTGTTTTATTTCAAGGGATATTTTGGAGAGTAAGGGTGGCAGCAGGAGATTTAAACAGCTGGTAGTTTCCAAAAGTCCATTCTTCCGCTGCACAGTTTTGAAAAGGAGAGGACCACCTTTTTTTAAAGTGATATTCCAAACTTGGTGCTGCTTCCCGTTCTTTATTTTGGATGTTTCAGGTTTTATTCCTTGTTTTTTCTTAACTTTATACAGTTTGAAAATTTCAGGAGCCAGAAAGATTAAGAAATGCCATTTCAAAGAAGAAAAAATACACACGTGCACACACTCACACACACACACACAGAGTATTAAGAAGGTATCCAGCCATGTAATATGAAAAATAGAGACATTTATTGAAGAAGATACAAGATACAAGAAACCCTGTACATAACACAATGACACCTCAGTCTCCTTCAAAGTAGGCATCTTAGGACCTCACACTGTTCTCCCAATCTCCATCAGCTGTGCCATTGTATTTTCTGGAATCTCATCAACGGTCTGAAATCTCTTCCTTTTCAAAGGTGATTTTAGTTTTGGGAAAGGCCGCAAGTCACAGGGCACCAAATCTGGGCTGTAGGGAGGCTGAGTCATCTGGGTGATCTGATGTTTAGCCAGAAAACTCTGCACAAGATGTGGTGCATGAGTGGGCACGTTGTTGTGATAAAGCTGCTAATTACCAGTTGACTATGTCCGTGGCCTTCTGAATCATCCAAATAGTTTCTGTGGAGGAATGTTCAAGCTTAACACAAAATCTGATGCAGATTCCTTGCTCTACTCGCTCAGTCATTTTGAATTCAACGGCCACACAGTACACATGCTCACTCAATGGTGTCTACCGGCCCCAGTGACTGGTACAGTGAAGTCATCATTGTTCACGCATGTGCATTCCAGTCCACTCTCCTTGGCTGCCAGGTTACATGGAAGTCACACAAACCATTCTCATTATATTAACAATGGCTGGACTTTTTCCAGACAGACCTTGTGTGTGTGTGTTTGTATCTTGATATCTGTCACTGGACCCTGGTTCCAGACTTGGTAAAACAGATTTACTTATAGTTAAAGGAGTATATCATAGCAGTTTCTTAACCTCCAAAGCCTTTTTATTGTTTATTTATATGAAACTTTAAAAACAATTATTTGAAAATTTTCTTTAATCCTCGTGATTTGCTTGAAAACACCTAAAGAAGCATTTTAATGGAGAAATGAGCCAGTAGAAACAGTTCGTCTTAATTATTTTCAACCAGGGACCTCACCATTAGCCCCAGAACAATGTATGACCATCTATTTTTGCATTATCAACTAGCTACAAACATTATCTTAGCTGAAAATTATCTTATTTCTTTAGCACTGCTATTTCATTCCATCAAGCCTTTGTACAGTACCTCCCTTTCACTCGCACAGGCCAGAATCCTAATGTTTATAATTAGCCTGAGTCTCCCAACGATATCTGATGCATTCACTGCTCTTTTTTGTCTCCATGTGTTTACAGGAGCATTATATACAGGTCGTATATTCTTTGGTCCTAATTTCATGTCTTTGGGGCTGAGGCCAGTAAACAACTTGTTTTAATTGGGATGTTTTACAGACTGTAAACTAGGAAATCATATTAAATACCATGTCTATTTAAGAATTATTTTAATTGTTGAAAACTGGCACACTTCTCAGGTGGAACAGCACTTTATACATCTCAAAAATAATTGATCAAAGTCCTAATTTTTATAAAACGGTTTTAAAAATTTTATGCCTTTTAATCATTATCTGCTCTAGCGTTTCAGCATTTAAGAGATTCTGATTTGAGTTCTACTGTTTTAATTAAACCATCTATCTAGTCTACCTTAGTATTTTAAAAATGTATTCTCTTTTCTCTTCATCCGTTTTACCTGTGTGTGTATGTGTGTGTGTGTGTGTGTGTGTGAGAGAGAGAGAGAGAGAGAGTGTGTGTGTGTGTGTGTGTGTGAAAGAGAGAGAGTGGGAGAGAGAGAAACCCAAAAATCATCTTAACATTCACAATTTCATATTTCTGAGATTGGAATTTGAAAATATAAAGAAAATATCATTGCTGACACTTGCATTTAGAAAAACTGTTCCCAGACACTAGCGAATGGACGTACAAAGTCTTGCCTGTAATGTTCTGTAATAGCAGTTGATTTCTATTTTAACTCTATTATCAACTCCTTTCCTGGGAGAAGATGGTACGGTAGGTCCCCTGGTGAGGTAATGTATACCCGGATAGGTGAATCAAGGCCTGTGTCTTTGTTTTTGTTTGATCACTAAGTAGCTGTGAATTTGGACAACACACTTAATCTCTTTCAAAATCTTTTTACTCATTTGTAATATGTGAGTGGATCAAACTAGTATATCCATTTGGACCACATGACTAAGAGTTAGCCATTCAAATGGAATGAGGTAACTTACAAAGGGTGTTCTGACAAAGGCAGGTATTTGTATAAATTCTAGGAGGAAATAAAAGGCATGGCATGTTAGGAATCTGAAACTAGTTCATTATGACTGGAGAAGAGGGTGAAATGAAATGAGGACAGGCAAAAGGACATGACGCAGGTCTTAGTAAGGAGTATATACATTTGACCCTTGAACAACACAAGTTTGAACTGGGCTGGTTCTCTTACATGCAGGCTTTTTTCAGTTAGTACCTGTACTGTTTCCTGTCCATGGTTAGGAGTTCATGGGTGTGGAGGACTGAATGTATGCATTGATCTACATATGCTATTTTATGTAGAGGACTTGGGCATCCTCTGTAGCTGCAGAGATCCTGACACAAAACCCCAATGGATACTGAGGGACAACTGAGTTTTGAGGGAGTCAAAAGTTTATGTGTGGATTTTTGACTGTGTGAGGTCAGCACCCCTGAACCCCCACATTGTTCAAGGGTTAACTACTTTATTCTAAGTACACAGGAAGCTGTCTATATGTTTTAAGCACAAGAGTGACATGATGATTTTTCACTTTATAACAGTCACTGTGGCAAAAGTGTAAAAAATGCATAGAAGGGGGAGACTAGATACTGAAACTAGTTAGAAGTAGGATTGCCAGATAAAAAACAGGATGCTGGTTAAATTAGAATTTCTGGGAAAAAATTGAATTTCAAATAAACCAAAAAAATATTTTTAGTATAAACACACCTCATATACTACACAGTACATGCAAATGTCAGGTAAGATAAGGACTGAAAAAGTGTTGCTTTAGTAAAAAGGAAGCCAGGCAGATTTTGGAGAGTACTTTTAGTGGAAATAGAGTGGTAGAAATGGAATTGCAGAGAAATGAGGAATGAATGGAGGATAATGAAGTTGAATCAGTTCTTGTAAACAACTCTTTCAGAAAATTGACTTTGAAAGAGAGGAAAGTGGGTTATTTATTTCATTGCCTCTGAGAAAGTCAGTGGTTATTTTTCTTTAAATTGCCATTATTAAGCCTCATGATTTTGGCTTTAATTACAAATAACACCAAACATTTTATATAACATAACTGAGAATAAATGAAAGATATGTCTTACTTTATTTTTTGTAGGCATCATTAAAGTTCACTGAGTAATCTTTCTCTTTGTGTCTTTCTCTGCCTTTTCTTCTGAATGATGTGCCTCTCTGGAGAAACTCAAGCCTCCTCAGTTTTTCACCAGATCCCAGCAGTCAGACTGCTTGAGGTCTGCCCTTTCTCTCGGCCTTGCTGGAATCTCTGTCAGCCGCCTGCCTGTCGGTGGTGGGAACAAGGTGCATAAACCTCTGCCCCAGCAATTAACCAGGGAAAACAGTGACATTCTCTACTTTCCTTTAGAAAATTTTTGAGGGCTTTTCAACAAGGACCATTTTATAGACAAGAGTACTTTTTACACTTGAGTTGCTCATTTATCCCCTATACCTCTTAGCACTTAAGATATTCCTTTAAAAGCATCAGTTTATCATGGAAAGGAGTTGCTTATGCACCTTAAGAAGCAATTCTTTTCATTTCCTTTTTGTCTAGCTAACCTCAGTTCTCTAAATACTCATCTCCTCCTCCCTCATGAGTGCTGAAGAGTTAAAATGCCTAATGCTTCCTCTAGAGCTACTGTGTGTCTGAAGTCAATTCCTTGACCCCCTTACCTTATAACTACCAGCTTAAGGTCTCAGGTTTCACTGACAGAAATTTTCTTCTTCTTCTGTTTTTGTTTGTTTGTTTGTTTTAGGGAGAAAAAAAGAAACAGGAAAACACACCCTAAACTGAGTTCTTAGTGGGAAAGTTTGCATTCTCCGTTAAGATGGATCCTAAGTTTAGATGTTGAGCTCTGAAAATAAATTAATTAGCCTGTGTAACCAGGATGACAGATGAGTATTTATGTTGATATTGATCTAATACAGCAATTTTCAACCTTTTTCATCTCATGGGCCACATAAACTGATTACTAAAATTCTGCAGCATACCAAAAAATACATGTTTTGCAGATCTGACCAAAAAACAGGTATAATTTTGATTCATTCACACTGGACAGCTGTTGTTATGTTGGCTGTTTTAATTTTTTTATTTCATAATCTAAGGGAAAAGAGGTCAGTGTCCCTGACTAACTAGCCAGTTATTGCATGCTTTAAAAATAAGTTCCTATTTTATTAGTAGCATATAAAAAAATTCTTGCGACACACTGGTCAAAAATTAGTGATCTGATGCAGTCATTTAATGCGGATGTTGTGTTACAGAACAGAAAGAGTTCATCTACGCAGTACTAGCAGAGCCAAACACTTAGACACTGAGAACTGCTGGACACTGGAGAAGTATTGGCTATTTTATGATGAATGGCACCATCCAAAATGGGAATCTAGTGCCCAAAAGCCCAAACTTCCTGATGGTGTGTAGGTTACAGATAGGGAAAAATCAGAAGACACCTTGGGTTAAGGGTTTGGGTTCATGCTGGGAGCTGATTGGTCAGATGGCAGAAAAATTGGTCAGGTAGCTCAGTTGGTTGGAGTGTTGTCTTGATATGCCAAGGTTGCAGATTCGATCCCGGGTCAGATATAAGAATCAACCAATGAATGCATAATAAGTGGATCAACAAATTGATGGTTCTCTCTCTCTCCCCCACCCCTTCGCTCCCTCCCTCTCCCTCTCTCTCCCTCTCCATTCCTCTCTCTAAAATCAATAAAAATTTCTAAAAAATTACTTAGTTCCTGGTTACTGTGAGTACTCTATACTACCATAGTGTTTGCTTTTTCCCCTGGTATCCCTGCTTTTAGTTCTAAAGATGAGATACTTAATAAAAACGAAAAACAAAAAACCAAAACCAAAACCAAAAAAACAGCCTCTAACAGTTAGAAAACATAATATGATAAGGATTATCAATATTACGCATCCCTGTAATAATCCACAAAAGAGGCCTCCCATTGCAGGAGGTAGCCAGGAAAAGAGGTAGTCTATCAGGTCTGCCTTTTTCATATCTTATAGCGAAGGAGCCTGCATGATTCTATTTTTATGTCTCAACTTCCCCAGAGGTGTTAGTATAGGTATGGCATGTTGCATTAGCCACTGCATAGATTCCTCCTTGTTGTGCCAGGTAGTAATCTAAAGAAATTTTATTTCTTTACTACCCACATGCCAAGGACTCTAAATTGGTTTGTTAGAATCTTAGAGCTTGAACAGCAGAACAGTCCAAACAGCTGAATGTATGGGTTAAATTCCCTAATATCAGGTATTTAATGAAAGGCATGTCTGTGAAAACAAAAGAAAGACAAAGATTAATAATCAAAGCAAATTATAAACCAGCTTCTCAGTTTGTAAGGCTGGAAGCATTTGTAGTTTGAAATGTCTCTGATGAGGTCATCAGGTGGTCAGGTAAACTGCCTGGCGTACAAAGAGCATCAGTCACTAAGATTGTTTAAGCATGAGCTGTTGTGGCAGTTTTCTGAATTTTATATCAAGTTGTCCATCTTTTGCTTGCATGGCTTTGGAAAGGGGTTGCGTTTTAGTTCTCAATGATTCTGAGTCAAAGGATGGCAGAAAAATTGGAAACACGTTTGGAGAGCCATAAACAGATCTTGAAGGAAACTAGAGGAATCCAGGACCCAGTCCAGTTTACAAGTAGAAAATAAAACAAAACTCAAAAGACAATGAATAGCACTAGAATCTAATATCCACAAAGGTATATTATAGTGTTTATTGAAACATAATTTTTCTCTCTAAAATCACCCTAATTTTACCAAAGATATCCAAATTAAAACTGATTTATTTTCAACGTAAGTCTAGTTTTAATAAACATGGCCTGATTTTTGTATAAGTTCAGCAAGAATATTAATTAGCCATATTGGCATTTTTAAATCTGCTTTGCTGGAATTTTTCATAAGGAATCTGCAGACTGAATTGAGAAGGCCTCTCAAGGTCAGAAAAGCCAAGGCAAGGACTTGCCATGAGATGTTGCCTACAATACCTATAGGTTTAGGGTGAGTTCCTCTCTCTCTCTCTCTTTTTTCTTTTCTTTACCTTTACCTCTACTTATTTATTTATTTATTTATTTATTTATTTATTTATTTATTTATTTACTTGAGGGAAAACAACATGGAAAGGACCTGCAATCCACCTGCAGTGCCCATGTTGCGTGAGCAAGTAGATATTTGTCGTAAGCCCTTGGGAATTGCATGTTCCTGCTGCACAAACTAACCTCTGCTGCCCGACCTAATGTATAACAAATCACCCTCTAGAAAGAGTGAACTTACCTATAGTCACTAGCAAGATGTTAGAGTGTTTTTTCTCTCTTTTTGAAATCCCCAAAATATCTCAGGATTCCTACATCTGCCAAGAAGTGATATTCTTTGCTCACATAGTGAAGCTGCTGGGAACCATGTAAGCAAGGTACCAGACCAATCTTTCCAAGGGTTTTTATTGGCTTCCATAAGTCAGTCTTAATCCCTTAAAGCTGTCTGGTCATATCTGAGTCTAAGCATTTCCCTCTCAAACATAACATTCCAGTCAAACTATTGATAATAAATACCATTTTCCGATTATGTCCTGTTATAAAGAGAACAAACAGTTTTTTATTGAGCTTATACAAATAATCATATTGCCATAAAAATAAAAAAGTACTCATTAAGAGCTTCTGAATTCTGGAGAGATCAAGTAGAGAGAAGAGAAATAAATGTTTCAATTCTGTTTACAAAGGTATAATTTACCAAATTACTAAGTCATAGGTTGTTTAAGAGAAACATGTTGACTTTTATCTGGAAAACAAAAGATTTTAAAAATCAGCAATATTTTAAACAAAATTTCATAGAAGTTATAATCATACTCAGTTCACTCAGTGCCGTATAATCAATTCTTGTTTAAATTGTTCACTACCATCATTTCATGAATACAGTTATTCCTTAAGAGTTCTATAAATATTTATCCATTTTTGATTTATGATCCAAAAGTTTATTCTTACACCTGTATTTTGGAAAAAGTTGGTGTTTTCTATTTTTCTGAAGATGAAACATATTTTCAAAAGGATCAGAGTAAAATATGACTCTTGTAAATGACAAAAAGTTAAAATGATGTGGTTTTTTATAGTTCTGATTATAATGCAATTGACAAATTTGTTTTCCTGTGCAATGTAACAGTTTATGAAACCAACTAGAATTACAAGTGAAAATATTATATCAGGACATTGCAGGTTGTTAGAGATTATAATCTCCTGATAATTCATTCTTAGTAATGAGAATGTATTCATGCAGTTACAACATAATTATTATTTCTTTACTTGATAAAGCTTTCCAAGTAATTTTAGTATCTCAAATATGCCTAATTAATTTAAAAAGTAATTGAAGAGAGAGAGAAGAAATTGTTGAGGTGCTCCAGGGGCCCACTGGATAACTCAAAGCTGTTTCCAGGTTTTAAAAATCTTTTACATCCTGAACCCTGGGAAGTTTGTCAAACATGCTTGAACAAAAGGGTTATATCTTTATGAAACAGTATTAAATTATCCATTTACTTAAAGTGAAAGTAAAGGATGTCAAACATAAATACAGTTTACCTATTATTATCAAAACCTTACCTTTAGGATTGAAAAGATTGTTTTTTTGAGTAATCCAGTAAGTGATTAAGAAAATAAAACACTGTTTAAATAAAATATAGAATCTTTGCTTTCTGGGTAAAAAAACTCATCTGGATCAGAACAATATAGGAAAATTTTGTCCTTTTGACATTATAAAAGATAACCAAACTCTAGTTCTGTTAGCTTACTTTAGGTGCTTAACTTACTCAATTAAATTTATTTTAATTTTACTTAGCTTGATCATACATAAAATTTCCTCTCTCGGGGTTTATTTTTTACATAAAATTTCCTTTCTCAGGATTTATTTTTCACAAACCTTGTACAACTTTTGTAGTCTTTCTTAGTTTTTCTCTTCTTACTCATTCAGAAATAAACAACCTTATTTTAGGACAAACCAGTTTCTTTTGATTCCTTCAAAAATATGTTTTCATACCTTATACCTTCCTTCACTGAAAACACACACCATTGTCTCCCATATTAATTAGAATTCATATACCTTAAACCTTAATTTCTATTGACAAATAAAATATAAGTAATCAGCATTCTTTAGATTGGCAAATTTATGAATCTATTTTATAAACTTTAGCAACATACATTTTTTACTGGTAAAGTACAAAAATTTTTATTAACAAATCTAAATTTATCTTTTAGTTTTTCTGTAATAGGTCAAAATAGGTAAATTTAGACTTATCTAGTAATTAATGTTTCACTATTTTATGTTATTTGGGAGTAATCTAGATATTTAATAATTTTTATCCTTTAACTTAATTTTGTAAATTCTAAAGTTTCAAGTTACCAAAGAGATTTAGAAAACCATTTAAGTACACGTATACTATAGTTATTGCTAAAGAGTTAACCTGAAACTTTTTTATCCTATTTACATTTATTTAATTGACATGCTGAAAACAATTAAGTTTAGATGACTTACGAAAATTTTGCCATACCAAGTTATTTTTCTTGCTGACAAATTTTGCAGCAGAGATAATGTGAACTTACTTGTCTAAGAAACCCAGATAGAATAAAAGTCTTACTTAATGCTGATGATTTTAAAGAAAGGTCTATTTAACTAAACCAAACTCAGAATTAGCTTTAATATCAAATATTTTCCCAAATCATGTGATTCTGAAAAGCAGTTGCATTAGTCTGCTGTATTTTGAGAATGCTTATATAAATGCTTGTTTAAGCCAATTTAATGTTACAAATTAGCAATGCCATTCAGTGGTAGAAATATGCTATATCAAGAACATACATACATAATGGTACTGATAAACATTAACAGAGATCTCATAACTTTCATTTTAAATTGCTAGATTTTGTGTCCCAGTTATAATTCCAAATCCAGAGTAAAAACTGGATCCAAATTATGTTTCTGACAGATAGACTAATTTAAGATTTTGCTCAGATGACCAAAGGTTTGCATGCTGTAAGAAAATAACATCAACAGGTAACATATCTCACTCACTCACACTGCCCCTTCCAACATACAATACTTTCAGAATTTAATTTGCCAGCTCTAGACCAGTTTCAAAACCAGGTTCAAGTTAAAAACCAAGTTCCATGGCTGAGTCACGCTTCCACTGATCAGTCCTCCAAGGTCCACTGAAATGCAGTCAGAATTGCCCCTGTTTCCCACAAGATGAGACACAGACTCAACAAATAACAGATGCAGTTTCAATAATCAATCCTAGTTGCTAACTGTAACCTCTCAGCATCCTTTCCCTTTAAAATATTTTATTGTTTATGCTATTACAGTTGTCCCACTTATTATTTTTAAATTTTTGATACATTGAAGAAGTGGTCATGTAGGGGAAAATGCATATTATGTCAATGTATTTGATTCCAGTTTTTACATTAATTATGCTGGGATATGAATGGCTGTAACCTAAATATTAAGGCGGACCCAATATTAAGTTATATTGCACTTCATCTGAATTGAACCTTGTGTTCCTACAACAGTTCTCTGCCACCAGTTGGGTGTCCTACAATTCAACCTATTTCTAACACTAACTACCTGGAGATAGTGTACATTCCACAAGTTAAGAGTAGTCTCTTGATACTGCCCCTCATGAGATATCCGCCACAAGTGAGTGGCTCAGGTGTCCTTAAGCCACTCACGCCTCTTTCTAGCGGACTACAAAATCAGGGTTCCCCACATTCCCTTTGGGTTCAATAATTCACTAGAAGAGCTCACAGAACTCACCGAAAGTGCGGTACTCATGATTAGTTTTATTTTAAAGGCTGTAAGTGGGGAACAGCTGTATGGAATAGATGCACAGGGCCGAGTCCTGGGGAGGAGGTAGGCAGCACAGCTTCCATGTCCTCTTCTCATGGAATTCGGACCTGTCACCCCACTAGCATCTCATTGTGTTCACCAATCAGGAAGATTCATTGAGCTTGGGTGTGCAGTTTTCATATGGGATTTTATCACGTAAGGATGATTGAATACATAATTGGCTATATGATTAAAATCAATCTTCAATGCCTCTCCCCTCCCTGGAAATGGGGGATGGGCTGAAAGTTTCAACATTCTAATGAAGGGCTTGGTCTTTCTGGTTTGCCTGGCCCCTCCTTTAAGAATATATAAGGGCCTACCTGCAGTTACCTTGTTAGCATGATTTTGGGTATGGTCCGAAGGAGCTCATTATAAATAACAAAAGATACTTCTGTTGCTCAGAAACTTCCAGAATACTTGAAATGCTATGTCAGGAGCTGGAGACCAAGACCAGATACATATATATTCTTTATTATATCACAGACCTCAAGTGTGTATTTGATTCAGTTACATAGCTTTAAGCAAGTGAAATATTACCTGCATTTTCCAGCTGAGACATCTGGCACTAAGAGCTTATGTGATTGGCCCAAAGATCACATAAGTAAATTCTAGAAAGGACTGCAATCCCAGTTATCTTAGCTAATGAAATGTCCACTTTCTATGGACATCAGGTTAGACTATGAGACTCAGTTTTCCTAGTGAATTGTAAGATCATCCATGAAATGTATACCAAAGAAGCATTATCTACTATCAGTTAAGAAAAAGTTGTATTGACTTAAAAAGAAATCTAGCTCTTTTAACTTGGGAAACATCCCATGTGGAACCCACCATACTCATTTTCTCTGACTGAGCTTTTCTCATGGTGTACTGTGGACATACCTCCGGCTTGTTCAAGAGTGCTGATAGTGAGAATTGATACTTCTTTTAATACTTCAGCATTTATTTTATATTGCACACTTGTAAAACATTTTGCACTTAAAGATCAAGATTGTTAACTGTCATTATTCGCTGGGGAACTGAGGCAAAGAACTTTGTCCAGAAACTTACATGCTGATCAACTATCATCATTTAAAAAAAAAAAAAATTCTCCAAAAGTGATTTAAGGCCACTTTCAACAGGATAAGTTGAAAAATAAATAAATTAGATATAAGAAAGAAGAGAAGAAAGATAAGAATACTAGCATAAGGATTAATAGAGAGACAATATAAAAATTTACTGACTGGCATGGTGAAGGGTATAAAAGGCATACAGCTCTCTCAGACGGCAACATATTTTTAAATATGAGTTGAATAAATACATTGCATAGAAACATGAACATGTGCTTTAATTTTTATTTCATAACCGTTGTAAAAATAGAATTCAGATTGTTATGAATTTTGGGAGTGCTCCTTTTTTTGTCATTTCAAAATCTGAAGTCATTTTCTGCACATTTCATTTTGGTTTGCATGCATTACAGTCAAACATCATCTAAAACTGTGCTATCCAGCACGATAGGCCACAGCCACGAGTGGCTATGAGCATTTGAAATGCAGCTAGTCAGAAACGAGATGTATTGTACATGTAAAACAGATACTGGGTTTTGACAAATATCATGAATAATCTGTAAAATATTAATTCATGCTGAAATTAAAATATTTTAGGTATATTGTGTTAAATACGATGTTATTACTTTTTAAATTAATTTTTCTTTTTGTATCCACAAAAAATTTTAAAATTACACATGCGGCTCACCTCTCTATTTGGACAATGCCCTACAGAATTCCTTCTCGATGTAAAATTTCAGGTAGCCATAGCTTTCTGTATTGTATATATTCATACAACAGAATAATCAGTGCTGAACAAACACATGGATAAAATTAAGTCCTTAAAAGCATGGTAAAAATATCAAAGATATAAAGTTACTTCTTCAGAACACCAGTGTTTCTCATTCCTGAGAAAGCCCGACCCTTTTATGGCAGATCCTCAGCTGTCCTTGAGATTATGCACAGAAGCACTGCTGATGCTCATTGGGAGGGGCTTCTTTTCACCATAGGTTTAAAGATCTCTTATGAAATTGGCCCCTGTTTTGCAAAATCATTAAGCATTTTGAATGTCAGAGGAAAATTATGACTTTACACAAATCTATATATTTCTATGACTTCATTGTTCCCTAAGTCGGAAAGAATATGTAATATGTTTATAAAAGAACATGTAAAGTGCGTATTTGTTTTTAGACATTCCAGTGGGGAATGCGTATTGAAATAGACTTGGAGGGATTAGATTCTAACTGGTTCACTGACTTACCCATTTTGGCATTAATTTTTTCACCTGTAAAAAGTCTTAGTAATTATTAATGCTCCGTTCAGTTTTGGAATTCTAGGTTGTAGGTTCAAGTCCTAGGACATCCTTTACTAGTTTTCTTTTTTGGCTGCTATTTTTCTGTGGAATATTAAGGGAAAATTCAGTGCTATATGGCATGACATTTTTCTACCACTTGCCTTGACTTCTTTAATCCTTCCTTTTCTGCCAACTGTCACGCAATGTAAAAGTCACTCTGTTTAATTTACTGAACTCAGTGAAACTATTCTTATCTATCATTTAGAATATTATTTTTTAATTTATTTTTTAATTATTGAGGTGACATTGATTAATAGAATTAAATAAGTTTCAGGTGTACTATTCTATAATACATCATCTGCATATTGTATTGTGTGCTCACCATCCCAAGTCAGGTGTCCTTCTATCACCATTTATCCCCCATTTACCTTCTTCTACCTCCCCCCAGCCCCCTTCTCCTCTGGTAACCACCATACTGTTGCCTGTGCTGATGAGGTTTTGTGGGGCTTTTTTTGCTTAATCCTTTCACCTTTTTACCCATCCCCACAGCACCCTTCCCCTCTGACAGCTGTCAGTCTGCTCTCTATGAGTGTTTCTATTTTGTTATTTTGTTCATTAGATTCCACATATGAGTGAAATCGTGGTATTTGTCTTTCTCTGACGCTTATTTCTCTTAGCATAACGCTCTCCAGGTCCATCCATGCTGTCACAAAGGGTAAGATTTCCTTCTTTTTTATGGCCAAGTAGTATTCCATTGTGTAAACGTATCAGTTTTTTTAAATATACTCACCTACTGATGGGCACTTGGGCTGCTTCCAAATCTTGGCTATTGTAAATAACCAAGATTTGGATATATTCTTTCAAATTAGTGTTTCAGGTTTCTTTGGATGTATTCCTAGAAGTGGAATCACTGGGTCACGAGGCAGTCCCATTTATAATATTTTGAAGTAACTCCATACAGCTTTCCACAGTGACTGTACCAGACTGCATTCCCACCAACACTGCTACAGGGTTCCTTTTTCTCCACATCCTCACCTGCACTTGTTGTTTGTTGATTATAATTGATGATAGCCTTCCAGTCAGGTGTGAGGTGGTATCTCACTGTAGTCTTACCATATTTTGCTGTGTATAATGCACACCTCATTTTTATGTGCATTATACATGGCAAAATATGGTAATTTGCATCTCTCTGGTGATTAGTGATATTGAGCATCTTTTCATGTGTCTATTGACCATCTGTATATCCTCTTTGGAGAATTGTCTGTTAAGGTCCTTTATCCATTTTTTAATTGGGGTGTTTGTTTTTTTGGTGTTGAGTTCTTTGTATGTTTGGATATTAACCCCTTATCAGATGTATGATTGGTGAATATGGAACCCATTCTGTGGGTTGTTCTTTCACTTTGTTTTGTCTTCCTTTGCTGTACAAAAACTTTTTAGTTTTAACTAAGGATGTAAAAGACCTGTTCTTGTAAACTTGTAAGACACTGAAGAAAGCAATTGAAGAAGATACAAATAAGTGAAAGCACATATCATGTTTGTGGATAGTAATAATTAACATCATTAAAATGTCCATACTACCCAAAGCTATCTATAGATTCAGTGCAATTCCTATCAAGATATTGGCATATTTCACAGAAGTAGGACAAATACTCTAAAAATGTATATGGAACCACAAAAGACTCTGAATAGCCACAGCGACCTTGAGAACGAAGAACAAAATTGGAGGAATTATGCTGCCTGATATCAAACTATACCACAAGCCCATAATAATTAAAATAGTCTGGCACTGGCATCAAAACAGACACATAGATCAATGGAACAGAATAGAGAGCCCAGAAATAAACCCACGCCTTTACGGTCAATTAGTATTTGACAGAGGAGGCAAAAACATTCAGTGGGTTAAAGATAGTCCATTCAATAAATAGTGCTGGGAATATTGGACAGATATGTGCCAAAAAATGACACTAGGCTATCTTCTTCAACCATATACAATGAGGAACTCTCAAAGTGAATTAAAGGCTTAAATGTTACACTCAAAGCCATAAAAATCCTAGAAGAAAACAGACAGTAAGATCTGGGCATTTCTTATGGCAATATTTTTTCTGATATATCACCTCAGGCATGGTAAACAAAACAAAAAATAAAATATTATTTCTTTAGACAAGGAGTAGCACTTTATTTCCACAAGGGCATCCAGAGCTCCCTAGGCTTCATGAAACCGCAGGAACTTACACCATCTCTTTCTTTAGATCTTGAACAGAATTGTTTTCTAGTTTGTTTTACTAGATTAAACCAACCAATTTCATTGAACTGCTTTACTGATTATTCTTCCATGTTAAGCAAGGCATAGAAATCAGCTTCTCCCATTTCCTATGTTTATTCCTCATAATACGGCCTCCCACTCCAGGTGAATGTGTGCTGTCACTGACACTAGTCACTGCAAGTGCCTGAACCCTCGTTTCCTCTTAGTGACGCGTACAAGGTACAGCCAAGTGACAATGGATTGACCTGTTTACTTAGCATCAGCATGAAAGTTTCTTGATGTTTCTGGCCATTTCCTACTTTATAGGATATTAATTCCTTATTAATGAAAAAGCCATGTCTATCTGTCCTAGTTTTCAATCTTCTTCCAGAGCAAAAGGAGCTTGGAGAATTGAACTCAGAGAATTAAACTTTAAAAATTATTTATAAATCTGGAGTACTGGTTTGGCATTTGTTATCAGACTTTATTACTATCGGTTTTCATCAAGTTTCTTTCATAGAAACTTTGGGAATAAGTTTGAGTTAGCCCGTACTGTCCTCTACCCTTTTTGACGTGGAAGATCTAGTGAGTTACATGTTACAGCAAAGAATAATTTACATCACAGAGTCATACCCTAGATAAATAAAGGTAGCTGTTTTTTATGATCACATGTCCATACAAGCCCACTTACACAAATACAATCAGTTGAATCTCCAAGGAGTTTTTCCCTCCCATACCGCCCCCCCCCCCACCTCTCTTCTGTCTCCTTGATATCTCTCACCCTAATTCTTACTTCCTTATGTTCTGGCTGACCTTTCTCTGACCATCAGGGCCTTGAGCGCATTCCCTGTGGAATCCATCAACTCCTCTCTGTAATTAGCTTAGTGGAGCCACTGTGAAGTGATGCAAGAAGGCTGTAGCTTCCCCAGAGCCACACTTTGTAGTCTAGCACACTCCTTATCTGTTGCTCCAGGGAGCCAAATCCCAGGAAACCATTATGTTAATACAGCAACAGCAGCTCTTATTTTTTCAATCCCACAAAAACCACATGTGACCTGACATGATCTTAAGATATAAACAAGTACCCAACATATTTTGGACTCCCAGGTACTGAGTTTTCTTTCTCACCTGACATTTTGGCCAAAACCAGATCCCTAATCCATTCAGTGATCGTGTCCATTGTCTGACCTGGAAGTTCATTGGGACCAGTAGTATGTGATGTTATTCAGGGACCTCTGGTTAAAATTTTATCTACTATCTTTTTAACTTTTCTTTTGTCTGAACAAATTATGTTTTCTTCTAATAGTTTTATTTTACCTATTTGCCAGGTATTGTACTAGTTTTGTTTTTCTGAAATTAATTTTACTTTGTTGCTCATCTTCCTTTGAAAATTACCCTTCTTCTATGGACAATTTACAGATTCAAAAGAATTAGTTTTATATTTTATTTCTCACAACTTGCTTTTGATAAGCTACAAGATGTCCTATCTAGTCTTACAGATTACAGACTAAGGTAGTCATTTTGACTTCTCAAAACCCCTTGTAACCAACTTAACATTAGCATTCTGTGCTCTTTCTAAAATGAATATTTTGTTTTCTTCAGCCAAATGTGAATGTGCATGATAATTTTGAATTAAAAAATTTATTTTCTTCCCCCTCTAAGTGACAGAGTTAGTAATTTTAAGATCAGCCTTCCAGAAGTCTAGAAAGCATTTTGAAATTAGTAGAATCCCTCCTTTTTTCCCCTCTCTTTTGCTAATTTCATTTCATTATAGTACGAAGATTATTAGAAATGTAAACCTAAGGATATTTTTGAGAAATTAATATTGTTTTCCGAAATGATTGCCACACCTCATAGGTTTAACAGTATGTGAGAAAATGAGGGAATGTTGGCTATGTGGTTAAGTAAAATATTTTCAGGTGTGATATTCTTTTCCTGCTTAAACCTTCATTTAACAATAGGCCTTCTTTCTTGTAACTTTAACACCTCCTTTTTATTTTTTTAAATGAAAACCTTCATTAACTTCAATGACTTGGCAATATACTCTTTAAAATGTTTTTCACATTTGCAAATTGATACCAGCTTCGACTCTGGGAGTCCATCCCTTGACTGGACTGGGGCAGGGAAGAGTTGCTGAGGAGAGCCGAGCTTCCTGTGGTATGGTTCAGTGCTGGTCAGGGGCTTTGCTAATCTCAACAAGTTTCCAATACGAAGCTTTCTTGCCAGCCTCACCAGAACCTTGTCTCAGTGCCCAGGTAACACGAGACGGTCAAAGGTAAGGTTTGGTTCTGTGCTAACAAGCCCCATGATTTTCTTGCCATACTCAGACCACTCTGCAGAACTCCAGGCTGTGCAAGCTTTTGTGTTGGCTTAGGCCATTTAGAGACTGAAAAGCTACTACAGACCTTGGAATCCAGAGACAAGACCAGAAAGGGACTCGTGCATTGTGCCCTATATATCCATTGGTTCCACTTGGCCACGCTTGCGTACATGTTCCCATTCTGTGATGTCAAAAGAAGGAAGGCTTTCATTTGTGACCCGTGTGTACATATAATCAATTTTTATATGGATCAGTATATTACAACAGACTGGGAGCTTCATGCCCCCCGCCCATGTGCAGTTTTCCTCCTCTCTATCAGGTAGCATCTGGGAATTCGGCTATGTATGTCAACCCCAGTTGCCTATAATGATAAATCTTGACAAAGTTCTATCTCTAGTCACTAGAAAAAGTACCACTAAATTAGCTCCGGTAAATAATGTGGGGTATGTGTATGTGCATGTATGTGTTCTTCTATTGTCCTTTTCTCTGATTATAAAACTGGCATGGAATCATTTTAAAAATTTATAAAATACAAAAAGAATAAAACCTTCTTATAATCTTCTCAGTAACAGGCTCAGTTAGTATGAAATGAGTGCTTACTGTTGTGTTTTCTATGCATTTTATATTTTATATAGTTGAAATCAGACTATATAAAAAATTTTGTGTTTTTTAAAATATTCACACTTTCTTATGCTATTAATAGTTTTGATATATCTAAAAAATTGACTCTAGGATGACAACATACTTTTAAAGGTGCACCAAGTCACAAATTACATATCAATTTTATGCATCTATTGAATTTTTAAAATAATACCAATGCAAATTACTGTGCTGTGGCTGGTACACTAGTAATTAGTCATATTAGCTTCCTTTCAGTGAAGCACTTAAGTATTTACCTATAATAAATTTACAGTGCTAGGTCATCACTGAATGGTAGCTGAACCTCTTCTAGTGTTTTACCCTGGATCTATGACTATTCTTTAACCTTTACCGACCCTCTGAGAAGTTAGTGAAAGCTATGAATCTTCTTCCCAGAGAAATGCATATTCACACTAAAAACTAATTGTAATGATAATGAATCATGATATGCCAGGCACACTGCCAACTGCTTTACATGTGTGATTTCATACAGCCCTCGTAGCAGCACCGTAAGGAATGCACTGTTATCCTCATTTTTGAGATGAAGACATTGAAGCTTTAAGGAAGTTCATTTTCCCACAGTTTAGGAGCTAGTAACTGGGGCTCAAACTCTGATTTTTATGACCTCAAAGCCTATCCCCTAAATCATTGTGCACCTAATTTTAGGGAACTTACATATTCTGAAAGCCTGCTTATCAATATTCATGTTAAGGACACCTTACTTATTGCAATCTAAAGACTTTTATTGGCAGTGAGGTGTTTGTGTGATTAATGAGTCTTGCTGTTTTTGTGACTTATTTAATATGTAAGTATTTGTTGAACATTTACTATTTTGCATACTTGTTAGGTTCTGTGATATGGTCCTCATCTTTAAGGAGCTTACTGTCTACATGGGACAACAACAATTACATACATAAGACAATGAGAAAAAATAAAAATATGAAGTCGAATATATTGTAATTAGACATTTCCATAAGTCATACATGAAAATTAATCTCTTTACTTTGTCGTACCTTGATGCAGTTGTCATCCTTTGACTCCCTGATTTATAAAAGGAAAGTCAAATCTAAAAGGCCACTATGTCCTCTGGGAAGCTGGAAGATTCAGTGTGCCATAAAAACGAGGTCTATAAAGTGAGACTCTGAAAACTAAATATGTGCCACATCCAGAATCCTGAGTGGTTTCATCAGCATCATCTGTTAACCCTAGGGAGCATGCCCAATAAGGGGATTCAAGAATGTTTAGACAGCTCTCAAAGCATGTTTCACAGGGTAATCCTTTTGAGTCGCACGTGTGTAGGCAGTAGAACACCTTGCTAGTTGCTGCGTTTTGACTCAAGTAGGGTTCCTACTGACAGAGAGGACTGCAGTACCTCACATCGTGCTTCATGGTCTCGAGTCATGTGGGAGCAGTAGTGGTAATTTCCCAGCCTTGGATGAAGCCATGTTGCTTGGGAAGTTTATTTAAGCTGACCACCTGACAATCAAGGCTGTCAAAGAGAGTGGCTGTGGCTATAATTCAAAGAACTGCTTTCTACAGGAGCATATAGTGGGAAATTTGTACATGTGACTTGAACAGCTGCTGTATACAAGGTTGTCATAGATAATAACTATTGTAAAATATGAAGGACAGATTATGTCAAGCTTTCTATTAACAGGGTCCTCATCAAGTATTTGTACAGTTTTAGAATTTTACTTCTTTAAAACTTTAATCATTTAACCTATCTATATGATAGAATTAATTTATAAATGGCATTTGAATTTTCTTTTCAAAGCAAATAGAAACTTAGTTAAGCTAATCCTGGTATATAGTTTGTGTCCATTTATGAGTCATTGTTATTTGAAATGTCTAAAATACAGCTCTTTTATGACATTTGTGCTATAGTTTAATCAGCTTAATAAATTGTTTTAAATTTTATTGCACATGCTCTTTTCATAATCCCTGCAACTTATTGGCATTTTTTTTAAGTGAGGCAAGGATTTTGTGAAAACCTTTTATGTCTCAGAAGGCCATAGATGGAAAATATTTTTAAAGAATAGAAATTCCTATCATTGTTCACAAATCATTTTAATCTATCCAGCTACTAGTTGTTTGAACTAATTTTCCAGACAAATATGCAAATATCTTGATGGATTTTTATTTAATTTCAAAAGAAAAATCTGATACTCTATAATTTCTCTCTATAGAGAAACTCTATAACTCTATAATTTCTTAAATTCATTTCTGGGAAAAAATATAATTGAAAGGAAAACATTCCTTTTCATATTTTCTTTGAGGAGATCCATGAGTTGTTTTTGAGGTGAGTAGTAGATTGATATTAAATGTCCATCACGCTTTGGCTTCACAGAGAGAATTCAAGACAAAGTAACTGTCCACCTTTGAATTTGCTGTGTGTGTGTTTGCATGTGCACGCCTGTGCATGCGGCTTACACAAGACCTTTTGATTTCATAATAAGCAGGCTTAGGGACAATAAAATTTGACATTCTTAACTGTTACTAGTATTTGTCCCCATAGCCCCGTGCAGTTATCTTCTTGTAACGATGTAGAAGCCAGAGTCATAAACCAAGCATATACCCAAGACACTACTGTAAATTGTAAATAGCATTTATGTGGTCTGGTCTCTTTGACCTAAGACTAAATTGGAGTAGAGGGAAGAGAAAAAGAAGTGTTGAAAGTGGAATAGAAGTCAAGAAGAAAAAATATACTAGAACGATGGACATGTGCAAATGTTCCCTAAGGTTTTGAAAAAAGATTTACTTAGATGGGCCTTTTCACATGTGCAAATACTCCTTTGCTCAAGAGCCAAACCCCGTATTGGGGCGCCTCTGTTGCTGGTGTGCGCGAGTGTGTGTATGTGTGTTGGCAATAATGCACTCATGAGATAATACGAATAATCAGTGAGGGAATAATTAATGATGTGGCAGGGAATATTTTTTGATAAATGCTCGGGGAATGAGGTGACAGGCGTGAAATTGGAAAATTCCTTCAGCGATCTAAAATATAAATAGCTTTCGGAACTGAAAAGAGTTTCACAGCTGAAGATTTTATTGTGTTGAGAGGAAAAACTTTTTTCTCTCCCCCACTCCCTCCTCCTTTGCAAGTTGTTTGTCCATTCACAAAACAAATACTCTGAAGCCCAGCGCGGCTCATGGGAATAAATTTCAGGTCGAATTAGTACAGTTTCCTTGCTGTCAGGATGCTGGAATTAATGGTGTTTTGATGACACAAATTTTGAAGGGCAAACAAAGAAGCTGAAGGGAGAGAGACATGACTCCTTAGAAGCTTGGTCCTCCTCTCCCCCAGCCTCTCTTGTCTTCCCTGTCATCCGTCTGCCAATCTCCCTGTCCATGGTTAGTTAAAGGCGCTTTTTATCCTCTTTTCTTTCCCACAGAGTTTGCCAGATCCGGCCCGGTGCCTGGGTTCCAGGAGGACACGCTGCAGTTGGCCTTCATCGACTTGAGACAAGTAAGTCTTTGTGTTTTTGTTTTTTGTTTTTCTTTTAAGATGTGTGACTGAAGACCATCAGGTCTTAAGGAAAAGGGGAGGGAAGGGGGATTGGCGTTGGCGATTCACACTGGAGACCTAAGGGTTTTTCTCTGTGTTTGAGGCCACCTCTTTTATTTAGCTATCTGGGATCCTTAGCTATGGTGGAGTTAAAGGTTTTGTGGGTGGAAGGGAAGGCAGGAGGTGGGAGGAGGGACCCAAAGAGTAGAGGGACTCAAGTGACCCTCAAGTGATGTGACCCATTGTGCTATAGTTGGCTTCTGCAGACACAGCAAAAAGATAACTCAGCAAACCAATGCTAAGCAGGTGCACTGATGCAGAGACTGCCCGCCTAGAGAACTTTTGTTTGCAGATAATGAGGGCAGCAGCATTTAAGGAAAATGAAATATTTTACATTCTGGGTTGTTGGTTTGTCTTGGTGACTTGTTTCTGTTGCCTGAGGTCTTCCCATGCCCATGTCCTCCTTCATGGAATGTGGTCAGCCGTGAGTGACTAAGTGGTCATTTTAGAAGATGATTAGCAAAGGCCCTGACCACTCATGCTCACCTGACAGGCAACCCTGTTAAAGTAACATGATGAAAGCCCATCCCTAGGCATACCTGAGCTTTGCAAGCCCATCAGATAGAAAGAGTTGTTCTGTAGGGCTGTTGCCTGTGGCTTGGAATGGTGGGTGGGCCTTGGTGGTTTGGGTACAGAGGAGCAGGATGGGCGGGGGCCTAAGGAGGGAGAAAGTGAACTGGGCTCTGTCATCTCTTCACTCTGAAGATGGATGGGGTTGGATAGAAAGTGTGAATGAAGTAAGAATCAATGACTGATGCTTCTCTCCTATTAAAACAATCTTTTTTTTGGTCTGTTTTAAAAAAGGGGGCTGGCTTTGTTTCTCCTGCCATAATGATTCAGTGCCTCTTGTTTTCAGAGCTGACATAGTTTGCATTCTGAAAACTGGTAGATGCCCAGGGTATTTCTTAAAGCTGTATCGGTAGTCTCCTTACCACTGTGACTCGATTCATGCTGGAACAGCTTTTAACCCATAATGGATGGCTTGAGCTACCCCTGAATCCTTGTGATGGGTGGTGTAATCTGTCATCTGATGACAATTCTGGAAAGCCCTGTTAAGCAGAAAACAGAATATTGTGTCTCTATAGATCCGCCAAAGTTTGAGGATTCAGGCCGCGTCCCAGAAACGTGTGTCAACTTAATATTTGGGGGCTGAGGTGGGGGTTCTCTTACACATAAAGGCTTTCTCAGCATGGTCGTGAATGGAGCTCAGTATCTCTTTCTACACTTAAGGCCTTCCACCTGTGGATTCAGCAACTCAACTGAGACATTTGGGTTTTTTAACCCCTTGGCTGATGTAAGACTGAAAGATTGGGATTTTGCTTTAGCGTTTTGTGGAGCGGATCTGTTGGACTTTTCCCCTTGTTTCTTCTCAGAAACTTCTGAGCCAATTGGCTTTCTTGGAAAGCAGAAACTGAATTTCATTGGAGAAAGACATCCTAGGAAAAACTTGTTCCCTTCTCACTATTCATGAGAAGGAAGTGTGGTCATTCTCTCTAGTCTGTGGTGTCGGCCCCTATGGAAAGCAGCTAGCGCTCACAGACAGTGTTAACTAAGGGAACAGGCTGGAAAGCGCAGGCAGAATAAGGTGAATCTGAGTGGGGGGTGAGTGCGCCAGTACTTGTGCGGTCTCTGCGAGCACTGATGTTTATATTTAGATTCCTATTTTCTATTACATTTCTGTTCTCCAGATCCTTTTATGACGTTTGAACAGTAGAACCCAAAATTTCAAAATTTTACTAATAAAGAAAGAGTATGTCTCTTCTTGTTGAATCTGTCACCTGCATTCTATTAACGCCTTTCTCTATTAAAGCAGCTTAAAGTTTTTAACAGATCCTTTGAAAAACTTTCCTAGCTCTCAGGCTGTAGCTCATTATTGGGAAGTCTAAGGTAGGTTGAATTGTTGTGAGAAAAATTCTCCTTCCACATCCCATTCTGAAAATGTTGATCTCCTTGCAGTTAGTTATCGTAGCCATTCTCATTATTTATTGCAAGTGAGCATCTTTTTAAGAGGAGACTTCCTTTTTTGAACTATAGAGATGTTCAAACTATAAATAGAAAGCCTTGGAGCATGTTTCCAGAGGAGGCCTCTTGACTTCAAATGAGGCATGGTTAAGCGTTCTTGAATATGCGTCCTTTGCATGTGCTCTTTGGAGTCCTGAAATAAAGTTAAGGAGTTTGGGGGTGGGGGGCTAGTCTTAAAAATCATGTAGTATAACCTTTGGCTTGATACTTGAATCCTTGTATAGCACCCCAGACGGTGCTTGAATTTCTTCCTTGAAGAGAACTCACTGCCTCAAAGCAGCAAGGCCCACCTTAGGAAAACCTGATTATAAGAAGGATATTTCTTAAGCTGGCTAAAAACTGTCCCAGTTAACTCGGAGTCTTGGACTCTTTATGTTTCTATTGAAACACCCCAATTTGAGGGATGGGTTTTTTCCTGACTTATTGAACTTCCTGTCTTCTAATAATTGAGTCGTTTTCAAATGTAGCATTGTTATCTCTTCCTCATCTAGTCCTTATGTGATTGATTTTATGGATCAGAATTGGAGACTTTACTCTCTTTGGTCTATATTTTTCTTTTAAACATATTAACAACACAGATTTTTATCCATTTTATTTATTTAGCCTATCTAGACCTCTTAGGTTCTGATTTAGTTATCCACTTTATTAACTGAATTTCATGTCCCTTGTAAGTCAAAGATAACAATAAATAGGAATGGCAGATGTTAAAAGGAAGAAGTTAAAGTTAGGTAAGTTATAGAGTGCACACCCATGCAAGAAGGAGATTTGTCCCCAGTTCAGTGAAGCAAGGATGTTCTTGTACTACCATTGAGCATATTTACCTCAGCGGTTGATGAGTATATTCATCCTGAGCATGCTTTCGTGTTCTTTGGCTTCATAGTGTTTCAGACACTATCAACTGGGTGATAATTTTTAAAATATTCAAAATATTGAATATGTGATGAAATCATCACTTTATAGACCATAATAGCAGAGTGTCATTTAAAAGCTATGGAATTTGATTAGGAAGCAAATTAGACGTGGATAGCAAAACTACTCATACTTTCTCATTTGTCCTCTCTATTCTAACTTTCCTACTTCTTTAGCAAAAAAGAGTGACGTGACATTTTGAATATACAAGCTTTTGTGATAGTTTTACATGCATAGCACTTCAAAGTTGTAGTAAATTTACATACACATCTCATTTGTCAGATATCTGGGGTTACAATACCTGCTATGAATTATAATGTTCCTTAGATACTAAACATCAAAATCTCCTTCTTTGCCACTTTATACTTTCTGTATTTCCAAGTTTATAAAAATAGGCTTGAAGTACAACTTCACAGTCATGTACTAAATATTTATGCATATTTCTATGAAAATCCAAATTTGGGTTAATACTAAATCTTGAGAAAGACAATCTAAGGGTTCACTTACAAACTATCTTGAAGTGACTTGTATACTCCAAGTACTCATACTTGTTGGCCTAAAATAATGGGGAACTACAATACAAGGCCAATAGTAGACTCTTAGTAGTTATTTAATTTTTTAACAGTGGCCATGGTTTGTATTTTTCTTGTGTTAAACATTCAATAGATAATGCTGATGAACACCAGAATTTGAACTTCAGTTGATTTTTATTTCAATTTATCAAACTCTGAGTGGCTATGATGAACAAAGCACAACCTAGGTACGTGGAAATACACAAATAAATATAATATAGCCTCTGCACTCCAGGAGCAAAGACATGGTCAGCAAATACTTGACTCTAATATAGGACACACTGTGAAAAGTATGCCATTTGTAGGATGAAGCTGTTATGTATGTTTCAGCTATTTCTGCAGCTTTAAAAAAAAAAAAAACACTTTGCTCCAAAATGTATTGGCTTAAAACAAGAACTATTTATTTAGCTCAAATTTCTACAGATTGGCAATTTGCAGTCAGTTCAGCTGAGCTCACTCAGGCTTTGAGATCAGTTTGCTAGATTAGTTAGGGGCTGCCTGGTCTAGTATGCCTTGGCTAGGCCAGCTCTTCTCTGCTCCATGTGATCTCTCACCTAGGAGCAGCCTAAACCAGGCTTATTTACATGGTATCTTGACAGGGTTCCAAAAGAACAAGAGGAAATGTGCCTTGAGGCCTGCACTTGGAACTAGGAAACCATCTATTCTATTGGCTAGAGCTAGTTGCAAGGCTGGCCCAAATTCAAGAAATGGGGAAATAGATTCCAACTTAACCTAGTTGGGATATAAGACTTTTATATAAATGATGCAAAATAAACAAAGCAAGTCAGGAGCAAGATTGTATCCATAGGTACCAAAAGAGGCCATGAAATGGAGAGGTTTTTGTAGAACTAAGTAGTTATAAAGTATTGCATGGAAAAAGTGAAGGGTTAAACAGAAAGTTAGATGTTGATGGGCAGAAGTTATTTCAAGTATAGAGAATAGCTAGTTTTACGTTTTGTATAAAAGTATGTGTGTTTATACTCTGGTTTCTTTTCAGATTGTATAAATCTTTTGCCTTTTAGTAAAAATGTGTGTGTGTGTTTTCAACAACCAGTTTTAACTGATCGTACAAATAAGATATGAATATGTTGCTGAAAATAAGTTACATAATGCTTATCTGATTGTAAAGGAAAAATATATCATTGGAAAGTTTGGAAAATACAGAAAGGTTCAGACAAGAGAAGAAATATTTTCTTCAATTTCTTTACCTGTATATAAGTTTATAAAAAATTGATTTCACACTGTATGTATAATGTTTTAAACCTAATTTTTATTTACATAACATTATCAAACTGGGAGAGTTCCAATGGTCTTAATTATTTTAGAACATATTTATAATATAAATATTTTTATAATATTAGGCCTGAACATTCACATGATTCATGATAAAAAATAAAATAAAAGGTTGAAAATCTCATTCTGGGCCAATAAGTTTTTCTTCCTAGAGCAGCTGCTGTTGTTAACTTTTTGTGTATATTTAGAAATATTTATACATATAAAAGTACTTACAAATATATGTTCTTTATTTTTTCATTTAGTGATGTGGCTCAGAAAGATTTCAGCATCAGAAAGCCAGGCCTTTTCAGCACTGCATAATTTTCCACTGAATTTTTCATGATTTTCTTAAGTGATCCCTACTGCCTGACATTCAGCTCTTTCCAGTGCTCTTTTTCTACTGTGCTGTTACAAGCAATGTTTCAAAGAGACACCTTGCATATACACTCTTATTTTTATCTGTAACTGTGCCAGTCTTACAAATTCCTGGAATAGAACTGTTGGGCCAGAGCGCATTCTTTTGTCAGTTTTATAACTACTGTTAAATTTTCAAGCCCTAGTCTTTACTACAAAAAATGTGCAAAAATGGGTGGGAGACATTTAAAATAATTGTTTACTACGTTACTGGTCATCTCATATCTAATTCATGACTTGCGTTTTCTGTCCCTGTGCACCTGCACTGCCATCCTGGAGCCGAGATCAGTGTCATCCACAGCCCCGTCAGCCCTCACTGCCTCCCGACCTCTCCATATCATACATGATTTTCTTACCCCAGCTTTTTGTTAATTCTGCTATGCTTCTCCGGCTTCATCTTCTCTCTCTTCACACCAATTCCTTTCCTCTTTGAGTTAGGCCTGTATGATAACATCTTGTGATTTTGTATCAATCGCAGAGTCTGTGATCATCTTCCAGCACACTTCACCGTTTTCAGTTATAATGCCAGCAATATCACCATTTTCTCTGACTTCAAACCCGAGTTTACAGATCTTATCTTACAGTCAGGGAGAAAGACGTGGTAATTGGATGCTCAAGTAATATCTGCCAGAAGGTCCACAAAGGGGCTCGCAAGTGCCCAGGGTGCCCAGCAGCCCCTCCTCCGCGACTCTGCATGAGTGTGTTTTGATTTAACCAGGATCTAGACTATCTTTCCTCCTTTAAGAATTAGGCTAATTTCTTTAAACCACCATTTCTTAATTTACCTTTTTTATTCTTATTTTTACTGTTTAGCTTCCTCATGGTCTTGTTTTCTTAATGTCCTATAGTTTTCCTCATCAAATGCTGCTTTTTGCGGGCTACCCTGAGAAAGTTCACATTTCCGTTATTCACACCCATCGTAAGGGACTCTGAACTTCCCCAGAAAAATTATTTGTATAGTTATTTGTATTTAATTTATAGTTGTTCACGTTATATGTTTGACCAGCAGGAAAATATTTGAGTGTGTTCTTTTCTTCAGTAGCATAACCTTTTATGTTCCTCGGTCCCAACTATTACTTACTTCCGGCATACATAAGTTTTATAAAGCTGAATGAACTAGATGGTGGCATTGCCTCAGATCTCCTGAATGGAAATTGTTGGCAACAACTCCTGTGCAGCAAAGCTATCCCAAGATATCTGCAGCTTTTTTTAGATTGAGCTGGTTACATTCCCTCTAGGCCAGTTATTCCCCAATTTCTAAACCTTCAGTCTAAAGTAAACACAGTGCATTTCCATTGCAGGCACTTAACCTGCCATAAAAACAAGGATAGGACCTAAGAGAAATAATTGTATATTTCTTTGGAGATGTTGAACAAATTCTGATATAAATTTAGTGTCTTCAGTTAGTGAACAGTCAGATAGGGAAACCTGAGCTTAGCTATATAAAACTGCCCCTCCTATCTCCCATCCTGTCTTGACCCTACTCAACAAAATTTTGGTTTTTCAGTCAGATTGCCTTCCCTTCTCTTTGCACTCCTGAAGTCTACTGAAGAATATTCCCACTGAGAGGAATGTTCCCTCTTTGCTTGTCTGTTCTTGGCTCTTGTGGCAAGATCTTAACTTTGACTAATAATTACTTACATTTCAACCTCTGTAGAACACTCATTTATATCAAAAACTTATTTTGTCTAATACACCACATATCAACATGCTATATAGTCAGTAGAATTTCTTTTTAATGTTTCACCCTGGCCAGTCTAAACAACCCCTAACGAGGAGACCTGTACCGGGGTAAGACAGTCCCACACTTTGAATGACCTCAGGTGTCAGTCTCTATCATAACCATTCAGCTGTATTTAACAGGAAGAAAGCTCTCTCCCTCTTGAACTCTTAATACTGGTTGGTAACATGCTGAATGTAATTTGGAGGGTTTTGGGTTGTTGTTTTTTGGGGGTTTTTTTGCGGGGGCTGGGGTATATGTAGTTTTCCTAAGTATTTACTGACTCTGCTATCAAAAGAGTCATGGTGGAGAAGACAAGAGGTGTGGGGAGGGGATAGTGTGGACAAGTTTTCATGAAGGCATAGTCTTGGTGGAGGAAAATAGAGTGGTATACAAATCCTCTAGGTGTAAAGTGTGTGGATCCATAATGCTGTCAGTAGAAGTACCTTCCAAGTGCTCAACTGAAGTATTTCGTTTACCTTCAGGTTGTATATGATCTTGAATAGCCTGTAATACTGGGACTATGTGCACCAGAATCAGAAATCAAACAGTTTCCTAACTCATGGAGTTGGAAAATACCATTCCTGTGACTAATGTGGGTGGTGGGGTTGGAAGGAATGGTTTGAGCCATAAGACATGTTATCTTGGAAAAGATTATCTGTATCACCCATATGGTAGCATACCTATGTGGACAGCATGTATATGTGGGTAGATGTCATTTCATCATATCCCAAAGGCATTTGGTGATTAGAAGAGGATGTGGTAAGTAATATATCAGACCACCCACACAAATCTTTTGCTGATACAAAGCCACTAAAAGTTTCTGCAGACCACAGCCCATGTCTTCACATAGGGACAGCAAGCATTTGGATAAGATGTAGACCTCCCTAGTCAGAAAGTGTTCATTCATTCACTGAGCACTGCCTGACATTGTCACAGTGGGGATCGTGGTATGGTGGGCATAGTGCAGTCAATAAAACATGGCCCTGCTCTTGAGAAGCTTCCATTCCTGGGTAGTTTGCTCATGCTTGTAAAACAGGCCTTTTTAACATTCTGCTTTTCCTAAAATCTCTCTTCAGCTGGCCCTGGTGCTTCGAGGGGATGCCACTGTATCTAGATTTTCAGTTTTTATATTGATGCTGCATTGTTCAATTTTAGGGACAGTTGCAGAGTTTCTGGAAAGATTCCCAGGAGAAGTCTGGTGTATACTGATACACCAGCTTTCCGAAAAGATCTTTTAGCTATGGTTTGGCATCCTGACATAAATAACACGATCAACTTGAAATACTTTAAAAAGTAGTCCTTTGGTTTTTAAAAGCAGGGTTTTCTGGTTATAATCACAAAATTGTTTTACACAAGTTGTTTTGACAGAAACCCGTAACCTTCAGAGTGATACTTCAAACTCCAAAGCAAGCTCTGACAGCAAATACTTCCTAATCCCAAGCAGGGAAGAGGATCAGTGGGTCTGGTTCAATGAAAAATATATAACATTTTTGGAAATAGACTCTACTGAGCTAGACCTCCGGCCTCATAGAGGCCAAGGCTGGATCCACAAACACAACGATGGGGCACCGGTGCATAGTCTTCACCTCCTGGGATGCTGCTGCAGCCTCTCAAACCAGATGCACCTCCTTACCTTGCTTGAGACATTAGTACCTAGAGCCATCATGGAAAGTTTACAGATGGAATAAGTAATAAGTAACACATTCTGGGATTTACTGAATGTCCTTGGTTGGAGGAGAGTCTGTTCTTAAGCTCCTGAGACTGTCTTCTCTCATACCAACCTCTTAACTAGCAAGGAGATAAGCTCAGAAATTCTTTCTCAGGGCTTTTTCTTGTTATTTAAATTTAACACTGAATTTTTTTTTTTCTAGACCAACATCTCATGAAGTAATATCCAAGCAGAGCACAACTCTTTGTTTTGTTATAGAAAGTATGTAAGGTGTCATTCAACTGCTAGGTATTGACCCAGGTATTTAATGGACCAAATGGCATCATAGTGAGTTAGGAAGGTTATTTTCTACTCATTATTCTCTCACTATGGAAATCATTTTACCAACTGATAGATCTAATTTCTTAAGGTCTCATGGAGTTGTTCAAGGAGGTTGGGAATCACAGGGGAGGGAACAAATATTACTAGTGGATGGTAATCCCATGGAAACCATGGTGTTCTTGTAAGAGGTAGGCTTTTCATTTATGTTTTTTTAAAACAGTGAACAGTTGGGGTCCTTGAAAGGAAGGTGGGAGGTCTGATCAGCTCCACTGTGTATTTCCCAGGGGTTTTGCTCTTCCTCAGAGAGGAAGACACCCACTTAGCAGGAATGTGGGTAACAGACACTTGGTTTTTCGCACAGCTGTGCTTGGTAGAAAGGTAGCTTCTGCGGCACTTTCAGGGTCTTCCCCGTTAGAGAGTTGGTCTAGAAATGCCGACTCATGATGACAAGCACTGTGGGCCCTGTTAGTCTTTAAACTGTATTGATGGCAGATGTGCAGAGACAAACAGCGCTGAAGGACCTTCAGTTAGGAGCAGTTGTAGACAATTTTTTGGTTAGGAGGAGAACACAGGCGTTTGACATATTTTACCATGAATAATACATTGGTTTTGGCCTTTGACTCGTGGGCCTTCCAGACCAACATTACCCATTGTTACTGTCAACCCACACTGGCATAGTGTTGGTTTAGATGGCGAGTCTAACCCAGAGGCAGAGCTCTGCTGCGTAGAGGCTCCACCAGATGATAGAACAGCCTTTTCCAGCAGTGCGAGCCTATAACCTGTGACAACCCTCCTGCCCCTTTGCTCCAATAGAACAACTGTAACTTTTAATGTGGGCATGGTGCTCACATCATTTTAGGTTGGCTCATAGTGACATCTGTCAGTTCAAAAGCTAGAGGTTCATTCAATTTCAGCTCTTACGTGAGGAGCTAATAAGCATAGCATACTAAACTACCTGGCAGTTTCTACCTTAGCTCATTAGCACTGGTAATCCTCTCAGCATCATTCTAAGAGACCTGGGTAGCCTGTGAGGCGAGCTGTTAGGCTTCCCCAAGGCACCAGACCACTCCCTGCTTCTCCCAACAAGCCTCAGAAACTCTGGAGGACTGCCCCTTATCTCCAACACTCAGCATGAATATGCATACTCACATACCGGGGAAGCTGACAGTCACATCTTTAGGAGAAAGCCATCACCAGTGAATTCCCCTGGGAGTAACAGTGGTGTCAGCGTTTTTTGTGGTAATGTTGGCTTCATTAAAGCCTAACAGGTTATGAACACAAACCTCATTTCTATTAACTGCACTGTCTAGTGTCCTACTAGAGGACACTTATAGACCAAGGAAAGAGCAGCAGGGCCAGGCCTTGAAACTAATTTCTAACTAGCTAGTGCATACTACTGAAAGCCGCTGGAGGGCAGCAGAGAGTGACAACAAAGGGCTAGCTATAGGGGATAGGGGCATATTTCAGTTTGCCAAGAAAGAAGCCCCCTTGGCTGTACAAGAATTAGTACCTGGGAGCCACAGTTATGAGGATCGGCCCTGGGGAGCAAGAACCAAAAATGGCATCCAGAACCCTGACCTGAAGCTTAAAACACTCTGTCTAGGCAAATTCAGGAACCAGGAAGGAATGGGTAAAGAGTTGAGGTAAGACTGGTTGTGAGAGGGGAACCAGACAGTATCGGTTAAAGATAGAGAACCAAAAGGACATTCTGAGGTGTCAAATCCCAAGGGTTGCAACAAAGATGCACCAGGAACCAAATGGAAGAAAGAACTACAGTCAGAGGTAAGACAGAGTGAGGAAGTTGAGGAAGCAAAGGCACAACCAGGAAAGATGGATTCTCTGAGGCTGCCATAACGAGGAAGGGGACTTTTGTAAGATGTCTATCAGCAAATGGGGAGTTGGAAAGGGACCAATTTCAGACACAACCACACAGCCATATCTGTGGGATTCTCATCTTGCAAAGTAATTTCTCCTTGGTTAGCTAGGATCATTTCTTTCTTGGTCTTTCTTGATTTCAGGAGCAAAATATTTCATTGAGAATGTGGGGAGAGAGAGAGAGAATTGAACTTGAACATGAAGCCCTTCTGGATAGTATCGGTGTGAAAGGACAGCTCAGTGTTCCTAGAATAGCGTCTAATGTTCCCTCTTTATATTTTATACTATCACATTTGCTAAGACTATCTAGTAGGAAAGAAAAACTGGTTCCAGTGACTAGTTCCTGTAGGCAAGCTCCTCAATCAATCCAAGGACTTAGGTTCTGTTCCCAGTAGGAGGGAAGAGAGCTCTTTGGAGTATCTTCTAAATGCTGAGCACTTAGCAGTTTTACAAAACCCTTAAGTGTGGAGAAAAGAAACTTTCTTGGCCTATCAAACTTCTAGTATCTCCTTTGTTTTTCTCAACCCCTTAAACATCAGGAAAATGGGACTCCTGTACCTGCAATTTCCAAGAGCCCTATACTGGGTGTCATGGCAGCATGGTGGTTAAGAAGTGTGAAATTGGGCCAACCTGGGTTACTAGTTGTGACATTTGGCAAGTTATTTGATCTCTCTCAGATTAGTTTCCTACTATCTTTGATTATATGCTTACCAAATATTAAGTAACCTTATTACTTTATCTTATTTTAATACTTAATTTATCTTATTTAATGCTTATAAGCCCTGTAAGTTATTTTAAATTCATTTTTATATCCTAGGATCTAAAAACCTGTTTTACCCTGTTTTTAGTAGGTTACTTCATAAATATAAACAGGTGAATGACTAAATTTATAATATACCCATATAAAAATATCGGTTATCAATAAAAAAGAATAAACTTAAAAACATCCAATTCTAAAATTTACGTAAATTCTAGAACATCTATAGGAAGGGAACCAGTGGTTGCTTGGGGACAAGGGCTCATGACTAACTACAAAGAAGCCTGAGAAAATTTCTTGAGATGATAGGAATGTTCATGGTGGTGATGGTCACATAGGTGTGTGTGTTTGTCAAAACTTTTGAAACTCTACACATAAAATAGGTTCATTTGATTGTACATAAAACTGTATCTGATTAAAAATGATTTTAAAAGTAACAGGCTAAAAATTATAAAATTTTATATATAAAATTCTATAGAATGTTATATGAAATTCCGGAATTTCTATTTTTTATCCTTTTATGCCTGGCCTCTTTCATTCAGTATAATGTTTTGATATACATCCATGTTATTGGATGTATCAGTAATTTATTTCTTTTTATTAATGAGTGATTTTTCTTTACATGGATATATCATAATTTATTTAGTCATTCACCCACTATATTTAGGAACATTTTGTTGTTTCCAGTTTTGCATTATTATGAAAAAGGCTCTGCTATGAGCATTCATCTACAAGTGCTTGCGTGGACATTGGTTTTTATTTTTCTTGGGTAATACTAGGAGTGGGATTATTGGGTCTTTAGTAATTTCCTACTTAACTTTTTTTTTAATGTTAAACTGTTTTTCAAAGTTCCTGAACCATTTTTCATACCCACCAATAGTGAATGAGAGTTTCAGTTTGTTTTACATGTTCTTCAACACTTGATGTGACAGTCTTTTGTTTGTTGGTTTATTAAGGTATAATTTACACATAGTAAAATTCATCGTTCTTGGATATACAGCTATAACTTTTTACAGACTTACGCACTTGTGTAACCACCTGCAAAATCAAGATACAGAATATCTCTGTTACTCAGAATGGTTCTTTATTCCTCTTTGCAATGAGTCTCCTCTTCCCACTCCCAGGCCCTGGCAGTGACTGCGCTGAGTTCTGATGCTACAACTTTGTCATATGTACGGAATTGTATATATACCTGGAATCATACTTTTAATTTTGATCTCTTTCGCTTAGTGTGATGCTTTTGATATCCATATTGTTGCATATATAAGTACTCTGTTAATTTTTATTGCAGAATAATATTTTATCATAGGGATTATTTGTTTACTCATTGTAAACAGTTGATGAATAAAGCCATGATAAACATTTGTGTAAAGGCTTTTATGTGGACATATATTTTCATTTCTCTAGAATACATACATAGAAGTGGGATTACTGAGTGACATATTAAGTGCACATTTAACTTTATAAGAAACTATCAAACTGTTTTTTCAAAGTGGCTTTTCCATTTTTCATTTCCACCACCAATATTCGAGAGTTGCATTTGCTGTCATGAATTTGATATTGTCAGTTTTGTAAAATTTGCACCATTCTAATAGGTATGTAGTAGTGTATTGCAGTGGTTTTAATTTGCATCCCTGTAGTGACTCTTGATGCTAAATATTATTTTGTGTTCATATTGGGCATCCATATGTCTTCTTTTGTGAAGAGTGTATTCAAATTGTTTGTCCAGTTTTTATAGTAATTCTTATTATTGAGTTGTAATAGATTTTTCTTTATTCTGGTTAACAGTCCATTATGAGATATGTATTTGGTACCTTTTTTCTCTTAAGTCTCTGGCTTTTAATTTTATTAACAGATTCTTTCAAAAAGCCTGAGTTTTTAAATTATAGTGACAGTTCATAATGACATCACTTTTTTATGGATCATGCTCTTTCTGTTCTATCTTAAAGTTTTACCTAACCCTGAGTCACAAAAATTTTCTTCTATGCTTTATCCTAGGAGTTTTATAGTGAAGTTTACATTTCGGTTTCTAATGATACATTTTGAGTTAATTTTTCCATATGATATAAGATATGATCAAGGTTTGTATTTTTATATAGAATGTGCCATTGTTACAGCACCATTTGTTAAAAAGACTATGCTTTTTCCATTGACTTGCTTTGACACCTTTAGCAAAAGCCAGTTGACCTATATGTATGCTTTTGTTTCTGTACTCTCTATGGTCTGTCCCACTTATGTGTGCATCTGTCCTTTTGCTATGCCTTGATCTTTTATATCAAGAATTGAAATCAGGTAGTAGGTATGAATTTTGTTTTTTCTTTTTCTAAATTATTTTTTTCATTCTAGGTCCTTTTACATGTATATTTTAGAATTAGCTTGTCAGTGCCTACAAAGTAGCTTGTTGGAATTTTGACTAGGATTTTGTCAGCTTCATAGATCAATTTGGGGACAAGTGACATTTTGACAATATTGAGTCTTCTAATCCATGTACACAGTCTCTCCCATTTAATTATGTCTTTTGGGTTCATCAGTGCTTTGTAGCTTTCAACAAATCTTGCACATATTTTCTTCAGTTTATTCCAAAATAATTCATGTTTATTATAAATGGTATTGTTCTTTCAATGTCAGTTTTTAATTATTCATTGCCATTGTGTAGAAATACAGTTGGATTTTGTATGTTGACCTTGAATCTCAAACTTTCTGAACTCACTTATTAGATATAGTAGTATTTTATACACTCAGGCATTTAGGGGATACACAAGTATGGCATCTATGAATAAGGACAGTTTTATTTCTTCCTTTGCATCTAGATGCCTTTTGCTTCTTGCACCAGGGTCTCCAGCACAACATTAAATGGAAGTGCTGAGAGCGATATCTATACCTGTGTTCCTGATCCTAATGGCAAGTATTCAGGTCTTCATTATTAAATGTCATGATAGGTGTTAGTTTTTTATGCCCTTCATCAGTTGAGGAATTTTCCTTTAATTCTTAATTTTCTTAGAGTTTCTGTTATAAATGGTGCAACAGTTTTATATCCCATCATTTAATTAGCCATTATTATTTTTGAATCTATAAGTTATTTCTAATGTTTTGTTTTTATATTCAAATTATAATATACGTATTCATATTTAAAGCCCTTTTTAAAATCTGAATTCCTTCCTAAGGTAATTTCCTTATGCAATAATTATAAAAACATTTTTATGGCCTTTAAATTTATTGCTGGTCCCTTTAATGAAGGGTTATACCAACTTCAAGTGTATCTAGCAGTGTAGTCATGCATTAGTTTTACGACAGCCTCACAAACACTGAGTCTGTAAATTATAAATTTTAAGAGTTTTGGTTAATTTGATAGGTTTGAGGGTTTCCTTACTTTTTTATTCTTTTTTTTTTTTTGCTTCACATAAAAAAAATGTAGTGGCCCATGACTATCAGTAAAGATATGAATTTACCATGTCCTATAATAGGTATTCTGCAATCTGATTTGATGTGCCTCTACTTTAACTTTAGTTTATTAAAATCTATTAAGAAAGGCAAGAGTGATAGTTCTAAAAAGTTAACTACTAGTAAAAAGCAGCATATAATTAAATGCCAAAGTAGGTAATTTGCAAAGCATTGTATGAGTTTGAAAGAGGGAGATTTGGCTGTGCCATTAGAAGTGATGATTTTTGCCCTTTTGGTTAATAGGTCAGTAGGGGCTAATTTTGTTTCTTAGTTTTATTTTAGTTATTTAGTTTTATAAAAGCATTTCATGATACAAACATTTGAAATTCACTATTCGTGATGTCTCTGAAAACTGTGATCATCTGGGGAAATTTAATTGTATGCTAGTAATAAAAAACGTTCAAACCATTGTTTGGCTCCATTGTTACTACAGAAAAGAGCAAATTAGCATGCTGTTGGCTAGCAAAGTTAAGGTATAACTTCTCCATTTTCTAGATTCTGCTAAAAATATGTTCTAAAGACTTAAGTGAGGATTGAAATGTTCATCTAAGCAAAATATCCGCCAGAGGGAGGCCTCCCAAATTCTTCCCAGTGCTCTGGGCTTTGGGCCTCATAAAGCAAGCAACAGGTTTTCTATAGTGATGGCCTGACCCCCTTATACGCTGTTACTGGGATAGTTTGTAATACTCAGTGACTTGGGACCACAAGAGACTTGGAGAGATAATGGGGAGAAAGTGCTTCTCAGAAGCTACTGGTACACCACGGCTGTATTAAAAACTATCATAGGCAGTAGTACATCATTGAAAGTGAATGTATGTTATGTGGTCAGAGGAGTTGTAATTATTCTTTTTAGAATGTATACTGCTTGTCATTTGAAAATACAGTATTGGGGGGTGCACATGTGCATGCGCATGTTCACACATGCTTCCTTGTTTAAATCCAAATGCTGTTATAGTTCATAAGATGCTCTTATTTTTTTCCTTCCCTATCACCTCTGATGGAAATCATTAAAAGGGAAAAGGTGGTTTTCCATGTGTTTTCCCTGGGATACCAACCATCGATCTTTCTGTGCAGACATCTTTTCTTTCTCTGCCTGCTTGATGAAAGGATAATGAAAGGAGACAGTTAATTTCATTGGTGGGAGACAGTTTTAGGTTTGGGGGATGGGGAAAGGGACTGGAAATAGATGTGTTCATGGTTCTTTCCGTTAAGTATGAAACTCTATTCTTCTTTTAATCTGCTTTATACTTGTTGCCACTGAGGATCTTTTATTTCTTTTCATTCTATTCTGCCACCTACTATTTTTTTAAAAACACCATTATGATCATGTCATTTGTCTGCTTAAAAAGCCCAGAGCTCTCTGTAGCCCATTGAACAAGGACAAACTCCTAGCAAAGCAAGTCTAGTCCCAACTTATCTTTCTAGTCTCCTTTTCCTGTCACTCTTCCCCGTATTAACTGTACCCAGGCCTATTCTTCACACGTCCCTAATTGCAAAACTGGGTACCCATAGTCATCCTCTGCCTATCACCAAGTACTCTCTCTGGGTAGAGTCACAAATTCGTTCCCTTCCTTCACAGCTTGGCTCAAATGTCATCTCCTTTATAAATCCTTCCCAACCTCCTCAGGCAGATTTAATTGTTCCCCCTTTGGGTCCCTGACATTTTGTGTGTCCCTTCATTACCAATTCTCTTGTAATTACTTGTTTAATCATCTGCCTTCTCCATTAGATTCTGAGTTCACCAAGAGCAGGAACCCTGTTTTATTTATCCTCGAATTCCTCCTCCCCCAGTGGGCAACATAGTTCCTGTAAGAGATTACTCATTCATAACTGTTTGCTGAATGCATCAACTTAATATTGTTTTGTGGCATTTCAGAAGTAAGTGGAATTAGATTGAATTTCTGAATAATATTTGTACTCATACTCTTTTAAATAAATAGTACTCATCATTTTCTTCCCATTCCATGCTTTTAATTTTCACTTTGTTTTAATCTCATTAAATGAGATGCAGAGATCAGAGCCCTGGGGAAGGCAGGACTGAATGTGGGGAAAGGGAACTTAGCTGGTAGTCCCTGGGACCTAGTACCTGAGGCCTTTCTCCTCTTGAGGGATGGCTACCAGGAAGAGCACCATGTATTTAGATGTTTCATGCTAGAAAAGAAAATAACTCCTCACATGGTGAATTATTCTTACTTCTTCAATGGGAGATGCCTTCTTAGATGAAACACCAGGTCATATTCTTCCAGACCTGGTGAGCATCTGGGTTCAAGAGTCAGGTGTTTCTTTTCGATTTCTGTTCCCAAACAGTGGCCATGTTTCTCAATGCAAATACACCTTTGGAGTTCATGCAGAATTCCATCCTTATTACATTCCTCTGACAGGTATGGAGCCTACTAACTGAGTTCTAAAATTAGGCCAGTATGTCAGTCCAAACTCTGGAACCAATTCAGGATGTGGACGTCTTTCTAGGATTGACTTCTAAAGTAGTTTACAAATAATTCCTGCTGAGGCAGTGAGGAATTTTTAATGAAAGTGACTAATGTAATACAGCCTTATTCTCCATGCCAGAAATATACATATCTTCATCATGTGTGATAATAAAATGTCATATTATAGTTTAAAATGTTCTAAGATACATCCCTGATATCTCCGTTTCCCCCATAAAAACCTCTTCGGTCCTCCTTATCTCAATTAATGACAGTTCTGGTCTATCTTCTAGAGATGGAAACTGTAGTCAGCCTTGACTCCTTTTTTCCTCTCACATCCCACAGTGTAGCTTGCCAACATTCATGTTTTTTTCTCCCTTCAAAATATATTCAGAGACTAACCATTTATACTGTCATTTTTCTTCTCCTGAGTCAAGCAACAGCATTTCTCATTGTATTCTTGCAGTAGCGTCTTTATTGGCCCCCATAACAGTGGCTTTGCCCCACTGCAGATGCTTCTCCAATATAGTAGCCAGTGTGAAACAGTTAAAGCAAAAGTCAGATGATGTGACTCTTCTGTCCAAAATCCCAAAATGGCTTCCCATTTCACTCTAAGTAAAAGCCAGTCTTTTTAATGACCTACAAATCCTATAGAATCTTCACATACGCACATGTTTCTTAATTCTTCTGTGCTTTTCTCCTCACTCTGCACTTGCTCTGATAACCATATTATTGTTTTTCAAACATGCCAGGTATACTTTCATCTCTTTGTTTCATCTTTTATTTTTTCATGACCTTTGTACTTGATATCGACTCTTCCTACAAGATTCTTTTCCAAATATACCTGTATTGCTTGCTTTTTCATCTTCCTCAGGTTTTTATTCAGGTCATTTAAAGTTCACCTTCTCATTGAGGCCTTTCCTATTTAAGATCGTAAATTCCCTCTCCCACTACCTCTACCACCTTACTTCCAAACCAAAACTAAAGCAAAACTCTCTGTCCTCTTCCCTGCTTTATTTTTTCTCTATAGAATTTATCATCTGCTAGTATATTATAAATTTTACCTATCTTAATTTGTTTTCCCACCCTAGAAAATTATTTACAAGAGGGTAGGTAGGGATTTTGTCCATGTTGCGAACAACTTTATTCTTAGTGCCTAGAATAATTCCTAGCACATGGTTGGCCTTCAGTACATATTTGTTGGAGGAAAAAGTGTAATCTCTGCATGTTTGCCTGAGTTTTAAAACCCAAGAGATTAAGAACCTTTTAGACATGATTTGTTCTACAAAACAACCTGATGCACCATTAAAAGAAGGGATTTCAGAAAGTTTTAAATCAGTGGTTTAAAAATGTGTTGTACATATTGGATATAAACTCTGTACCTTTCATGAAGTAGAAAAAGGATATTTCCTAAAAATGTTCTTGTTTGTGGATTTCTTTGCCTCACAATACAAATTGCTAAGTCCCTGCTGATAAATGTCCTAATAACATATCACCCAAGATGATGATGATGGTGATGATGATATTAGGTGTGGAGAGGAAAACTGAACAGATGTCAGAGTCTCTGATCACAAGTTGGCAGTGAGATTTAAGGCAATCCAGCTTCTCCAGAAATGGAGAGGTCATTTGAAAATAGAGTAACTTGACAGAACGTGCTGGGGAGCAGTGTTTAGGTAAATGGAAAATGGACTCCTGATTGGAAGAGTATGTTCTGACTTTTACAGAGGACTTTTAATGTTGTTTAGGGACAGAGCAGCCTCTTTTCAAGTACAGTAGAGTGTGATGAGATATGGAGAGTTTGGGAAATCAGAGGGTACCCGGCGAATGTGACAACCTGGGATAATGAGTGTCAATGTAACAAGGAGGGAGAGGCAGGGAAAGTCCTCCCTGCAGTTGTGATAGCCCAAGTGCAGTGTTTCGGATAATTTAAAAAAAAATGTTTTAAACTATGTAAACTAAAGTTAGAATCTATAAATTAGTAGACCATCCTGAAGAGTGGCGCAGAAATCTGAAGTAAGATATCCAGGGCAAATTAGGCGCCTTCTGTTCCTTTCTTTACGTCCTTTTCCTTCATCCCCTGTCTCAACATGGTTGTCAGCGCCCTGAAGAGCGTCAGGCCCACAGAAACCCAGAGGATGGGGGCTGATCTGTGGGGGCTTGAGCTCGCTGAAGTCTCCCACTGCTTTTACAGAGGGCAGCTGGCAACAGCTCACTATCCTTAAGTAGCAAATTGCCTGGACAGGGATCACAGGATTTAATTGCTACGTCTGTGACTGGCTAAGCCTAATTGCATAAATGCTAGGGTTGGGTGGCCTAGATAGGCTAACTGACTCCTTGAAATGTGGATTTTTTTTTTATTCCCCAGTCTGGAACAGAATAAAATAGCTGTGGTTTCGTGTCAGTTGTGTCCTGTCATGTGCTCGGGATCATAGGTTGCAGAGATTTCTTTATTGTGGCTCCTGCTTTTTATGAGGTAATAGAACTAAAAGAAATCTTGGCAAAAAGTCAGATGTGGCGGAGGTAAAGCCATTAACCTTTTTTCCTACTTTCTCTTTCCCATTTTCTTTCCCCAGAATCCAGTGGTAATTTTACATACACACGCACAGTCCTAAAACATCTTATGGAGAGCTACTGAGTCTTGAGTTATATACAGGCATATGGTCTTCTAGGCTTGCTACCCTCTGGGAGAGAACTATAGCTCCTGGCTTTTCCTAAGTCATGTCCTGTTACTTTTGAAAAGATGTCCTTTAGGCTCAGAGATCATGGAACCGAGTTTCTAGTAGAGTTGAGGCTAGAATTGCTTACAGTAGAAAAGACTGACATTGTTTCACCCACATGTTCGTCCCCCTGATTGAGGCACCAGAATAAAGTGGCTGAGAGATTAGAATCCATTTAGAAACTGAGAGTAAAGCTACCTCCTGTGGACCACCCTGGGATGTAGAACATTGAAGGGGAAGTCAGGATGCCTGTGGCATTGCCAGCAGCTAGGTCACCTTGGGAAAGTCCCTTGTATTTTAATTCCCCCAAAGTAAAATGAAAAGATTAGGTTAGATAATCTTCATGTCCCCTTTGATCTCTTACGTTCTGTGTTTCTGGATCATCCTTGGTAGCTTTAGGCTTGTCCTTTTTCAGGATGGCTCCTTCCCTAACTTCGTATGTGTCCTTGCTTAGAATTCTTACATTTCAGTTTTAAGCTGTAGCATTTATTTAATCAGAAACTTTTCAGCTTTCCTGTCACCAAAGATCCTCAGCTTTTAACACAGGATCCACCCAAATCTTTTATCAACCTTATGTCTCTATCTCATAGAACTTACTAGACTCAACTGGGAAAATAGTACTGACACCAGGAGATTCCCTGCTTGGTTTCTGGTTTTGAAAACCTGGGGTAATGATCTTGCTTGCCAGCAATGGAACCTGCCGTCTAGGTACTGCAGCTTTCCAAAGCTACCTTGCTTTAGGGAGTTTTAGCAATGATCTATTGTTTTATTGCCTGGAGCAAAATGTTCCTGGAAAAGAGGTCTCTGAATGTTCAGCCAATTTAGCAGTTCATTGGCTGAGTGTTCTGAGACATTTCAGGATATTATGTGCAAAATTGAAATTCGTGTAATCATTGCCCAAGAATTAGCACCATTAAAGATGACTGGATACGGAGGTAAAAGACTGGGCAAAAGAGCCTTGAGAAAATTATTTCCAGGTTAAAAGAGGAAATGAGTAAGCCATGGACAGGCAAAACTTTACACAAGAATCTTCGAGATTGGTCCACGCTCCTTTGGATCTGTCTTTCTGATTACTCCTTCTCAGGTTCTTTGTGGGGCTTCTTTTCCTCTACTCATCTCTTAATGTCATACTTCAAGGATTCTATCAGCCCTCTATCAGTTCCATATTATTCTTACTTTCTATATTCTACCTAGTTGAGAAAAAAATTATGTATATGTGTGTGTGTGAATGTGTGAAAAATGTCCCAGTCCCCCAAAGATGTCCTGGGAACTGTGACTATACTATCTTTAGGACAAAAGAGTCTTAAAATGTGATGTTAAGGACTTTGAGGTAGGGAGATTATTCTGGATTACCTAGGTGGACCCGATTTAATTCCATGAGTCCTTAAAAACAAAAGAGGAAAGCAGAAGAATGGGTTGGAGAGATAAGATGGAAGGAAAAAGAGATGTGAAAGGGATTTGACCCACCTTGTTGGTTTTGAAGTTGGAAAAAGAGGCCTTGTGCTAAAGAGTATGGATGACCTGTAAAAGCTAGGAATGGCCCTCACCTGACAGCCAGCATAGAAATGGGGATCTTAGTCCTATGACCACAAGTAACTGAATCCTGTCAACAGCCGAAATGATGAAGGAAACAAATCCTGCCCTAGAGCCTCCAAAAAGGATTGAAGCCCTACCAACTTTTTGATTTGATCTGGGGGAGACCCATGTTGTACTTCTGACCTACAGAACTGTAAGGTAATAGATTTGCGTTGTTTAAGCCACTAAATTTGTGGTAATCTGCTGTGGAAGCAATAGAAAACTAATACAACATACATTCCTTCTTTTGTTGCCAAAGTCAAAAACTTTACACTATGCCATTCAATAATGAAGTGCAGTGCTGTAGAGAAAAAAGTGTGTGGTCTGTACAATGAGACAAAACTGGATTTAAATCTTGTTTCTATCATATCGTATTGAATGACTAGAAAAAAATCACCTTTATTTCCCTCTAGAAAATGATTGTAATGCCAACTAGCTGAGGGGGTTGGGTAGAGAGAGAGAGAGAGATGAAATAGCACATGTAAAATGCCTGGCATGTAGTAGTGTGATTCAATAAATGGTAGTGGTTAATAAAATAAAAATTAAAGCCAACATTGACGTATTTTAGCTGTCAAAAGAAACAAACAACAAAAGAAAAAATAGATAAAATTTTTCGTGTACTTCATGAAAATTAAAACTTTTTTATTTCAAAGAAAACTTTTTTATATCAAGAAAGTGAAAAACAAGTCATACAATGGGAGATATTTGTAAACCATGTATCTGATAAGGGACTAGTATCCAGAACATATCAAAGAATTTATGACTCTCCAATAAAAAGACAAATAATCCAGTTTAAAAATGAGCAAAGGATTTAAATAGACATTTTTCCAAAGAAGGTATGCATATGGCCAATACGCACATTAAAAAAATACTCAACATCATTAGTCATTATGGAAATGCAAAGTAAAATCACAATGAGATACCACTTCATACTCACTAGGATAGCTCTAAACAAAAAAATGGAAAGTTACAAATGTTGGCAAGGATGTAGAAAAATTAGAGCCCTAGTACATTGCTTGTAGAATGTAAAATGGTCCTGCCTCTATGGAAAACAGTTTTATGGCTCCTCAGAAAGTTAAACAGAACTACCATATGACCCAGCAACTCCATTCCTGGATACATACCCAAATTAAGTGAAAACAGGTGTTCAAACAAAAACTTGTACTTGAATATTCGTAGCAGCAGTATTCACCATAGCCAAAAGGGGAAACAAGGCCTGCCCACTAACTGATGAACTGGTAAACAAAATGTGGTACATACATACAATGGAATATTATCCAACCACAAAAAGGAATGAAATGCTGATACCTAGTACAACATGGGTGAATTTGGAAAACTTTATGCTAAATGAAAGAAGTCAGACACAATAGGCCACATAGCTTATAATTTCATTTACATGAAATACCCAAAGTAGGCAAATTCATAGAGAAAGAAAGTATATTAGTGGTTGTCGGAGACAAGCGAGTGAGGAGTGACTGCCTGAATGAATATGACTTTTTCTTCGAGGTAATGAAAAAGTTCTAGAACTAGATAGTAGTAGTGGTTGTACAATATTGTAAATGCACTTCGTATCACTAAATCATACACTTTAAAATTAGTTTAAATGGTAATTTAAGTTTCTCTTTTGATAATCCAGAAATGTTAAGTAACAGTCAACTCATTTGTGTGTATGTGTGTGGGATCGTACACATGTGTGTACACAACTAGGATAACTGAATGGAAGAATTTTTGAAAATCTTTGAGATTGGAGTAAAGGTGGGTACAGATTTTATAGCATGCAGGAAAATGCCCCAGGGATGGGATTTAATTTGGATACTAGCATAATATAGTGTCCAATTGTTTTATTTAGAAGGTCTAGAAAGTCTGATTTAGGGAGTAAACGAGGCAAGAACCAAACATTATTAAAGTTAAAGTAAGGACGTGTGTTCAGGCAAATTTTCAATAAGTTCACATTTTAGTGAGGGTCATGTAACCAGAGATTCACTTGAAGTTTCAAAGCCAAGTTTCAAAGAGTTTAGATTTATCATTAACTTGGCACCAAATGGTGGGAGCCCAATGAATCCCCCATAGTCGACAAATCATTCTCTCCTTCCAAGGTGTCTTTCCCATCCACCTGTTATTTCTGTGTCTCCCTCCTCCTATAAAAATCATCAGGTGGCCATTTAGCATCAATTGCAGAAACAGAGAAAACTGAAGGCAGGAAATCTTCAGGGCAGTCTTGTGTTGCTGTGTAGAGCAACAACACCCCTTGGTCAGAGGAAGTCAGTCCATTAGGGCTGGTTAGCTTGAACAACAAACATTTATTTCTTACAATTCTGGAAGCTGAAAAGTTCAAAATTAAGGCACCAGCAGATTTAGTGTGTGCTGAGGCCCACTTGCTGGTTCTTGGATGGTCATTTTGTCACGGTGCTCTCACATGGCAGAAGGGATGAGTGAGCTCTCTGGGGTCTCCCATTATGAGGGCACTGATGCCATACATGAGGGCTCTGCCCTCATGGCCTACTAACTCCCCGAAGGCACCACTTCAAATACTGTCATGCTGGCCATTCAGATTTCAGTATATGAATTTGAGGGAAGAATGATTAGATACATACATTTTAGTTCATAATGTAAGGTTATCCTTTGATTTCCCATAAGTTACAGAAAACACCTTTCTTTTCCTACTAATAAAAAATAAAAGGAGTAGAGTAAAAATTTTTAACTAAAATAATTTTAGATATTATGAAGAATTGTCTGCCTATTACAATGGGAAAAGTAATAACATTGGAATATCAGGAACTTTCCTAGAATGTACATATATGGCGACTGTGGTCAGTCATGAATAAACTCAAAGGTCTCTTCTTGGCCCAGAATTCTGGCCCATTGTTTTTGTTTACTGAAAGCCTTAAGTTTCAGCTGCCTAGTGGGAAATAAGAAAAAGAAACTAATAATAGTGCACGTTAACTCATTTAGTCATTGCCTCATCTCTGTGAGGTAGATAATACTGTTATTCTCATTTTACAGATGTCCTCTCAGTAACAGAAAGGTTGTTTTGTTTTAGTTTAATGTGTTCCTTCTTACCCATTCTATAGCCATTTCATTACTTATTTATTCCATAGATGTTCCTCTTCCGCTTTACTTAGGTCTCTTGGTTTAGGGTTTTAATTTATCTGCATTAAACAAGAGTTGGTTTTGAAAGTTAATAATGCCATAAAATGTGAGAATCTAGGGCCGAGATGTTTAAACAGATGATTCACTGTTGTAGAAAGGAGATAGTGTTTGGGGTTGATAGTTCTGATTGGGCGTGTGCAGTAGACACAAGGCCATTTCCTAGAGCCTTTAGGATTATTTTGACTTCATAAAATAAATTAAAATAACCAGAAAATACTTAGGTGTTGCAGTCTTTGCTGAGTTTTCCTTCTTCGAGGTCTCTGAAGAGATTTAAAAGACATTACCCATTCAATTATGCAAGGCTTTCAAATGAGTCAGCTGTTTTAACTCAGCAATTCTAATGGATTTTCAACAATGGACTCTAGAAATCAGTATGGCTGTCTTTGTGTTGGATGATTGTCTCTTTTAGTTTATATTCTATTCTATAAACATTTATGTATAATGTTGTATGTTAAAACATCAGGAAGTATTTGCCAAACACAGACTTAAGTTTGTTCCTTGTATTACTTCTCTAGAGTACATGGTGATATAAATCCATTGAACTTATAGTTGAGTGCAAGGCACTGTGCCTGACTTTGGGTGGAATAGAACTGGCCCTTATCCTTGGTTTATACTTTAATAGGGAGGCAATTTATAGAGTATTGAGTTCTTAAACTCCTGAGATAAAGAATGCCTATTTACTGCTGCTCTTACAGAGTTTTCTACAGCTTACTAGAGAGGTCAGATACCGAATAAGTAATTTTGATTAAGAAGAGCTGGATACTAAGGGAGCTTTGACCTAGTGGTATTAGTGACATTTAAGAATAGCTCAGTAAAATTTAGCTGGGAGTGGGAGTGGATGTCCTATGGTGAGTGCATTTGAAGACCTCAAAGCCAGAGAGGGTGAGGCCTGCATGGGCAGGTGTTCAGCACCACAGAGACCAACCTAGGATTTTGAATTGTATTGTAGAAGTAATGGGAAGCCATTAGAAATTTTAAGAAAGGGATGTGATAAGACCTAAGTTTTTAAAAGGTTTTTCTGATGTAAGATGAAGGTATTGAGGGCTATGGCAGCTTTTGGGGAAAAAAATTAGGAGGCTCCTTAGTTTATTACATGAGATAAACTGACTATGTTCCTGATCCTGAAATGTATGCTACAGTGAGCACCTAAAAAAAGTGACATGAAAGTAATCTCTTTTATAAACACAGATGCACATATCTTAAATAGAATTCAACTTTAATAGAATTATCTATAACTTCAGACTAGTTATTAAGACTGTGATAATGTGTTCCCAGAATTTCAGAGACAAGGGAGCATATGGAAACTCACCACCAATTACAAGAGACATTTTGGAGATGTAGACTTAGACATAATTGAGTAAGTTGCCAGAGTTTTTTTTGGAGAAGTTTAGAAGTATGCAGTGAAGATCATAAAACCACTATTTTTGACCTAAAAATACTCTTTCTAAAATTATCCAGAGGAATAAAAGAGAAGTACTACATACTTATAACTGCACTGTCACTGTTCTTAATAAAGAAAAAACAAGGAACAGCATACCTAACAGGTGAGGAGTTTAAACTGTTGTGTGTTAATGCTAATTGAATACTGTAATTAAAATCAAATTAGTGGACCAAGTTAATGCATGTAAGGGGTACAATACATATAAAAAGTACTACAAAGTAGGATTTAAAAGACCAGAAAATGATATCGCCATAGTGGTACAATTATTTTTAAATGTGTTTTTGTAATGGTAAAGAAACACTTTCAGAGTTTGGGGAGTTATTTAAGGTGAAGTTGCTTATGTCTCTGGGCCTCAGTTTCATCAACTGTGATATGAGGGTATTAGATTATAAAGGTATACATTTTCTGTCCAATTCTGACTATGACTTATTTACCCCCTTTTTTGTAAATATGTTTAAATGGACAAAAATATGAATATCTTGAGAGATGCCCTAATCCTCTAGCCCGTTCGGGGTAAGAAGCATTCCTTCTCTCCTTCAGCCAGGCCCGCTCTCTCCAAGAGGGACAATGTGTTCAGGACTTTTGGGACGCTGGGACCATGATGCTTGTTTCCTCTTTTGGAATAGGAGAACAAGGCCCCAGTCATGTACTGTAGAAACAAGAACAGAATTTCTGAGCCCTATAATTATAACCCTTCTATTTCCCTGGCTTCTTGGGATATCTTGAATCTAATAAGCGAGTGTTTGAAGTTTTGACATAATTTAATCTGAAGAACCAGTAGAGATTAGGTTCCTAAAATTTGGGAGCATAATAATATATTGAAATTTGCTACTTATCACAGCAGGGAATTTGGTGAAAATACATTAGAGGAAAACCTTGTGTAACTATATGCTGTAAGTGTCTTCTTAGAGATCTTTTATGTTGAACACAGTATATATTTTACCATTGAAATCTACTTTGCAGTCCGGGGTGGATAATTTCACTACAAAATTTTAGTATTCACGTGTACCAATTAACTTTCCATGAAGACAAAACCCCTTACCTTTCTTCGCAGGTTCAGAAGGGACAACTGAATAAATATTTAATTAATCAAACATTGGAGAGGAGCAAAAAGCATCATATACACAACTGCACACTCACTCTTATACCATATATATTTTTCAACCTAATTGTCTTAGGCAGTCCCATGAAATGGTTTCCTTACTAACCTCAGAGCCAATGCTAACCTGGCATTCACCTACATAAACTTAGCAGTAAAAGCCTGGACAAGTTTATAACCTTTCTGTGCCTCAATTTCTTCACTTGTAAAATAAAGATATAGTAGCTAGCTCATAGGCTTGTTGTGATGACTAAGCTAATCCATGAAGAGTGATTAGCATACTACTTGTCATATGATAAACGTCCAATACATGTTTATAGCTTGTATTTGTTCTGATTTACTGTACCTCTCAGAAGCCCCTTCATCCTTTAGATATACGCTCATTTCAGATGTATTGAACAGAAATGTGTGTGATGCATCTGCTTCCAGTCCCTCTACCAGCTGCCTCTGGGTTCTCGTGTTCTCAAGAAACCTTGTTCTCGGTCTTTGATATTGACCCAAATAAGGAGCCCCAGTCTTACTGAATGTGTTCTTTATTGTTTAGGGGCCCTTACAACTTCAAGGCTGTCGGGTTTCCAAACAGCAGTTTCCCATTTGGGGTAAAGGAGGTTAATAATAATGGAACCGATATGACAAAAAATGAGAACTCTACTGAATACACAGAGCTGACTAACCTTGTCATATCACAATGAGTGTTAGAGGGTTGATCTTCAGGTTGACTTTCTGCTATGTAATGCTTACTCCATCTATGTAATTTATCGTGCATGACTTTTTAAAGCCCTATTGACAGACCAGAAAGAGATGGATAGTAGGGAACAGATACTGAAAGAGCTATGTATGTGTGTTTAATTTTACTACATGAAAAATGAGAAGTTACCTAGTTTGTTGTAGTCTCAATAATTTAAATTTCTCTCTTCTCCATTTCTCAGAAGCAGTCTAGAACTCAAGGAGTGCTCTAGCAGGCAGGGAATGAGGCATACCCCTTGCCCATGATCAAATGAGGCATAACTGTTCTAGAAACCCGGGCAGGTGTTTTGTTTAGGCATTTCATTTTAATCTAGGTATTTTTAATTTGGAGATAAAGGATCAGATTTTCTTGGTTTCTAAACCTGATGTTCCCACTACACATTTTATCATAAGCATTTCCCCAAAATTATTGCTCCGAGTCCTGCCCCCCACCCCACCCCCACACACCCTTGCCCAATACTCACTTATGAACTTGAACCACAAAGAAAACTTCCTGGGTGATGGCCAGTGATTATGCCTTTGTTGTCCTCTCCTACTGTAAGGGAAGTACACAAGTAACTGACTTTCGACACCTTGTTTTATGTTTTTGTGTTTTCTTGCTATTTTGCTTATTGTATTTTCTTTGCTTCCTATTTTCACTAGTAAACAGAAGATGTGTGTTATATTTTTATTTGTACTAGTATTTAAATTTTCTTAAATTTTAAGAAGTTTTAAACTTACTTAAATTTTATTTTCTCTTTCATGTATGACACATTATCTCTTAATTCTCATTCCTCCCCCATGTATATATGAGAAAATATGCTGTATACAAATTCATATAAATATACATAACATATAACACATACCTAAATATGTATCTATATAACATGTGTAATATAGTTATAACATATATGGCATAAATATATATATAAAAATAACAAAAACAGAACATTTGTATATATTTTATATACAGGGCTGGGCAAAAGTAGGTTTACAGTTTTGAGTGTGCGGAACGGTTTATTCTTGTATTATTTATTTAGTAATTATTGTATTTTCCAAATGAACAACTGTAAACCTACTTTTTTCTACCCCTGTATATAAAAAATATATATAAATATATTTTAAAAGAATTTATCTTTATAAGTAGTATACACACACACACACACACACATAACAGTTAGAAACCTGGAGAAGAAGGAGAGTAAGTGGCAACAGCTTAGTTGGAGAATTAGAAAGTGAAATAGTCAATGACAACACATTACGATAAATGCTATGGAAGGACATTACAGGATACACAGGTCACACCTAACCTTATTTTGGGGTGGGAATCTTTTCTGGAAACACTTCAGGTATTTGTACCCTGTTTTGTAACCATATTTATAACAATTTTTATATTGAGTATGTTTGACTGTGTTTATTACCAGTCATTGATAACATATTTCTGTACGTGATATCATGGCAAACTGATAGACTACCTTGCTGGGTAAATATTTGAGTAATATTTTCAGGAAAAGTTTGAAGTAAATTTATATACCTGAAAATATCTTTCTTTAGGGGTCACATGGAAATGACAACCTAAAGAGTATAAAGTTCTTGGGTCATGCCTGTTTTTCCTCTTAGACTTTGCTCTGTGGCTAGCCTACATATTTTGTAAGCTTATTTCTTTATCATTGAAATTCAATAAATTCCCCCCGATATGTATCCAGACATTGTTCTCTTTTTATTATTTCTTAAGTATATGGTGAATCTTTCTATCCTGTATAGTTAGTTCTTTCCACTGCTCAAAATTATTTTCTATTTTATTAATTTCTGTTTCGTTCTCTTCTTCACACATTTGAATAATTGATATGTCATAGCATTTTTATATTCACTGTTGTTTTTTCCTTTCTCTGCTTTCAGGGGAAACATCTCAAACCAAATGGCTAGATCTATTGAGTTTTTTAAATTTTCAATATTGATTCTATACTTCACTTTATAGGGTAGAATAAAGTTTTAGTTTTGCATTTTTACTTCTCTACTATTTCTTATTTCACCTGCCTCATTTTAAAATTTCATACAAATAAAATTCTTTTTTGTTTCATATTTTTATATTTAACTTTTTTCTTAGATTATCCTTTTTTGAAATCTATTAAAAACATTAAAATTTTTTTTAAGGTTTTTTTCTATAGTTTAATTTTTTAATTATAAATTACATGTATTTCTTTTAAATAATAAAATGTTTGTCATGCCTTTCCAGTTTCTTCTTTTTCTTTAAAACTGTACTTACCCTTGAGAATAAAGGTCTATCCAGACCTATTATTTATCTGTGAATTGGTTGTCACATCATTACCTGTCAAACTATGATCTGCATCCAAGTATGCATCCAAGTGTAATTTCTCATCTAAGAACTTGTTAGAAATACGAAAATCTCATGACCCATTCTGGACTTAATGAATCAGAATCTGCATTTTAACAAGATACTCAGGTGATTGAAAAACACATTAAAGTTTAAAAAGCACTAATCTACATTAATGCAATTAGGAAACTTATTGCAGTATGAGTATGAGGGATGATAGATGAACACTGTTATCAAATTTGTGGTATTTAGTCTTAATGTCTAAGGAAGCATATCCCTGGTCCATGTGATTAACTGCTTGATTATCTGTAAGGAAGCAATCTGTAATTCTACTTTTGCAATGAAAAAGCATGGGAGGATGGGGGAATCAAATACCCACAGAGTACACAATTCCCATGGATATTCCAGGCTCATCTTCTTCTTGTTGACTACTTCCTACTCTGAGAGATCAGTCCTCACTCCTTCATTAATTCAACCTCAAGCCATGTTTTATTTCTGGTGTGAGGAGGAAAAAACTTTCCCTCTACCCTCTAAGGTTCTGTTATGGGGGTCTGCAAACTAAACTGACAAAAGACAGAAGGAAAGGCATGCACATTTTAATATTTGTACATGTAGGAGGGCTTGACAAAAAAGAAGTGAGAATTCAAAGAGGCGGTGAGACTCTGGAGTTTATATACCATTTTAACAAAAGGTGATAAATTGTGGAGAAGTGACTAGACAAAAGAAAGGGGTTTAGGCTCCTAACAGTGCTAAATTATGAGAAGGTAACTGGGAAATATATGGTAGATAAGGGTTGTTTAGAATGGTTTGTTATGTAGACTCATCTTGTTCCATCTCAGGCCTTCCAAGTGTGGGAGAGGGCAACTTCTTTACAAATGCATACAGGCATACCGCAGTTTATCATGCATTGCTTTATTGTGCTTCACAGATACTGCATTTTTTAAATAAATTGAAGACCTTGTATCAAGCAAGTCTATCAGCACCATTTTTCCAATAGCATCTACTCCCTTCATGTCTCTGTGTCCACATTTTGGTAATTGCAGTATTTCAGCTTTTTAAATTATTATTATATGTGTTACGGTGATCTATGATTAGTGATCTTTGATGTTACTATTGCAATTGTTTTGGCGAGCTATGAACCACACCCATATAAGACAGCGAACTTCTAGAAAGGGGTCACCATTCTAGATGCCACTAATAACATTCGTGATTCATGGGGAGAGGGCAAAATATCAACATTTAACAGGATTTTGGAAGAACTTGATTCCAACCTTCATGGATAACTTTGATTTCAATGGAGGACGTAACTGCAGATATGAAAATAGCAAGAGAACTAGAATTAGAAGTGGACCTGAAGATGTGACTGAATTGCTGCAATCTCATGATGAAAATTTAACAGGAGAAACTGCTTCTTGAGGATGAACAAAGAAACTAGTTTATTGAGTTGTAATCTATTCCTGGTAAAGATGCTGTGAAGATTGTTGAAATGACAGCAAAGGACTTAGAATATTACATAAACATAGTTGATAAAGTTGACAGGGTTTGAGAAAATTGACTCCAATTTTGAAAGTACTACTGTGGGTAAAATGCTATTAACTAGCAACACATGATGCTACAGAGAAGTTGTTCATGAAGGGAAGAGTCAATCAATGCGGCAAGCTTTATTGTTGTCTTATTTTAAGAAATTGCCACAGCCATCCCAGCCTTTAGCAACCACCTCCACTCTGACCAGTCAGTAGCTGTCAACATCCAGGCAAGACCCTCCAAAGAAAAAGATTATGACTCACTGAAGACTCACATGGTGGTTAGCATTTTTTAGCATAACATATGTTTTAATTAAGATTAGATGATTAATTAATTAATTTAGATTAGATTTAATTTAATTAAGATTAGATAATGCTGTTGCACACTTAACAGACTACACTATAGTATAAACATAACTTTTATATGCACTAGGAAATGAAAAAATTCACTTGACTTGCTTTATTGTGGTGGTCAGGAACCGAACCTGAACGTCTCCGAGTATTCCTGTATCTGTGTCACCTTTACAAAGGGAAACTTATGCCTTGCTCTCAGGCAGGAAGGAGGAGAGAAGAGAGAGCTCTTCTTGTGTCTGCTGTTTCTCATTTACCTTTAGCTCAAAGTAATCTTTATGCCAAAGTGGCATATTTTGGGACGGCATATTCCGATACCCTTTATTGAGTATCATTGTCATGAAATATTCTTATCATGCTTTGAATACTGTGAATTCTTCCTGAATCCTGACAGGTAAATTTCTTAGTTTCCATTAAGGTTGAAACTTGTCATCATTTACTGTATTCTCATAAGAATTTTTAATGGGAAAATGAGGAAAGGCAAATTGGGGTGTTGTTCACTTTCCTCCTGGAATGGAAGCTGCATGGATGTCTTCGAGGCTCCCCCACACTTAGATATGCTGTGATGTAGCAGTCCTGTTACATGTGGTCTAGTTTACATACTTCTCCCTAACGTGGAATCCTGTGAAGATTTATAAAAGCATACATCTTACAGCATTTAGCTATAAATACCATTTTACTCTAAGATTTTGACTTTCTTAGAAAGATTGGTCTCAGTTCTTTTTAAAATCATTTAAAATGTTCAGTCATTCTTGGTACTTAGTTTATAATTTACACACATCACTTTCATTTATATCCCCATGAGATTAGTCTTTTAATTCACATTTTGTAATTGAACTAAAATGTGACCAAAGAGAGTAAGCAACTTGTTTGACATAATTTAGCTGATAATTGCAGAACCTCAATTACTTACTGTCTGTGTAGCCTTCTCAAGTGACTAATCTCTTTGTGTTTCAGTTCCCTCTTTTATAAAAAGAACATTATTATACCTTACCGCAAAAAGTTCTTGTGAGGATTGAACATGTCAGTGTATGTCAAAGCGTCTAGCATAGTGTCTAGTAAATAGTAAATGCTCATTAACTCCTTATTTTCTCCCTTTTCCCAATTGTGGTTTCCCAGGCACACTTTGTGCTTTCCTGATTTCGCCACTAATATCGATCTACTGAAAGCCATCCATTTAGATGAAGGAAATAATCATACAACTACATAAATGTGTGTGTACCAAGGAGTTTGTCACAGTATTGTCTATAATGACAAATATTGGAGCAATTTGATTAAAAATTTTTAATATATTTTATTGATTCTGCTATTACAGTTGTCTCATTTTTTTCTCCCTTTTATTCCCCTCTGCCCTGCATCCCCATTCCCACCAGCATCCCACCCCTTAGTTTATGTCCGTGGGTCATACATACAAGTTCTTTGGCTTCTCCCTTTCCTACACTATTCTTAACCTCCCCATGTCTATTTTGTACTTCCCATTTATGCTTCTTAGTCCCTGGACCTTTTCTCCCATTCTCCCCGCCACATCCACCCCACTGAAAACCCTCCTCATGATCTCCATTTCTGATTCTGTTCCTGTTCTAGTTGTTTGCTTAGTTTGTTTTTGTTTTTTTAGGTTCAGTTGTTGATAGTTGTGAGTTTGTTGTCATTTTACTGTTGTTATTTTTGATCATCTTCTTTTTCTTAGATAAGTCCCTTTAACATTTCATGTAATAAGGGCTTGGTGATGATGAACTCCTTTAACTTTACTTTATTTGGGAAGCACTTTATCTGCCCTTCCATTCTAAACAATAGCTTTGCCAGATAAGAATATTCTTATATGTAGGTCCTTGTCTTTCATGACTTTGAATACTTCTTTCCAGCCCCTTCTTGCCTATAAGGCTTCTTTTGAGAAATCAGCTGATAGTCTTATGGGAACTGCTTTGTAGGTAACTGTCTCCTTTTCTCTTGCTGCTTTTAAGGTTCTCTCCTTATCTTTAATCTTGAGTAATGTAATTATGATGTGCCTTGGTATGTGCTTCCTTGGGTCCAACTTCTTTGGGACTCTCTGAGCTTCCTGGACTTCCTAGAAGTCTATCTCCTTTACCAGACTGGGGAAGTTTTCCTTCATTATTTTTTCAAAGACATTCTCAATGTCTTGCTCTTCCTCTTCTCTTCTGGCACCCCTACGATTCAGATGTTGGAACATTTAAAGTTGTCCCAGAGGTTCCTAAGCCTCTCCCCATTTTTTTGAATTCTTGTTCCTTCATTCTGTTCTGGTTGAATGTTTATTTCTTCTTTCTGCTCCAAATTGTTGATTTGAGTCCTGGTGTCCTTCTCTTCACTGTTGGTTCCCTTATATTTTGCTTTATTTCACTTTGCACAGCCTTCACTTTTTCCTCCATTTTGCGACCACACTCAACCATTTCTGTGAGCATCCTGATTACCAGTGTTTTGAACTCTGCATCTGTTAGGTTGGCTATCTCTTCATTGGCTATCTCTTCTGTTTTTGGAGCTCTGATCTGCTCTTTTTTGTGCCATATTTTTTTTCGCCTCAGCTTACCTATTTCATTGTGAGGGGCGGAACCTTAGGTATTCACCCCGGCGGGGCAACCCATGTCGCTGCCTTGTGGTACTATGTGTGGGGAAGGGGTCTGAGAAGGAACAATGCTGCTTGCATGGCTCTTGGCCCACTTTCAGTGACTTCCCCCGCTACCCACAAGCAAATTGAGCCCTTCTGGTGCCAATTCCCAGATGGGTGGGTTTGTGTATGTTCTAGGACGCTGTGGGTCTCTCAGAGGAACTCTCCTGTGAGATTGGCAGTTTTTCCTGCTATTGCAACCCCACAGGTTTTTACCAGTAGAGGTTTTGAGGCTTTCTTTTCCCGCACCGGAACCCTGGGTTACACAGTCTCTCTTGCTTCCCAGTTGTTCCTCCCAGTTAATCTGCACGCAAATGTGGGATGGCCCAGTCCGCCAGCTGCAGCCTTGCCACACACACTCTCCGCCCTGGCTTCCGGTCTCTGCCCCTCCTACAAGTCTGGATGAATGTTTTTTCTTTATTTCCTTGGTTGTCAGACTTCCATACAGTTCAGTTTTTTGGCAGTTCTGGTTATTTTTTGCTTTTAAATTTGTTGTTGTCCTTCTTTTGGTTGTGTGAGGAGACAAAGTGTTATCTACCTATACCTCCATCTTGGTTGGAAGTCTGATTAAAACTTTAATTAAGTAAAAATTTGTTTCATTTAATCAAAATTTGGATTAAATTATGTAATCAAATATTAATTTGATTAATCTGATTAGGTAAATTATGGTACATACATACGATATGGATATACCTCAGATATAATGAGATATAATGAGAATTATGTGAGATGATATTTATAAAGCACTTAGAACAGTACCTAGTACATAGTAATTACTGGGGGGTTTTTTTTATGGCATATTCAAACCACAGAATGATGCGCTTGATAACGCAAATCTATATTTATTTACATTCAAATAGGTCACAAGATATTGTTAAGATAGAAAATAGTTCATAACACATTATCTATGATATCACTAAAAAGGACCTGGACGAACATGTTAAAATTTTTTTTTTAATTAAAATTTTTTTAAGAGTACAGAGACAGAAATACAGACTTGATTTTTCTAACAGCTGACTTCCCTGGCAATAAGTCAGAATTGGGTTATATGACTTTGAGATATTTATTTAACGGTGAGGATTTTTAAGGATTTGCCTCCATTTCCTCTTGGTCCACTTGGCTTTGAAAGTCAGAGTAGATTCTTATGGGCCTTGTTTTTATTCTGATTGAGTAATAGTAAGGTTCTTGAGCTCAAAGGGATTAGGCCTGCTTACTTGGAAATGAAGAAGCTTTGGAGTTAAAGGAACAGTGGCAAATTGTTTTATTTACCTTGGGTTGGGGTGCTTACATACAACTGACAAAGTAATAGTACTTAAAGGGAAAGCTGTCGAAATCTCCTTTCTATGAAAATACTCTTTGGGGAGATTAATTCTACTTATTTCTCATGGGGTTGTTGAGAGAATTAATATATTTAAAACACTTAGAAGAATATATAGTGTTTCTATACTATAAACACTATAGTATAGTAACTATACTGTACTATATAGTATACTACTATACTATAGTATAGTATAGTAGTATACTATAGTATATACTACTATATACTATAATTCTATAGTGAGAATTATATATGTTTCTTATTGTTATTTTTGTTTTTCTTTGAGCAATGCAGTATTTAAATGGAGCAAAAGTTCTGCTGAAGTACCTGTCATCCTCTGACTCCTGTCACTCAAACAAAGGACTTAGAAATGACATTTTCTTCTCAGTGTTTTTGACTAACTGTCAGAAACTAATGGGAAGGAGGAAAAAACTGTCCGTGTTAACAAATTATATCATTGTCATGCCTGAAAATTTCAAGTGAATTGACTGAAAAACAATATACTATTAAAAGATGATTAGCAAGACAGTCAGACATAAAATTAATATATTGAAACAAATAGCTTTTCTATATAACAGCAAATATCAATAGAGGAAAAAGATCTCAATTATAATCAGAACAGAATCAATAAAACAGAGTCAAATAGAAACTTAATTAGAACTACACAGCATCTATAGGGAAAAAAATTATAAAACTTCGCTGAAGGACATAAAAGAAGAACAGAGAGACATACCATGTTCCTAGATTGAAAAACCTAGAAATTTTATCAATAATTTAGTCAATAGATTCTTCTTAGAATGAATTAATGAATTCAGTGGAATATCTATCAAGATCCTGTGGAGTTTTTAAAAATGAAACTTGATAGGCTGATTCTCAAACTTATCTAGAAGATCTAATGTGCGAGAACAACCAGAAGATTTTGAATAGTTACCATATTTGAATTCTTACTATGTGCTGGGCACTGGTTTAAGTACTTTACATGTATTTACTCATTTAATCCTCCTAGCAAAATGTAGGAACTGTTCGTATCACCATTTTTCAGATCATGTCTGATAGGAAAGTACAAATAGGTTAACTTACCCAAGGTCCCCCAACTGGTAGATGACACAGCTACTAGGTGGGACTCTAACATAATCTTCTTCCAGCCCTTATTCTGAATAACTATACTACTTCCCATATATTTAGGGAGTAGTCTCAAGTCGTTTCTTGATATTAAAGCATCATATAAAACTATAAATTAAAAATTATGATTTGTGCAAGAATAACACAATAGAAATAATAAACCTTTAGGAATTGAGTTTTTTAATGACAAAGGGGAAATTTCAAATCAGTCGGAAAATTGTTTGTACATGTTGCTGAGACAATTCATTATTTCTTTTGGGGAGAAACTTAAATTATATGCTTGTTTCATACCATGCACATAAATAAATTTGAAATGAATTAAAGACCTAAACATAAAAAGTATTAACAGAAAAATAGGATAATATTTTTATACTCTCAGGGTGGGAAAAATCTTTCTAACTAAAATATGAAATCTAAAGCCATAAAATAAAAATTTGACAAGAGATTTAAGGCTTTAATATGACAGAAGACAGCATAAACAAAGTTAAATCACAGTCTGAGAGAATATTGTCAGTCTCTATAATGGAACAGTGATTAATATCCAGGATATATAACAGAAACTGTAAGGACTGAATAAGCAAAAGGTTAATAACCCAGTGGAAAAACTCACAGTGCCCCTCCCGAAATAAAAAGATACTTAGATTCATGATTAATGGAAATTAAAATAATAATGAGGTATCATTTTTAACTATTACATTAATTTAAAAAGTTTAATTTATAATAATTAGTGTTGGGAAAAGGAGTGAAGAAACTGATACTATTTGAAACTATTAATTAGGTTATAAATTGGTGTGTCATGTTTGAGGACAGTTTGACATTAACTATCAATATTTTAAACTATATCTTCCATTTGATCTCTCATAATTTTAGCTCTCACATGTGTACAAGAATGTAAATATAAAATATCTACGTAAGAGTGAGAAGTTAGACCAAATCTAAATATCTGTTAGCAGGTGAATGGCTAAAAGTATGGACCATTCATACTTTGGATGTTATACATCTCTTAAAAAGGTTGAGACAGTCATATATACTGGCATGAAAAGATCTCCAAAGACATACTAAGTTTAAAAAGGTGAGTCCCCAATCAATGCTTAAAGTAAAATTCCATCATCACTTAAATATCTTTCTGTATTGTGCATATTCATATTTGTTAACAGTTAAATTATTCTTTCATCTTGAGGAAGGGGGTTAGAATGGTAAAGAAGGTAATCAGCTTCTACTTACTGCCATTTTTGTACTTTTGAAAATGTGTTCACGTATTAAACACTTTTCCAAAATACAGTTAATTATAGAGGGTGAATTTAGAAGTAGAAAATCCTTGTAAGAAATTTTGTTCATCTCTTCTTCCTGCAGGTTTATTCTCTGTAGAATAGTACAAAAAGAACAGTCTTCACGTGACTGCAAAATGGCTTCCTCAGGCAACTTAGTTCACAAGGAGAAACTTAGGAAACAAGTCAGAAAAATATTATGTTTATCCTGCATTTTCTTTTGCCTAATTTCACCCCATTACACCTATTTATTGAGTCTTTTGCGATATTTCACCCTTCTCTGCTCCTTAATAGTCCCATTCTTTAAATACCTGGAGAATCGTCACGATTGTGTCTTTTCTATATCCATTTTAAAAATGTTATCGTGCACATGTCTTTTATCATGAGATATCTAGAACACTTTTTGGGAGTAGGCAAAATAGGGAAATAATCAGAATAAATTATATTATCTTCACCTATATGCTGTATTGTCATCTGTCATTTAAATGTGTGCTAAACATAGAAGAGGCCACCAATAAATACTGAATTAGTTATCTTTATTTAAATATCTAGGGGATTCCTTTGAACTCCCCTTTTTTCCCTATCCATGAGGACTCTGAAGAGAACAGTAGCATTGTCTTCAGAGAGGCCAAGGAAATTTGATGTTCTGGTTTTTGGCAGCTCAGAAAACTTTACGCAAGATTTTGAAAGACCCATGTTTCTTCTCCCCCAAGACTATCAAGGTATTATTTCAGCTAACTCAAAGTATATTACATGAGAAAATTTTTGTTTTATGATAGAAACTGCCAGAATAAATATAATCTTATATTTAGCACTTCAGGAACACATACTCATTTATTCAGAAGCAAATCTATTGCTTTTAATAGATTATTATTTAATATAAGTTGAAATTGCCACATATATGTATAGGACTCTGTTTTCTTATTCTGTGTACCCTTGGATAAATACATAACCACTCTAATTCCTTAGTTCTTCATCTTGAAGAAGATGTCTTTATATTTATTTTACAGAGAAATTATGAAATACGATTCTTGTTGGAAAAGCTCCTTATAAATATTTACCTTCTACTTCTTTTACTCAGTCTTTTTCATTATATTCTGAAAGTACATACTATAATTCTGCTTTTATCTTCCTATTTTATTTTATGCACAATTATCTAATCTGTTTAAAATCAGTACATTAGCAGAGACTTCAAAATGTCATCTGGTCTAAGAATCAGACTTAGGCAGGCAGATGCATTAGGAACGTAGGACACAGTCATCTTTTCTCTGCTCGAAAAACCTAGAAGGATGCAAACTTCACATCTTTTTCAGTTATTCATCATGAGACTCCTGATAGTCAGGAAGTACTTTCTTAATCTATGTTCCAGTTCTTATTGTTCTACTAAATACTAGTTGTCGTGCTTCTTGACCATAGAGATCAGCTCAGTATGTATTCATATGAACACTCCTTTTAAACTTATTTGTTAATCATACTTATCTGTTTAAACTTATTGGACAATTTAAACTTATCTGTTAATCATTTGTATTAGTTATCTGCTGCTGCATAAAAAATTACCCCAAAACTTGGTGGAATAAAATAACAGTTATTATCTTACAGTTTCTGTGAGTCAAGAATGAGTGTGGCTTAGCTGGGTTCTCAGGCTCAGGGTGTCTCACAAAACTGCAGTCATTTCAAAGCTCTATTGAGAAGGATCCATTTTCTCGCTTAGTCATTGGTTGTTGCAAGATTTAGTTCCTTACACGGTGTTGGACTGAACCCTCAGTTCATCATGATCTCTCAGCCACAGACCTCCTTCAGTTCCTTGCCACATGTGCCTCTCCACAGCAAGGGAGTAAGAGAGAGTTTGATAGTAAGAAGGAAGTCACAGCCTTTCGGAACCTAACACGGAGTGACATCTCATCACTGCTCTTCCATCATCTTCACTGCAGACTAGATCAATACATGTTTAGAGATAGGTTTGTTTCACTCCTGCAAGAGTTATCACCTGTAATGGTTAATCAGGCAGTGACCAGGCATTTACCACTGGATCACTGTCACCATTGTAAGATGTACATGTGAAACAGAGCAGGAAGGAATACAGAAAGACCTCTGGGCTTTGGTAAAGAAAGGGAATTCTTGAGATAATAAAGCAAGGGAATTGCTTTCTCTCCAGGTGATACTAAAGTTTATTCATCTTAAGAAATTAGGGTGGCAGTTCAGTAGGGGAAAGTGGTCTTCACTGCCTTTGAGAACAGAGGCTCTGTGGTCTCCTGATGACTTCATTCCAGTGTTTTCAGCCTTTCACTTGAAAACTGTTGTTGTTATTCTGGCCTTGTTTGAGCTCACAAACCATTCAGAACAGTTACTGCATTAATTTTGGGTCATGACCAGAAATGAACACACATGCCACTGTATATATAAACAGGTACATACACTCAGGGATTTTTTTCTCATTCTTTTCTTCTCAAGGTTCATCTCCCCAATTTTATTAGCCTCTTCTAGAGCCTGTGTTCCATCTCTTAGATTCTGTGGCTGAAGGCATTCTTCAAATTTTTGGTGGATTTTTTTCTCTCTCTATGGTTCTTATAGCCTTACTATCATCTATTATTATAGAGATTTCACATAAAAGTGTGTTTGGGTAGTTGTTTGTAAGCCTTTTCATCCAGTCTCTCACTCTGATTTTACTCTGTTTTTTTTATTGGTTTTGTTTTAGTTTCTTTTTATTTATTTGTTTTTGTTTTTCAATTGACAGTTGAATCAAGACTGTATACATTCTAAATCATTAGTGGAAACTGTTTTCTGTGTAGCAAAGGAAGCAACAAAGAAGAAAACAAAGCAGGGAGCATAAAAGCCAGTAACACACGATCAGCCATACTCATTATGATAATAAATGTAAATAGGTTAAGAGTCCCTAGTAAAAGTCTCAAATTGTTTTTTAAAAAATCCAGATAATAAAAAAGTGACACTGGGATGTTAAAAGACAAAATAAAAGGTAAAAAATTCAGGCAAACACAATTTATAGGAAAGTAGAGGATGTAGTATTAAAACTGGTGATCATGTTTAGGAGTTTAGTGTTTTGATTTTTAGTTGGAGAAATTGAAGTGCAACTGCATTTAATTTCATTGAACATTATGTAACAGATGAAGTAAAATCATTCAGACCTCTCATTACAGAAAACACATAAATACTCTGTCGAGGTTATAGTCTTTGCCTTTGAATTGTGCATGTATGTATGAAAGAAGAAAAGGTAGTCAGGAGTAGCAGAATATATCTAAATTTCTAAGGAAAGAAAGACACATGGAGGTGATTGTTGCCTATCCTCAACATGTATGTGCCTTCCTGATTCTAAATGCCTTGAAATTAGAGCCAAATTGGTCAAAATTCTAGAGCTAAGCAATTGTATCAGATTCTCTCTGGTCTGTCTCTTTTGGGAAGAGTCAAACTGAGGACAGAAGAATGGAAAGACAGACTGTAATAAAAGTTAACTTTAGAGAGTAAACAATAAATAATGGTTGATTGAATTCTTAGGCCCTGTGTACCCATACAAATCACCTTCTCTTTTTATCGTACTTTTCTTTTTTTAAATCTCAGCACTCTTCTAAAAATTATTTAGGCTTGTCCTTTATATCTGTTATTTAAGTCGCTAAAATGTTGATCATTGCTACCTTTCCATAATACTTATGGAAACTCTACCATTGCATTTTTCCTTGCATTGGTTTTACTATCTCTCTTGTCATAACTACTTCCACTTTCTGCTTTCTTGTATCATATTGGGGATGCAAATCAGTTTTTATTTTTAAGTTTTTTTCTGGTGTCTATATTAAATCTTTTTCAGATATATTTTTGTCTCTTAAACTTTAAGGATGGTAGTCCTTTGCAATGGACCTAGAGTAGGTCCATTTATTTCCATATTTTTTTTCCTGGTTATTCATCAAAGAAGGATATTTAGATGCATTGTATATTTCAACAGATAGGATATGTGGTTCACTGTGGTCCTCTTTACTTGGGTTTGTTTGCCATATGGTGTCCCCAGAAATATCAGAAAAGAGAGTTCATGCCGTTGTATCCAAGTTAGGAGGCTGCACAGTAGCACACATTATAAGTCTGGAGCAAGAATACTGGCTCACAAGCCACATCACAGTATGTATTTATTTCTAGGCCAAAGGCTCAAATACCAGATTTCCAGTTTTAAAAACCACATATTTGTTAACCCTGTTCTTGAGTGTTGTTAGTCCCATCTTAGATCCTCAGCTGGAGAACACGTTAATATGCAGTTTTTATCCAAGTACCTCTCCTTTGGCAATTGTTCATCTAATGCAACATTTACTGTTTATCATAAGCTTACCTCCATCGTTTTCTTCTCTGACATTAATGGGTAGGATGAATGGAAATGCTATTGCTCCAACATGTCTTCTTGCTGGGATCTTCTAATCTATACTGGCATTGTGACTCAATGATGCTTTGCATCACCTCAAGTCCTCTTACCTTTTATCATATTATAAAAGCATAAGTACTAGGTAGGAGCTGAAGAAAAGATGGATAACCAGTTTTGTGCACCTCAGAAAGCAGCAACAGATAAAGCAACTGCTGGTGAGAATGCAGAACAGTTGACTCTCTCATGTGTCCATTACTGGTGGGAATAGAAGATGATACTGTCTCTCTGGAAAATAGCCTAGCAATCCCTTCTAGACTAAATAGATACTTACCATATAGACCAGCAGTCGAACTTCTGGACATTTATCCTAGAAAAATGAAAACATATTTACACAAAACCCTGTACACAAGTGAATGTTCATAGCAGCTTTATTTGTAATAACCAGAAACTGGAAATGTACTTTCAATGTGCAATCCAAATGTGCTTCAAAGGATGAATGGATAAACAATCTGTGATACATCTATAAATAGAATACTACTTGACAATAAAAAGGTTTGAACTATTGATATATACCAAAAGTTGGAGGGCTCTGAAGTGCACTATGATAAAAGAAAAGTAAAAGCCAATCTCAAAAGGTTGTATACCTACTATATGATTCCATTCATATAACATTCTCTAAATGACAAAATTGTAGTGATGGAGAACTAATCAGTGGTTACCAAGGGTTAAGGGTTGGGCAGTAGGGGAAGGTGTGACTAGTAAGAAGTAAGACAGAGAAGTTCCTTTGTGGTGATGGAACAGTTCTGCATTCTGATGGTAGTGATGATTACACAAATCAACATGAGATAAAAATTTTTACAGCTATGTATAACATACACACACAAGTGAATATAAAACACACATATAAATAAATGTGTGTAAAAACTGGTGAATCCCAAGTAAGCTCTACACCTGAATTCATAGTATTGTATCATCGTCAGTTTCCTGGTTTTGGCAATGTAACCTGGTTATGTTTAAAGAAAAGCATGAACTATGCAACTATGCAACAGAAAAATGGCCACTCAATTTTTTTTTTTTGACTACAGACAAGTAGTTTTCAAACCTGAGAGATCATCAGATTCACTTAAAGAGCTTTAAAAATACTCCCTTCTAGAACCCCTGCCCCCAACACACACACACGCACGCACGTGTGCACACCCCCCAGACCTATTGAATAACAGTCTCTGGAAATGGAGCCAAGGAATCTGTATTTGCAGAAAATTGCCCAAGTTTGGGAAACATTGTTATAGAGCTTGGTTTCTGAGCCAGGGCTGGGAGTGGAGGAGATTGGTGTGTCTGTTCTCTGAGCTGTGGATGGTGATTCTCATTTCTGCTCCAATCTTGTTACAGTGAAAAGTCGTCTAAATTCTGGCAATAAGTTAACCATTTGTTTTAGATTTTTGCATTATTAAGAATTTTTGGTTTTTTACTTTTTCAGAGTTTTTATAGCAATTTCAGTGGGAAGTTTCTTGAGGCTGTGTCATTAGCCACTAATCAGTTGCCAATTTAGTGCAGAAGCGGCGCAGTAGTACTTTTATGGATGGGCCTTGTCTTTGCCTTTTCCACATGTGAATAGTGACTTGCTTCCAGCTTTCCCCAGCCAACCTGCAGAGTTCTACTTTACTTGATCAGATTTTCACATTGATGTGGCGGCAACATAAATCATGCTTCCCCCAAGATTGGCCAGTGAGTGGAAGACAGCCAAGGGACACTACAGTGAAGACATCAGTTAGGAAAATTACATCCAAAACCTGAAAGCTGCTGTCACTGAAGTTTTTGTTTATGAAAATTGGAAAAGCTCTCCCTTCTAAGCCACTGACATCTCTGATTTATTGTTTCTCTGCTGAAAATTATCCAAAGATGTTTTCAGACATTAGCTGGTGAAAGCCAAATTTATTGAAGGTGGAGGGGGGAATGTAAAGAGCCATTATATTTGTGAATTTCTCAGTCAGACATGGCAACCTTTTAAAAGCTGGAGTTGACCAGATTCTTTTTACGCATATAAAAAATCAGTTGCAGAGCTAGTATGACCACAGTGCTAGAAGGGACAGATACTTTACGCTGTGATACAGAGAACTCTGGACCAATGATCTGCTGCAAGTTGAATATTTATCCTGACTCTGCCACTAACTAAAAATGTACCCTTGGTCAAATCACTTAGCTGCTCTGTGCCACAGTTTCCTGATCTGTAAAAGTTGTGGGTAGACATTAGACTAACATTTTCAAACATTTACAAGTCATGGCATTTACAGTAAACATAACTTCATGATTATCTCCTTCAGAATTTGAAAATAATGTTTTTCCCCCATGACATATGCTAAAAAGGCATATTAAAAATTCAGATTTGTATATTACTAAAGATTCTAATTTCAATGTAATATTTATAAACATTAAATACCTGTCACTTTTCCCATGTAAAAATTATTCATCATATTATTTCAAACAAATTATGTAAGAGAAAGCATAATTTATTGAGTAATACAGCTATAATATTTTCTGGGTTTGGATATCAAATGTAAGGAGTCCCAGTTATTGAAATATAGATCCAAAGAGCCAAATCTACTTATAAGACCTATTGAATTTTTAAATTTTAAATATTAAAATATAATTTGTTTTCATAATGTTCAAGTTGTGTTTCTAAATAAAATAAGGTATTTCATGCTAGTTCACGTATTTCTTTAAAAATGAATGTCAGTATGACTAGTCTTCTAATGGATACAAAGTCAAATTGAACATAAACATATTTCCTCTTTTTTAAATGTCTTTTTAAAAGACTAAGGATATTTTTGTACATTTTAAGGAGTCTGATCAATGAATTTAATTATACGTTTGTTTAATATCACCTTTGAGACTTATTTGCTAACTTATAATCATTTTTATGGTCATCTATTTTTATTTTTTCAGTGTTCCTTATGTTTTCTACCCTTAACAATCTATTATGGGCAAAAAATTAAGGAATACATGAATGTATTAGTCAGAGCTCTCCAGAGAAGCAGAACTAATAAGGGGTGTGTGTGTGTGTGTGTGTGTGTGTACACACACATATTTATTTATTTTTCCCTTTTTAAAAAAATTTATTGGGGTGACACTGGTGCACAATTCCACAGCACATCATCTGTACACTGTGTTGTGTGTTCTCTATCCCAAGTCAAGTCTCCTTCCATCACCATTTTATACACACATATGTATTTACTTATTTATAAGAGATTTATGGTAAGGAATTGGCTCATGTGATTAGGAAGGCTGACACCTTTCCCAAGACCTGCAGTCAGCAAGCTGGAGACACAGGAGAATCAGTGGTGTGGTTTCATTCCGACTGCTGACAGGCTTGAGATGGGCAAAGAGCTGATGGTTCAGTTCTAGTCCAAAGGCCAGAAAAGACTGATATCAGGACTCGAGGCACTTAGGAAGAGTTCCCTCTTACTTGCAGGAGAGTCAGCCCTTTTGTTTTATTCAACTGATTGAATGGAGCCCACTCACATTAGAAAGAGCAATTTGCTTTACTTAGTCTATCAATTCAAATGTTAATTTCATCCAGAAACACTCCCAGGTATACCCAGAATAATGTTTGACCAAATGTCTGGGCAGCCTATATAACCCAGTCAAAGAGGAAAAATGAAAACATTTTCAAATTTTATAATGGTGAAACACACCCCCGCACCTACCTGTGTCCAACAGAGTGGAAACCTACCAAGTAACAGAATCATGAGCATGTCTTCCGAATTCCTTTGGCTGCTCCTCATGACTTACTGTACACCCACTTAGAGGACCCCAAGCGGTACAGATTTAAAAGGCCAAATTATTCCATTTATTGACATTTTAACATAAACATGTTATTGTAGGACGGAAAAATCTGTAAGTCATAATTATATAGCTTGATAAGTTTTCACAAAATGAAGGTACCCATAAAGCCCAGATTAAAAATGTAAAACATTGCCAACATCCTCTGAAGTTCCCCTTATACCTGCTCCCAGTCCCTAATGCTTCCAACTCAAGAGTAATTACTATGCTTATTTCTATCCACATAGATTAATTTGGCCTGTTTTAAACTTTATATGGATGGGATCATGTAGATTGTACTCTTTTATGTCTAGCTTCTTTCATTAAACATGATATTTATGGGATTCATTTAAATTGTTACATGAAGCAGTTTACCCTTTTTCATTGCTATTGTCAATGTAAGAAATGTCCAAACCTGTAAGGATTTTTTATGAGTTTATTTGAGCCAAAGTGATGACAATTGCCAGGAAGCAAAATCTCAATTGACTGAGAAAATGCTCTGGGGAAATGGCAGTTTTAGCACTTATTTTATACGTCAGAATCAAAAGGTGAGACCGAAGGGGGTTACATGAAATCCGTTGGTGATCAATTAGGGTGGTGGAGAAATCAGAGTGGGGAAATACCTGGAACTGGATAAAAGGTAAAACGAATGGACACATACTTTCACATTAGTGGGTATAGGGTAGTTAACAGTTAACAAGATAATAACAACACTGAGGGGCTTTGTGGTCCCTGCTCTCCTGCCTGGTCGTGCTTTGAGGGGTCCAGAGAAAAGGGCATTACTTTGATATTCCAAAGGTATGTTATCAGGTATGTTATCGTAGATGAAAAAAAAAAAAAGACAACCATCTGGCTCAGTTAAGGCAAAGATTGACCTTTGTTAGGGAAAAAATTTACTTTGATATTCTAAAGGTATGTTATCAGATATGTTATCTTGTAGATGCAAAAAAAGACAAGAGACAGGCTCAGTTAAGGCAAAGACTGACCTTTGTTAGGTTAAAAAAACAGCCTAGAACGTGACTACCCACCATGAACTGCTTTTAGTTAGAAAGTTTTAATTCCAGATCATCCCATGTGGTTACTTTAGGTCTCTGAGTTTGTCAGTCCGTCATTTAGGACTCTCCTGAGCCTGTCAGGTTTATTATGTGTCCCCCTTTTTTGTCCACTCTGTACAGTATTCTCTTATATGAATATGTCACAATTTATTAATTCTGTTTGATTATTGATGGGCATTGGGGATTTTTTTGGTTGGGTTTTTACAAATGTACTCCCTTGAACAGTCTTATATATGTCTTTTGATGTACCCATTTCTGTTGGATATATACCTGGAGTTAGAATTGCTGGTCATAGGATAGAATATATGTATTCATCTTTAGTATTAATAGATACTACCAGTTTTTCAAAGTGATTGAAATCAGTTTATATCAAGTGATGATAAGTTAACTTGCCCCATATCCTCAACAACATATAGTATTATAGCCTTTTTTAATTTTAGCCATTTTGGTAGGTTTGTACTGGTATCATTGTGAGTTTATTTTGTATAATTTAATAATATATTGCACAATATAATAACATAATACAGGCATCCCTCAAAGATATTGTGGCTCGGTTCCAGACCACCTCAATAAAGTGAGTATCACAATAAAGCGAGTTGTAATTTTTGCTGGTGGAGGGTCTTGCCTTCTATTTGTAAAAAACACAACATCTATGAAGTGCAGTAAAGCAAAGTACAATCAAATGAGGTATGTGTATAATTAGTTTTATCTCCCTAATACTAATAATATGAAGCAACCTCTGTATATGTTAATTAGCCATCACCATATCTTCTTTGGTGAAGTTTTGGTTCAAGTATTTTGCCCAATTTTCTTTTGGGCTTTCTTTTTTATAATGGCTTTTTCAAGTTTTGGTATCAAAGTTATGCCAGTCTAATAAAAACCATTTGGGAGGTATTCCCTCATTTTCTTTCTCAGGAAGAATTTGTGCATGATTAGTGTCATTTCTTTCTTCAGTGTTAGGAAGATTTCACCAGTGAAATTATCTCTGGGAAACTTATTATGGACTCAATTTCTTTAATACAAAAATGCTTTATCAGATCTATTTATTTACTCATGTTGGTTTTAGTAAATTGTGGGGTTTTTTGTTTTGTTTTTTTAGGAATTTATTTGTGTCATCTAAATTTCCTAATCTGTTGACAAAGTTGTTTATAATATTCTTTCCTTATATTTTTAATTATCTGTAGTTATATGCTTTTTTCATTCCTAATATTGGTAATATATGCCTTCTTTCTTTCTTGATTATTGATAGTGGCTTATCATTTTTACTAGTCTTTTCAAAGAACCATTTTAACTTTGTTGAAAGTTTCTATTTGTATTCTCCCTCTCTGATTCTGCTGTGAGCAGAACAGCAACAGCAGCAGCAGTAGCTGTTTGTCGCTCTTTAACTTCTTCAGATGAATTCCTAGGCCCGTCTTTTTTCTTCTTCAGTGTTCCTTCTTTTCTAATGTACTCATTTAGGGCAATAAAGTTCCCTTGAGGCACAGTTTTCCTTCCTCCCAGAGATTTTTCTATGTCATATTTCCATTAACATTTAACTCAAAATATTTGTAATTTTTATTTTTATTTCTTTTTTGACACATGAGTTATTGGGTAGGGTATTCTTTTCCATTTTTGGATTTTTTGGCTGTCTTTTTGTTATTGATTTCTAGTTTGATTTCACTGCGGTAAAAGAATATAATAGAATGATTTCCAGTCCTTTGACTTGTCCTGTGGTTCAGCATATGGTCAGTTTTGGTAAATATTCCATGTGCCCTTTTAAAATGTGTGGGGTTTTTAAATAGTTATTAGCCATAATGTTCTATAGACATCAATTAGATCACGTTTGTTAATCACAATGGGTAAATATTCTATATCTCTTCTGATCCTTTGGGGGGTTGTTCTAATTGTTCTGTCAGTTATTGAGATAGGTGTGAAACTCTCCAGTTATGATTGTAACTTTACTTATTTATCCTTTTAGTCCCTTTCATTTTTTTCTTTATATATATATATATATATATGTTACTACATATATAGTAACATAGATTACCAGGTGCCTTTAAGTTTAGGATGGTTACATCTTCGTAGTAGATTGACACTTTAACATTCTGATATGTCCCCCAGTAGCTCTACAATGCTCCTGGCCTTAAAGTCTACTTTTTTCTGATATTAGTATAATTATATCAGCTTTCTTTGTGGCTAGTGTTTGCATGGTACATATTTTTCATCACATTTTTTCACCTTTTCAGGATTGTTATGTGTAAGTATGCTTTTATAAGCAACATGTAAAGTGCTTTTATGTTTTGACAAATTCTGCTTTTTAATTGGAGTATTTAATTTGAATTTAAATTAATTACTGGTATATTGGGATTTATACATATCATACTTTTTGTGTTCTATTTTTGTCCTCTTGGTTATTTTTCACTTTTCTTTTTTTCTTGCCTTTAAAAAATTAATTGTATTTTATTATCCTACTTTTTTTCTCTATCAGCTTGTTTGTTATATAGTCTTTTAGTGGTTTCCCTAAACACTACAACAAGCACCCGTAACATATTGGAGTTCAATGCAACTTAACAAGTCTCACAAAATGCTATAATTTTAGACTACTTTAGTTCAATTTATTCCATTCCTACCTTTTTATTATTGCTAACATACATTTTAACTTCACAGATATTTTAAACTGAAAGTAATATTAGCATTATCACCAACAATATATATTTATATATATCTACATATTTACACATTTTTATTTCTACATTATAAAATATTTCTTTTAGCGTAAGTCTCCTGATAATAAATTATCTCAACTTTTGTTTGTCTTGAAATGACTTTTTTTTTTTCATTACTGAAGGATCTTTTTACTGGGTATTGAATTCTAAGTTCCAGTTATTTTCTTTTGGCATGTCAATGTGTAGTTTCATTGTTTTCTTATTTCCATAATTTTTCTTGATATAGTCAATGTCAGTCTTATTGCTTCTTTGAAGGTTTGTCTTTGGTTTTGGCAGTTTTCCTTTAATATGTCTTGGTGTGCTTTTCTTTGTGGTTTGCCTTCATGGAGTTTAATATTTCTTTTGAGTCTGTGACCTGATGTCTTTAATCAGTTTAGAAATTTGTTGTCTCTTCAGTTTTTTTCTTTCCCCCATTCTCTAGTTCCTCCTTTCGGAGACTCCCAAAAACTCGTGTTTTGGGCTCTCTGGCTGCGTCTCCTATGTTCTGTCCTCTTGTTTCCATCTAGGCATTCGCTGCGGTCCAGATATTTTGTATTCGCCAGTATCTGATTTAATAATGCTCTTTTCAGCTGTGTACAATCTGTTCTTAAACCCATGTACTATATTCTTAATTTCAGCTATTATATGTTTCAATGCTAGAATTTTCTCTTTTTTTAAATATCTGTTATGTGGTGAAATTCTGCATTTTGTCCTCTATTTTATTGTACATCTGAATCACAGTTATTATTTTAAACTCCATTTTTAAATTTCGTTCACCTGCAGTACTATTTCTGTTGTCTGTTTCTATCCTACTCTTGTTCTGGGCAAATCTGTGTTTTTATAACTCCCAGCCATTGTACATGAAAAATTTTAGTCAGGATGATATTCTCCAGCAGAGATTCATGCTGTCTTTTGATAGGTATCTAGAGTAAGGAGGACATCGCTACACTCCATTCAGGAACTTTTCAGAGTTGTGGCTGGAATGAAGTTTTATAAGGTTCAGTTTATAGTTTGTTTATAGCCACTGTGATAAGTAGCCCTCCATGTGTCCCAACAGAGAACCTAGGGCATCTTAGTAAGACCCATCCTGCATGGGATTTGAACTCTGATTTTTGTTTCCTCAGCCCCAAGAGTCTGCAGAAAACTCTGCTCTACTTTTTAGCCATTTTCTGCTGGCTTCCCAGCGCCCTGCCTTGTACAGCTTAGAGCCAGCACATGCCACTGTGCTCACGTGTCCACCCCTCTGTTCTCTCTGTGATCTTGATCACTTCAAGTCTTCCTTGGTAGTACCAAAACCCAGTTTTTGTCTCCCTAGCCCTGTGAGTTTGCCAGAAGTTCTGCTGGCTGGTATGTAGAATGTGGAGTTCACCTCGGAGAACTTCTCTTTTCTTCCATATCTTGTCTTCTTACATCCTGGATTCCTCAGCAGCTCTCTGATGCTCTCAGGCAGCTTTTCAAAAAATTTGTTTCTGGCCTAATTGTTCTCAGCAGAAGTGTCCATCTGCCATAGTTACTCTGTCATACCCAAAAACCTGTTTCTTGAATTAAAACAGAAATTCTTACTGATGCTATTACCACCATTAACACTTGGAAGCCTCTGGGCTTCCCAGCCATGACCTGTGAAGCTATGTTTAGTTTAAACATTCACTAATTCTTTCCAGTTAATATCACAGACTTTTTAAAAAATATTTTATGTTTATGCTATTACAGTTGCCCCCTTTCACACAGTCCACCTCCCATTCCCTTAGTCAATTCCTACACTGTTGTCCATGTCCATGGGTCATTCATATATGTCTCTTGATTGGTCCCTTCACCTTCTTCAGCCAGTCTCTGTAGCATCATGTACTTCGATACTCATAGTGTTGCGTGGGTAATGGTCATTCTCTTTGCTTAATTCTAACATCTACTTTACCTCAGAGTACTTTATTAGCAAAAGGGTTATGAGCACAAGAAATGTGAAAAGGAGGAAATATAGTAACTTATCCTGGTTGCAAAATATGTGAATTAATTTGTGTATCAGTCACAGACAATTCAGGCAATAGAGAGACTTCCAAAAAAGAATATGGGAATGAAGCAGGGAAATAAAAGACAGAAAAGAATGTCAGGATATGTTACTTGAATCTATCTCATAAGAGAAATGCTTCGTTATAGTTACATTTTAAAAAATGTACGGACAGGAGAAAAGAGCAAAATAGAACTGGAACAATAGAAAGAGATCCATGAAGACCAGAAGTTATAATGATTAAGAAGACCCTACACAGATTAAGTGCTCGATACATGCTTGCTGTGGGACAAATAAAAACTGTGTTTTTAGGAAGCATTACTTGGTTCCGTAAAGCACGTTTTTGGTAGTGGTGTCATCATTGTTGATGATGATGTTCCTCAGTCACGTGCTTTCAAATGACTTAGTACCTTTAGAAAAATTTCCTAGACTTACTGTTAGTTCACTGATGTTGACCCAAAAGGGAAGGGTAAGTTTAGCAAAAGTTCCTTTGTCATCATAATTTTGAAAGGAGTGAAAAACGGCCTCCAGCTCCATTATTTTAACCACATTTATATTAACATATAAAAAGCAATTCTTTAGCATTTGGACCCTTGTACAATTTTTCATGTAGACCAAGGACCAAATTTTCTAAGTCACCTGGTCCCCATAGGCATTTTGAATCTAATTTTAAGGACTAGATCAGATTATCCCTGAGGAGAATCTAAAATGTGACTTTGTAACTCCAGAAACTTTGGCAGAAGAATAATTACCTAAAGGAACAGATCTTAACACTGGTAAATATGCCTATGACTGCAGGATTCTTTACTTCTGAGAATATCTAGCCTCTGTTCTAGCTCCAGGTAAGCCCTGATTCTGGTATAAAAAGGAGACGGAAAAAGAGGAATGACAGAAAAGAGATAGTGATGGGAAAGATATGGTGATTGAAATGAAAGTCCTTTTCGTATCATGGAGCAACTCTTATCTTAGTACGATTACCCTGCAAACACATGTGGCTCTGGTTCTGCCTTTAATCTTGGTAGTACTCTGAATCCAGACCCAGTTCAATTTGATGTATTCTGAGGCTTGCTTTGTTACAAACTCAGCGCTGTGGGTTCCTCCCACTCGCATCCCACACCTTTAGTTCCCTAGAGCTAAGCTTGTACCTCCAATACAAATTGCTTTATGGCAGTTGACCTACAAAGGCACAATACATTTCGTTTGTATCTCTCCTTTGATCATTTACTACCTGGGACCCTGCACAAGATCCTGAATCAAACGTGCCCTGGGAATAGTGCTAGATATTTTCATAAATACTACCTTTTTTACGTTAAAAATAATGTGAGGTAGTGATGATTATTCTACTTTTAGAGATGAGGAAACTGACACTCAAGCGGGTCTTGAGCAATATCGTACTACTATGAAGTACCAGTACTAAATTTGAGCTCCAGTGTTCTGGCTTCAACTTCAGTGCTTTGTTTTGGGACCCCAAAAGATGTCAGCAAATACTTGGTTGATTGTTGACTGAGAAGGAACGATTCCCCTAAAAAGAAAGGCAGGCTTTAAATAACTTTCTATTTGCTTTAACACTTACCACTTCTTTCTTGTGGAGGAACATACTAAACCTGACAAGCTCAGGGAAGGCCCGCATGGTAGACCACACAAACCCAGAGACCGGAATAGCCACCCAGGGTGGTCAAAATGTAAAAATTCCTAATTCAGGTCAAGTCCTAGGCCTATAGCTTCCTTGCCAAAGGTCAGTCTTGAACTTGGAGGTCGTCGCTTGTCTTCGTGCATCTAAGGTAACATACCTTTGAACTGCAGAGTGATCTTCTTTTCCACACCCCTTCCTGGCACAGCCACCAGTGCCAGCATGCAGCCACACTGACCTTGTTGCCTGCATGCCTTCTCTATGTGCTGTAAATGTTAACTATCCTGTACCCACCAAGGTAAAAGAAATAACAGAAGTTATGTGTCAGTATTATTTTTTATCCAGACTCAGAGATCCTCTACCCCTCACTGCATTTTGCTTTTTCCCACCAATCTACCACCAATGAATTTCACATAACCCCCCTTTGTCTCCTTTGATTTTAATGTATAGAATAAGCCGCAAAACTGCTGTTCTCCAGAGCATTTTCTTGATTCATTGAGAATTTGCTTCCTGGCAATTGTCATCAAATAAACTCTTATAAGATTTTTTTTTAGACTGGACTCGTGAACCTCTTTTGAATGCCTGATAAGGAAAATTATCAGTTTGTTTCTATTTATAAGTGGGAAAGTTGAGACCAAATATGCTTTATTGAAGGCCTCAACTTTCAACTGTCATTCTACATTTCTTACTAGGGAAAGTTGAGATGCATGGAGGTTGTCACCTTATTTAAAGGTCAGATGGAGTGTTTCTGTGATGAATAGAGTCTCATGTGATGACTAGTCTCTTGTCATCCCTGTGATGACTAGGGATTTCTAGGTGAATGTGGAGTGAGGAAGGAAGGAGATATCATCATTCCTGCCCCCTTAAATAATGACACGTTCTGGACAGAAAGCCATTTTTTTTTCCTAACGAGACAAAATAGTATAATGTAACATTTATTGAACATTTAGGATGAGCTAAGTGTCATGGGGAGCATAATATAAATAAACCAAAGCCCTTGCCTTCAGGAGATGATAATTTAATGGAAAAAAATGTTTTAACATGATTATTCATCTATTCTGAGTTCATTAAGTTTGGATAAAGGATTTGCCACTTACAAATACCTGCTTTCTACTACTACCAATATCCATGTCTTAGAAGTTTTCAGCCATATCGCATGGTGGCTAGTGGTTTTCTGCTGCGCTCCCTCGGGTGTGATTCTATGCTGTGACAACAGAAGTGGGGGGGGGGTATGGAGGAGGTATAAGGGCTGAGCTGATACGTCGTCCCTGGGCGGTTTATTCTAACTTTGCATAAGCAGCTTTGATATTATGTTTTATATATTGGGCTGCTTCGTGAGGTTCATTAAGGGAGAGAATACAGACTGTGCAGCTAAAAAATTTAAATCACTGGATGACACAACAATAATGAAACATTCAGGCTTTGCGGTTGGGGCAATCAAGTAAATGCTTTGTGGTCCTGCAGCAACCAGAAATTTCCTCCCTCATTTGAAAAGCAGTATTGAGATAATCTGTGGTTTAGTTTTGAGAATGAGAAAGCTTGTTGCACCACCCACTTGTTTGCCAAAAAAAAAAAAAAAAAGGATCCTCTGAAGAGGGAATGAGTGAACATTACAGAAATTGTCTTTTCGTTTTGTTAAAAAGGACCGACAAGGCAGACCGGCTGTAAGAAAGCAGGCGCAGCCCAAGCCAGCCCATGACCTCCGCGCCCGGGAGGACTTCTCTTAAGCAACTTGAGGCAAAGCCCATGCACCTAATCATTGTTTCAAAGGGAGTAAATGACCAAGAATGAATATGCTACTGGGGTCTGTACTTATTTTGGGCCTCTTCTGTTCGGCTCACAACATGAACATACTATGAGCAGCTGAATCATTTAGGTAGTTAGGAAAAAAAATAAAAGAATTAAAACAAAAAACAACTAAGCTCTGTGAAATGGAAAATGAGATTTCTATACAGGTTGAGTGATGAGTTATGCAGAAAGCATTCCTGAGCAAAAGCTATGGAGCCATTTGTTTTGGTTTGGTTTTTAAGTGGGAAAGTGCGTCAGTTGGTCCTACAGAACATTCGCACAAACCTTGGCATTCTGATATGTGATACAATATAGGCAGCAGAGGATGAGAAAAATCACATCTGAAACGACTCCTCTCATTGATGTTACCTGGGCTCTTTCAGTCTAATTGATAAGAGAAAGGGCCCTTGTCTGCTGAAAACATTTACCCGTCTGAGAACTTCCTTTTCTGTTCCTATTCACTGAGAAAGCAGAAGGAAATCAGCATTTGTCCCAGTCGCCTTTAATGCAGAATCAAGCTTCCACTATTGTGATCACTTCAGAATGTAACACAAGGCTGCTTTTGAGCCAGTTTTGTCTCTGGCAATGATGCGGTCATCAAGTAAGTATCTAGAAACTCCTGTAAGGCTCCGCCCCAAAACTACCAGGCCTTCCCGCCTGAGCCGGAATCGGCTCACTGAGATGGCCGCTGGCGCTGAATTTCTCAGATCTCCAGAAGTCTGGGGCCTCGGCTCTCCTTCCCTTTCCCACCCTCTCCCTTTACCGCCCCCCACTCCCTACTTCCTTCATAGCTACTAAGTGCTCTCTCTGGAATGTTTGAAGGTGAGGATTTAGGTCTGGGCAACCTGTTAAAAATATGAATTGTTACCATGAACTCTGAGTGGCCTTTCAGCTTTGCTGACAGAAATTTACTCCATGTAGAACCCACCCCCCCAAAAAAAATTAAGCAGGTAAGGTCATTTGGAGTTGAAACAAGCATGCAGTCGGTATGTTTGAAAATGAAATTATAATTAACCTGCTGATGGCTGTGAGGTGTTACCTTGAACTCTGTGTGGCCTCTTGGCACAGCGGCTGAACTTGCTTTATTGAATACCCAGAGACCTGAACAGGTGAAATCAGGATATGTCCGGGCCAAATGTACTTTTAGAAAGAAGATTATGTCTCCTTTAGTGCCGATTGTAAGAGAGTTGAGGATTGATTGAGCAGCACTAATCAGAAAATAAAAATGAGTTTTGACCATCTATGTCTATGTGAAGCATAAAATTTGTTAAACCTGCTGAGGAAAATGACTTTATTTGCCCACTTTGCGAATTGATTCCTGAAGTGATGAGAGGTTGCCAGGCCTGATAGTGGCCTGGGAAGATTATTGCAATTTGGCAATCATATATCATCTACATGTTTAGGAAAACATTGTAATTACCCATCTGAGAGCTATGAAGTGTTGCTTGAACTCCAAGTGGTCTGTTGACACATGGGTTGGACAACTTTATTGAACTATTCAAAATGAGGTAGGTAAAATCATACAGCAATAACTTAGCATTGTTAATGACAAGGAGGGGTGGCGAGGTCATTTATGGTGTGGAATGAATGGGTCTGAGATAAACTTTAACTCTCTCTTGTCCGTGAAATATTATTTTAAAGTAAGTCTGTGACTCACTTGCTTAAATGATTACAAAAACTGAATAATGGTGCTGCACTTATCAAGGGTGTACTAGGTTAAGGGAATACCAGAAATAATTGACTTATTGCCAGAGTCAGTTATGAGCTGCACCTTTGTCACACCTGGTGCTTTAAACTGGCAAGAGATCCATTTCACTCTTGTCACCCTGAATAAAAAGGAACTGCATTATCCTGTTGCTTCCGTCTTCACATCCCTTCCTCTAATTACATATCATTCCATAGTAAAGTCACATTTTATAAAGCAAAAATTTGGGGATTCTCTTTGTTTTGGCTGAGAGCATTTATCGTTAGAATAAACAAGCTATTCAGTTCACTTTGTGCTTTTGACAAGCTGGTTAGAATGAATGCTCTTGTTGGCTTAATAAACAAAGAACAATAATCGAAAATGGGCTTCATTACTGGGTAGAATTACTCCATTCATAGGATTGGAATGATCTAATTGTTCACATTGCTCTCTCATGTAAGTATTAATGTATAAGTAACACTGAGGTTTACCTGTTTCAAAAGAAGTTTTAGTTAGGACACAGGTACAAACACCCTTGGCCTTCCCAACTCCTCTCTTAGTAACAGCCTGTGTTGTGTACTCTTGCATTTCTTGTAGAACACTTTTTAGATGAAGAGGATAACTTCACCAGGCACTAGCTACATAAGCCAGGCTCATCTCATGTCATTTCACCTGGTTGGTGATTAAGGAATTGCTGATGGTTAAGGAAAGAAAATGCTTTGTATTTGCCCAGCATACTTTATCTCAGTCAAATGCACAAACTTAGAAATGGACTAAACCCTCTACAATGGTTATAGGCATGAGCGTGTCAGCTCAGTGTCCACGGAGACTAACTGCCTAGTCCCACTCTGGGGTGCCATTTAGATTTTGGTGGACTTCTGTGTAACTTGAAATGCCTACCTAAATGTGCACGGCCTCATAATTTTATTTTGTTTGTTTCCCCATCGGTCTGATAGACGTTCTCCAATTCATAAACTCATCATATTTGTATCTATTTGTATCCTGCCGTTAGAAGCATCACACTTTATTCATGCTATTTCTACAACCCAGGATGCTCACCGTATCCTAGCTCCAGTTGTTTCTCGGTTCCTGCCCGCCTTCTCAAGGAAGCCTTCTCTCATCATTCCATCCCAGTTTCTGAACTCATATGAAATTGACTGTTTATAGCACTCATAATGGTGGAAGTTACAAAAGACGACAAAACATACACAAATACCCACATTAGTGTCAGCATTTATCATAAACTTGATCATAGTTATTCTGCATATTGTCTCAAAGTGTCCCCTCTGCTTTTGCATAGTAGACTTCCCTTCCCCCTCCCGATGTAACCTTTCTAAAATACAAATTTGCTTATGCCTTCTTCTGCTTAAAACTCTTCAGGATTTGCCCATCACCACTAGGGAAGGAAAAAAAAAAAGCCCTGTATATAAGTACCTTCTTAGGCCAGTCTCTCTCTGTCTTTCCAGCTGCATATTCTACCAGTTCATTGGTATATCCACACAAAATTTGATGGTGTTCACTGAACATGACATAAGAAAGTTTCTTCCTTTTAGCTAGGCATTTATTCCCCTGGCAAACATTTACGCAACTTTTAAGACTCAGATCAGATGTTTCTTCCCCTGGGAAACTCCCTGACTCTCTCCGGCAGGGACTGGCCCTCCGTTTGGACCTCTTAACACCTTGCACTGAGCTCTCTTACAGCATACACTATACTGTATTTCTTTTCCTGTGTTTATGTCTCCTCTACTAGCTGGGAAACATTTAAGGTAAAGACTGTTGTCTCGCTCATTTTTATATCCTTATCTCAGTTCCTGGCCCACAGCAGTTATTCAGTTTTGTCAAATGAATGAATAAATGAATGAGTAAACAAATGAAATGAACATAGGAACTTCTTTTATTAATGGAATTAAAAGAAAGCCAAATAATTTCACATGAGAGAGATGCTCAGAAATTAAAGTATTTTATATCTGTAAATGTCCTCCTTTCCTGTTGATATATGAGCTACTTGCTGTGGGATCTGGGTGCACACCCTCTGTATAGTTAAGCAGAGAATACAGTGCCTTGAAATGTGTCTTGACTATGGATATTTTGATTGGCGAAGCTCTTCTAGTTTGAGCTGAAGTGATTATTGCCATTGTTGTTGATCACACCTAGATTCCAAAGTAGGTCAGATAGTTGTAAGGACAGTTTGTCTGTAACCGGAAAAGCAGTCTTCATTCTTATCTTTTACCTTCTCTGTGATGCAATGTGTATTTTAGAAAATGAACACTTTTCCTTAGTGTTTTGCAGTTTTTGACCAAAACTTAATAGGAGGGAGTTAGTCAATATTCCCACCTGATTTTTAATTACTGTCTAGTAGGACCCAGGCAATGACCGATTCTGTCCAAAATTAACATAAAAGAACAAAACCACAAGCACCCTACTCAGGACCAACTAAAGGGCTCCCCTGACAGCCAACCTTCAGCCCCAAATTTCAAAAGCACAAATGCTTGAAATTTAATCTTGTATTTCTTTTTCTGGTATGGAGGCATAGTTGTTCTACTCTCTAGAGCCCTCTGAGCGGGTAATAGAAGCAGCTTAGGAATAAGTAGTGAGGATTGCCATTTAATAGGACAGGAAAACAAGGCACACCAAGGTACATAGTTTGTGAGATGATGTTGGGTAGGTTCAGGTACAGGTCAATGCAGTGATGAGGAAAGCGCCCAGGTATCCTTGTAAGGTAGTCCCCTGGCTATACACCCAACTCCTCCACCCTGGGCAGTTTCACCAGTGCCAGGGATCCCAAGGATTTTCTGAATGAATTACCATAATTGGATTTAATTCAGGAAGGGGATGTTTCCTGTACACACCAAACAGGGTGCATACTGGATTCTTTTGCCTAGATGACGGGGAGGAAGAAATCCAACAAATCCAACAGGAAATACATCTTTGCAAATTAGAAAAGTTGCTAAGTCCTGCAAATATTGGGCATTTATCCAAGGTGAACTCCTAGTAACCCCTGGCACCTTGGCTCACCTCACTGCACTTCACAGCCACAAGTGTACCAGGTGGATTCACTTTCTTACCTCCCTGATAAGGCAATAGGACTTTGCCACACCCAGACTTCCATCCAATCTCCTTTCCTGCTTCCCCTGACCCGAGTTCTGATAAAAATTCAGGGTGATAATGCTATTGAGGTACAGGCTATAAACCATATCAGTATGTACGTAAATGGAAGGAGGGGTAAGGGGGGAGGAAAAAGCAAAGAAGGCGAAATGGAGAGTTCAGCTTCACCTCCAGGTGACCTTGGCAGCAAGTGGACGAGAAGGGAAATTGCCAGGAACTTGCAGCCTTTTTTTTTTTTTTTTTTTTTTGAGCATTGTTTTGACTTGGCTTTGCTACAGAGCAACATTAGGGGACCGGGGCAAAAATAGGTCATTGTGAACTGCAGGTGCAGTTTTGATCTCGAACTATAATCTGTCGTATATGGGCAAACCCAGAAATATTTATCAAGGTGAAAATGTTGCTTTTCCTCAATGGTCCATAGACCATTTTACAGCATATTAGCACCAACATTATAAGCTTCCCCCACAAAAAAAGAAAATAGTAGGTAGACTAGAGTTCTCTCCTCCCTTCTTCCTCCCTCAGTCTTTCTTCTTTCCTCGCTCCCTCCTTCCTTCACCGCCCCGCTTCCGTAGACCGTGCTTCTCTGTTATGAAAAACCTCATTGGACAAACTGCCCCAGACTTTCAAGGTATCCTCCTGAGGAGATACTGATTAGTGTAGGCAGGTTCGCTCAAGGATACAGTGACAGGCGAGATATGCAAGAGGCCAGGGTTTTAACTGTTGGTTCCAAGTAGTCAGAGTATTCACCATGATCTTTGCCTACTTACTTTAAGCTGTTGAGAGACTGCAGACCAGTCTGCAGAAAGAACATATGCCAACAAATGAAAGGGGGAGAATTTTAAAACCCTTACTCTTGGCCTCAATCATGTCACTTAATCCCTCCCACCATCTGTTTCCTCATTTTCTAAACGTGATAGGAAACATGTCAAAGCACCTGGCTGCTAAAATGATAGGCGCTGTCTCAGGGCTGTGAGGAGAATCTGGAGAGTATTGCTCAAGCAATTTTATACTTGAAAGCTGTTTAAAAAACTTTGCTTGGATTGCTGGATTTCTTCCTTCCAAAGTATTCTGTACACACAAAGATTAAGAGAGCAGAGGTTTAAATTTCAGCAAGAAGCATTAAGATTAGCCTAGAAATGCCCTGCCACCTATTTGTCTAGGGAGGCAACCATTTAGGTGAGGCTTAATGTAAAGGAAGATCAATTTATTCATTTTCTAATCATTGGGATTTTTGAAGATTAATAACCAGAGGGAAAAATAACTGGAGGGAAATAAGTATCTGCTACAGATACTTTTTGTATAAAATTGGATTAGTTGACAGAAAATGTTGTTGAGAAATGTAAACAGCTAAGAAAAACATCTTATTATGGTTTTTAACAGTGACTTATGTTCTGGATAGTGTGGGTAGGAAGGTGAGAAAGGGAGGATGGGTGGGCAGATGGCCTCACCTTGAAGTTTCTTCAAAGTTTGTGATTTAATACATCAGTTTTTTGTTGTTGTTTTTTTAGTCTTTTATTCTGAGCTCTTATTGGTATTTGGAGGAAATGTAAATATGCATGTCTCACTGTCTCTTCTAAGGAGGGAAGTGAGACTTGGAGTGGACAGATACCTATTGGCCTTCATTTGGGGTTCCTGCCCTCTGATTCAGGGTGGGGTCCCCTGAGACCACTCGTACTGCTCCCAAGCAGCTCGAATGAGCAGAATGAGTACCAACCATCATGACCTTTTGGTGCCCCAGAACTTTGTCCAGTCGGGGCTTTCAGCTGCTGTCAACAGAAAGTCTCACATTTCTGTGATCTCTGGAACCCAGGTTCTTAGAGAAAGCAGTCAGTGATCCAAAGTTGCCACCAGCTACATCTCTGCAGTTTTAGGAGCCTAAAATACCCAAAACTAGGTTCTGCTAGACTAGAACAGTAATTCTTAGTAGCAGTGGGAAAGCATGTGGGGTTGGGGCACATCTAGAAGGCTTCCTGTCCCTGGTTACCACCTCATATCCTGTATTTATTTTTTGCCCCTTCATTTCCCCCACTATTATGATGGAGATGTCCCACATTCATCATGTATGTAGAGTTAATAAAAGAATGGTTAACTGTATATAGCCCATTATAACAATAAATGCCTTCTCATCCCTTTCATTTTCCCCAACCATTCTTTGAATATTTCCTATGTGCTAAGCAAAAACTAAGCAGTGTATTCATACATTATCTTAGGTAAGAATTATTATTTTCATCTTGTAGAAGAAAAAACTGAAACCAAAGTCACACTAAGCAGCTGAACCAGGAATTGAACCCAGATCTGTCTGATGCTGAGGCTCCCTAATTGCTATGCTCTTCTGCCTCTTCTCTCCAATGACCTTGCCGAGATCCGATATAGCTGAATGGCTGCCCCGTGTCTGAAGTAGTAACATTATTCAAACAGCCATGAACTCTTTGCCTTTAAGTTTAGAGGAAACATTAAATAGTACTATATCTTTACCTGTGTTCAGAATTCCTATCATCTAATAAATGCATTTTTCTATACCTCAGAGTAAATACGGTCAAGCGATTGGTCCCTTTGAGATTTTTTTTTTTTGAGAAGTTTAAATACAGCGAATAGTATATTCTCTCTCACTAACCAGTCTTGAAAATTAACATTTTATTGTTTTCTTCATCTTTGTTTTATTTAAAAATCTATATAATCACAAGTGGCCTCCCATCCAAGTACTAACCAGACCAACCCTGCTTAGCATCACAGAAATGGAGATCACATGGAGGGTTACCAGTGGGGGGAGGGGGATTGGGGGAAATGGTACAGGGAATAAGAAGGATAAATGACAGGCACAAAATAGGCAGGGGGAGGTTAAGAATAGTGTAGGAAATGGAGAAGCCAAAGAGCTTATATGTACGAACCATGGACATGAACTAAGGGCAGAGAACGCTGGTGGGAGGTGGGGGGAGGGGTTCAGGGTAAGGAGAATAAAGGGGAGAAAAAAATGGGACAACTGTAATAGCAGAATCAATAAAATATACTTAAAGTAAAATTTCTGAAAACCAACTTGATATAAAGTTGGCCTTAGAACAAAAATCCAATATATTTTAACATCAGCAAGAAGACAGGTAGGAAACCCAATGTCAACAAACTCTTTGTTGATGAAAACAACCTTTGATTTATATGACCCTTGATCATGGTAACCATGTGAAGAGGGAGGGAACCAGGATGGCAAGATAAGGACCTGGTCACTCAGTAGATTCTGACTTGTTGCTACCCCTGGTTTAGAGCCTGTCACATTTTTACCTTCGAAATCCATGGCAAGGAACCCTTTTCCTAATAGAAATCTCACTCTAGCATTTCTACCAGTGGAGGCTGGGTGGAGGGCGAGGACACTGTGCAGTCTTGGATAATAAGAATAAATATTATAAATAAATAAAATTATATAATCAATAAGAAGAAACATAAAAAGAAAGGAAAATAGTCAAATGAAAATATTTAAAAAACAATTATAGCATAGATAATATCCTATTCAATCCACAGGCCTAGACAGGCCCATTCCTGCCATAAATTTGGTATTTCTCCTTTCAGGGTTCTTTATACTTTTAAGCCATATATAAGTATCTATGAACAGTATGTTGCTTTGAGTGTTTTCTAAATATATGTACTTAGATCACGCCATATATCATTCTGCAACATTTTTTTATTCAGTTGTATTTTCAGGCTTTCTCCATGCCAATAATGAGATCTAACTGGTTGCTTTTATCTGTGGTATCACATTCCATTATATTAATATGCCACATTTTATTATCCTTTCTCCTCTTGATGAACATTGAAGTTCTTTCCATCTTTGCTGGTGTTGTTCTAAATAGCATATCATGGATCGTTTTTATGCTTGTTTCCTTGTGCATGCCTATGTGCGTTTGAGAGTTTTTTACCCAAAAACATACCTAGACGTTGAATGACTGGCTCATTGAGTCACATTGTCTTGATGCACGTGAGATTTTTATTTGATGAGATGACCCCATGTGAATCCATAGATGTATATTTACAGTAAGAGAAGAAGGGTGGGGACAGTGTCAATGTAGAGTTTAAAAATGTGAGACCCTGAGTCCCGTGATGGTCCCTAACTTGTTCCCATTTAACAGATGGAATGTCTGTCTTCAGCTCTAAAGGAAGGAGAGATCAACATGATTTAGCTGATTAATTATGGCATCTGCTCTTTATCGGTACATTGTCTTTTTTTTTTTATACACTCAGGGATAGACCCATTCCTTAAATCAGAGAAGGGAAATAAAACGTCTTATGCCCAGGATTAAACATCAACCAGTCCTGTGGTGTCCTAAGCAGACTGCTCTAAGGATTGGCATGACATTGTGACTGTCAGATGCTTTATTGCAGTGCCTGCAGCAGAACCTGGAAGGGAGGCTTTCCCTTTGGAGGAATGGCTGAGAACAGCGAGACTGCATTCTCAGAGCATTCTGCTGTATATATAAAGTATTTATTTACTTTCTTTAGTGGTTATGGCTGTGACTTTATCTCCTTGTAGCTCATTTTCCACTGTAACAGGATGAGACCACTCCGGCCATATGATTTACTGTGCAGTAAACAGTGAGGGCTTGGGGGATTGCATTTTATAGAATTGCTTTATTCAGCCTCTCTCCTTCCAACCCCTTAGGGAAAGAATTGACAATTGATATTTCTCTTTTGGATTTCTCAGTGAATTCAGCATTCCTAGATTTGGTTTCTATTTGTTATTTGGCTTATAAAATCCATTGCTTTGGGGATAAGAATGGCTTATGTCCAACATAATAGTTTTTTGCTTACCAGTCTACCCGGTGACAAAAGTGGAAAGTCAATGGGGCTTACCCCAGCCCTATCTCAGTTGTTCTTTTCATATTCTAGTCCAAACATAGCAGTACCCCACTCCCAAACAAACAAGGATTGAGTGTCACTTTTGACCATGGAGTATAGTCTCTTCCCAGCAGCCCGTCTTCAGTTGTGGCAAGTTCAGGTATATCAGAGTCAAAGAATTACACAGCTGGCCATACTGTGATGTGTAGGCCAAGTCTGGCACTGGCTGCTGTCCTGTTAACCTGCTCGGGCAGTCTCTTCTACAGATCTGCTCATCACAGGGGCCAGTTAATTTCACAGGGCAAGTGCATTCCATTGACAGAAGAGGAAGAGTTCCTGGGTCTTTTGTATTATGAGACTTTCATGGAATTTTCAATCTAATGTCAAATGTAAATTAGTCCCAACTCTAAAGTATCCCCCAACTTTGGATCTTGCTTTCAGATGAAAAGCTTCAGCCTTGGTATGTTTATATTTTGTGCATCTATTTTTTTTTCTCATATTAGCGTGGTTTCTTTATTGTATGCATGTTTGCCTTTTTAACATTAGCTGCTGAGTTCTTTAAGGCAGGCCTTATTTTTTTCAATCCTCAGTGCCTTTGTCTTGTTGATTTGCAGTAAGTATATAGTGAATTAATTCCATATGTATTTTGAGGGATGAATTCTGAACTTGTGGGAGATGGGAAAGATACAAAGAAAGCACGTAAGCCGAGTACCAACCTGTATGCACAAGAATACTATTTTGTCTAGTGCCCTCACACTTAATTTTAACTACTGCTGCAGAGGTCATGGGCATCACTTCATTCTGAATCTTTGCAATATATTTATTATATTCAAAATCGAGATTACAAGGTGAATACAGTTTATATGTGAGGACTTCCCCCACCCCAATACTGCTACCAACACCCAGACCAATATTTGTTTTGAACTTCTTTATGATTAGTAAGCTGCTTTTAATATCAGGGGGTACTGTTGCCTGACCAAGGAAGTGTTGGGATTTCAGTGTGGAGGTAGAGGGAACCCGTCTGGACTGCACTGGACCTCTTAAACAAAGACGGGTGGTTACTCATATGTTTTGATCCTCTGCTACTAGATTCTTTAAGACCTTTACCCAGAAAGATTACCTAAGAGTATATCTTGTTTTCTTTTGTGGATGGGAGGGGAGATCCAAGTAAGGGGATTAACTTGGCCTAGGAGAAGGAAGTTCTTGAACCTAAAACTTTCTGTTTGTCACTCTCCCTTTGATCATCACAAAAACTGTTATCCATATTAAAGAAACTTTTTTTCTGTTCAACAGGTTATTTTCTGTGTGATGTAAGGAAAGAATACTGACCTGAGAATCAGGAGGTCTAGGTCCTATTTCTATCTCTGCTACCATCTGCCTGAATCAATGCGAACCGGTTACCTAACCTTTCCTGCCAGTTGTATTAGAGGCAGTTAGCTGTGATAATAAGCCCATAACTACAGCATTGCATTCGATTAGAAGCATCACATTCTAAGCAGGACACTGATGGGGCATTTAGAAGAAAAAGTTAACCAGGATATTAAGAAGTCTTGAAAATCCTCATTAAAGAGCTGTGGATTTTGCAGCCTGGAAACAAGAAAGCTCAGGGAGATTCACGATATCCAGTTTTAAATATCTGAAGACCTAACTTGTAGAGAACAGTGAGTGGACTTACTTCTCTTTTAATTAATGAGGACCAGTGATTAAAAGTTAAAGGGAAGCAGATTGCCTCAATATTAGAGAAAAACTTGTCAACACCTAAAGAGCTCAAAAATTGGAGTAGACTACATTTCCTATAATTTGAGGCATGCAGGCAGAAAACAGATTCACATTTTATAAGGGACATTTTATATTAGGTAGTAAATTATACCTGATTCTCAAGGTCCCTTTCAAAGCTAAAAGTCTTCGATTTTGTGAGTAGACAGACTCCTTTCAGCCTTCGGTTCTATGACCCTAAGTGATCTATAAGTTTTAACAATCTTTTCTTAAAATCTAATTATGAGAAGAATAGATAAAGCATGTTGTTTTACTACTTTCCAATCTGGCAGAACTTCTTCGTTTCTGATATGATCACAAGTCCCCCTGGAGGGGGTGCTCCAAGCATGTTCTTACTCTCTTGTTCTCTCTCCCTCTAAGCACATCTGCCACTTTTTTTCTTCCTCTTGTAGTGATTTTTGTATTTCTTTGAATCTTTACAGGTGGTAGCAATTTTGGTTCATCTGACTTGATGGTATGAAATTCTAAATAGTTGGGGGTCATTTGGAGTGATTACTTTTTTCTTTGTATTCTGGGAGCCTGGGGGAGTGTGTTTGGAGCTGCTTAGTTTATAGTCCTTGTCAACATAAACTCTTTATTCATCTTCCCATCTCTCTGAAGAACAGACAGAGGAGGTTCATGGTATCACAGATGTCATGCAGCAGACACATACAGACTCAAGCAGAATTGTAGCAGTCTCTAAACTGGATAAATTTAGTAACTTAGATTTCTAAGTCAGTTGTTTAGGGGGGAAATATGTAGATTATCGCCAGATAAAAAATAAGACCTCTGTTTTGGTGGACAGTGCCTCCAGTAGGAAACCTGTTGGAATATGCTCTTGCATGTGGGAATATCTTCACCTCACCATCCCGCAAGGATTAAGTTACCGGGAATTGCAGCTATTACAAGGAAATTGCCGAGATCTTCTCTGTTCTCTTATCAAATTATCTGGATGGCTGGTTTCTTTCTTTCTTTTTTTTTTTTTTTCCTTTCCCCAACTCCCCTTCCTAAAATCTGCCTGAGCCCACACATTTTTTATGAAATTCTTTTCTATTACACTTTCAGGGTGTTTGAAATTCTGTCTAGATTATTGGCCATGGGGTAAGGAAAGGGGATCTTTTAACTTGATCTGTGTGGCAACATATTTTAAAACAATCTCTTCCAGCCTCGCAGAGGTTGTACTAGTGACTCTCCGTTCATAATTGTTTCCCATAATCAGAACTGGATATGACTTCTCTTATCCTACAGGCTCACTCCAGCATGAATTTTCCAAAGTAGATTGCCATTCTTCCCTAATGCCCGAATCACTCTCACCTCACCCTGTAATACTGAGGAGAGCCCAACAGTCTCCATCGGCCACAGCATTCCCCTTAAATATGAACACGGTTCAGTATTCCTTCATAGAGCTATGCCTCTATAACGTGTAATAAAAGATACTGCTTTACTATTATATACAAGCTTCATTATCTATAAACTTGAAGAGGGAGCTCAATCACTGCTACTCTCCCAAGGCATATGCTGAGTGGCCTACTAGGGTGACACCAGCTGGGGTGAAATTGTTCTGTCACAAATGGGCAGATTAGAGCAACCAGTGCTCTTATACATTGTTGACGGGAGTGTAAAATGGTGTATCCACTTTGGAAAATGGTTTGGCAAGTTCTTATAAAGGTAAATATGTACCTACCTTACAACCCAGTAATTCCAGTCCTAAGTATTTATCCAAGATGAAAACATATGTCCACAAAAGATTTAAAAAGGATTTCATAGCAACTCCATTCATAATTGTAAAAAACTGAAGTATCCCAAGTGCTCATCAATAGGAGAATGGATAAACTGTCACATGTTCATGCCATGAAATATTATTCTTCAATAAAAAGGAACAACTAGTGGTACATACAACAACATGGATGCATCTCCAAATCATTATGCCGACTGAAAGGAACCTTATGCCAAAGCGAACATATTGTATGCTGTTATTTATGTGACATTTTAGAATAGGCAACTATCTACTTTACAATATTCATGGATCCAGAAAAACTAATCCAAGGTGGGAAAAAATCAAAATCATGTTTGTCTCTGAGGGGTAGGGACTGAGTGATGGAAATATTCCATCTTAACAGGGATTTGGTTACACAGGTGTATGCATTTTTCAGAGCTCATCTAAAGGGTATACTTCAGATTTGTGCATCTTATTACATATAAATTTTCCTCACAAGAAAAAGTAGAACTGCAAACAAATATCGAACTTTGGTTAATGCTATGCATGATGAAGTTGTCTACAACTTACTTTGAAATGCATCAGAAAAAGAATAATGAATATATGTATGTTAAAACAAATATAATAAAAGGTAGATTGTAGATGTTAGGGGGTGAGTAGGTACATGGGTATTCACTCTCGTTTCAACTTTTCTGCATGTTTGAAAATTTTCTTAAATTTTGGCTAAGGGTACTTGGAAGCAGTTATAGCTACCATGATAGGAAAAGCCAGGCTTAACATTTTCAGTGGAATAATTACTGTCTCAGTCTGTATATGTTAGGGCCTTCTAATGTTATTATTATTATTATTATTATTATTATTATTATTCACTCATTCATTTATCCACCAACCATTCCTAGAGTCCATACTTTGTATCAACCCTGGTCTAAGTACTGGGAACACCGGGATAAAAGAAACTTAATCCCTGCGCTACTGGAGCTCACAATCTAATGGGGGCGATAGGAGATGTTTCCATACTGTTCATACTTGACTGTCCATAAAGAAAGCTATGTTTCCTTGCCATCATTTGTCCTAGTAGTCTGAGCATTTAAAAAGAAACGATTGAAAGACTGTTAGGCTATTTAGGTTTAAAGAATCCATAAGAATCTGTTCACATGTAGGCATTTAGCTTGAAAGTAAATGTGAGATCTAGAGAGTGAGCCAGCCTCCTCCTGAGGGTAGTTCCAAAAAGGATCCATTTTGCAAGACTTAACTCAGAACCGTGGGAAGTGTCCCAGCCGCCTGATTGAGGTATTTCTGTGCCCATTTAACCTCAACTCTTCAAAGAGTCTTCAAAGAGTCTGGAGCTGTAAGAATCAGAATGCTGTCTGGGACCATGTCATCCCTCCCCATCAGTCCTGTGGTGTAGAGGTTGCGGTGACTAGCCCAGCCTGGGAAATGGGGTGGTTTGGAGTGAACGAAAGAAATAAGTCCTGCTTTGATCTTCCTCAAGATAAGGAGGCATCAATGTTTCATTGACCTTTCTAGGTCTCCTTAATTCTGCAGAATTCACAAATCCCGTCTCCGAAAAGATCTCCTTGGCAGCTGACAGATGTGTAATTCAGGCTCCATGTGTTAACAGGCCTTGTTAACACACTGTATTCAGCTAATGCTATACAGAATATGTTTCCTTCAGGGTTGATTTAATGACCAGAGATTGTTAGTGATTTTTTATTCTGCTAAGATTAGGTTTACTCAGGATCACCTAATTTTAATGATTGAATGTAGGCTCTAATACAAATGTAATTTTTCCAACCCTAATATTGCAGTTGGAGATTAAAGTCAGGAGAAAAAAGTTAAATTGGAGACCCAAGAAAATTACCCAAGCCTAGGTTTAAAAACAAACAAGCAAAAAACCTTACTTAGCCAAACTGGGCCTTTTCTAAGAAAGAAGATGTGTTTTATTTTATTTTTTAAAGCTTTGTGACTTCTGAAAGATGGAAAAGATTTTGTGAATATTATTCTCAGATGTGACACATCCACATTGGCAGAACGAGCTTTCATGCGCACACTTTGAACAATACCTGCTTCACGAAGCTGCTATCGTGTCACATACATGCTTTCCCTTTCTGGAGAGAAAACACTTTGTACAGTCATTTTGTCCCCAGAACATGATGAGATGGGACAAGAGGGAGCCAGCCTAGGGACAGTGACTGATTATGCAGAGCGGGGGCTATTAAGGGCTTCTTTAGGACCAGATTTCATGCCCTGGGAACCCAGAATAAATGGGTTCCAGAGTCTTGCGTTTACATTCAGCTTCTTCATGTTCACAGATATACATAGTCCAGGCCATTCAGATACTTAAGTGCTGAAAACTAGAATTTAGCACTAGAAGGGATTTGAAAATCCTCTAGCCCTGTGATTCCCAAACTTGGTTGATATTGAATTACCTGAGAGTTTTTAAAAAGTAGATTTCAGTAGGTTCTGAGTTAGCAAGTTGGACAGGGTGGGTGGTGAGGGCTGGGAGTCTATAGCTTGAAGTAAGTTCCCTGTGATTCAGTTGATTGGCCATTTTGAATTATACTCACCAGTACTCATCCTCCTCACTCTCAGTTTTCTATGATGCAGCTAATGCCCAGAGAGGTTGTGACTTACCCTGTCATACGGCTAAAGCCAGAGCTAGTACTCCAGTCTCCTCATTTTCATTCCAGTGCCTTTCACTCTACCTTGAAGCAACAGCTGCAAAAACCATCTCTTTCATGCTTTTCTTCTGAACTGAAATCACTTAACTTTAAACTTTAGTTGCCTTATCGGCAAAGCGATTCGAAACATCTTAGTTCCTATATCAGTTTCCTGTGACTGCCATAGCAAATGACCACAGATTTGGTGGCTTAAAACAATAGAAATGTATTTCGCAACATTTCTGAAGGCCAGAATTTCAACATCAAAATGTCAGAAGGGCCATACTTCCTCCCAGAGGGAAAAATCCTTCCTTGCTTTTTCCAGCTTCTGGTAGCTCCAGGGGTCCCTTGGCTTGTGGCTTACATAACTCTGATTTTTGCCTCTGTGTTAACATGGTCATCTCTTCTCCTCGTGTTTTCTCTTCTTCTATCTCTAAGGATAATCAACATTGGATTTAAGTCCCACCCATTTTCAAAACCAGATGAAGACATGCAATGAAAGAAAATTATAGGCTGATATCCCTGAACAACATAAATGTTAAAATCCTCAACAAAATATTAGCAAACCAGGTCCAGCAATAAAAAGATTATACATCACGACCAAGTGGGATTTATTCTGGGGATGCAAAGTTGCAATATCTGCAAATCAGTAAACGTGATACATCACATAAACAAAATGAAGGATAAAAACCACATGACCATATCAATAGATGCAAAAAACATTTGCATCATAAAATCCAGCACCCATTTATGATAAAAACTCTTAGCAAAGTGGGAGTATGGGGACCATCCTTTAATGTCATAAAGGCCATATATGACAAACCTACTGCCAGCATCTCATTCAGTGGGCAAAACTGCAAGCATTTCTCTTAAGATCAGGGACAACATAAGGGACATCCATTTTCACCACTTTTATTCACCATTTTTATGGTACTGGAAGGCATAGCCAACAGCAATCAGACAAGAGGAAATAAAAAGCAGCCTAATTGGAAAGGAAGAGATAAAACTGTCATTATTTGCATATGACATGATACTGTATGTAGAGGACCCTAAAAGATTCCATAAAAAAACTGTTGATAAATGTATTCAGTAAAGTAGCAGGATACAAAATAAATATCTAGAAATCAGTTGCATTTTTATAAGTCAATAATGAACTATGAGAAAGAGAAACTAAGAGAACAATCCCACTCTCGGTTGCTTCAAAAAAGAATAAAATACCTAGGAATAAATTTAACCAAAGATGTAAAAAACCTGTACTCAGAAAATTATAAGACACTGAAGAAAGAAATTGAAGAAGGTACCAATAAGTGGCAGCATATACCATGTTCATAGATAGGAAGAATTAACATCATTAAAATGTCCATACTACCCAAAGCCAACTACAGATTCAGTACAATTCCTATCAAGATACCAATGGCATATTTCACAGAACTAGAACAAATATTCAAAAAATTCCTATGAAACCACAAAAGACCCAGAATAGCAACAGTGATGCTGAGAAAGAAGAATAAATTTGAAGGAATCACACTACCTGATATCAAACTGTACTATAAGGCCATAGTAATCAAAGCAGCATGGTACTGGCATAAAAACAGACATGTAGATCAGTGGAACAGAATACAGAGCCCAGAAATAAACCCATGCCTTTATAGTCACTTAATATTTGACAGGTGAGGCAAAAACATACAATGTAGTATAGGTAGTCTATTCAATAAATAATGTTGGGAATATTGGACAGACAGATGCAAAAAAATGAAACTAGGCCACCTTGTTGCACTATACACAAGAATAAGCTCAAAGTGGATTAAAGACTTAAATGTTACACTCAAAATCATAAAAATCCTAGAAGAAAATAGGCAGTAGAATCTTGGACATTTCTCGTAGCAAAATTTTTTCTGATATATCTCCTTGGACAAAGGGAACAAAAGAAAAATAAACAAATGGAAGTACATCAAACACAAAATTTTTGCACAGAAAAGGAAACCACCAAGAAAATGGAAAGACAACCCACTGAATGGGAGAACATAATCACCAATAAATCTGGTAAGGGGTTAATATTCAAAATTTATAAAGAACTTATAAAACTCAACACCAAAAAACAATCTGCCCTGGCTAAGTGGCTCAGTTGGTTAGAGAGTTATCCTGCACACCAAAAGTTCATGGGTTCTATCCCTCGTCAGTGCACATACCTAGGATGTGGTTTGATCTCGTGTATGTGAGACAACCGATCTCTCTTGCTCTCTCGCTCTCACTCTCTGTCTCTCCCCATCCTCTTCCTCTCTCTCTAAAATCAGTAAACATATCCTCGGGTGAGGATATAAAAAAATCCAATTAAAAAATTGGCAAAGAACCCGAATAGACACTTCTCCAAAGAGAACATACAGATGCCCGATAGACATATGAAAATATGCTCAACATCCTTCTGAGCATATGGATAAGGTTTGAAATCATCACTTGCTTCATTTCCTTCTGAGACCAACCCAGAAGTATCTTTTATATTTATATTTCTACCGCCCATTTTGCTCATGATGATACATGCATTCTCTCTACCATACTCTTCACTACTCTCTCAGCTCTAACCGGAATTGCTTTAATGTTAATATGTCTACCAACTGTCTCCTCAAGGTAACCTAGGCTTTTTCTATCATTTGCCTCAAAATTTTTCTAGCCCTGCTTATTTTTCAGTTCCACAGCCGTTTCTGCATTTTGAGGTATCTGTTATGGCAACCCTCCTCTTCCGTTTACCAAAATCTACCCTGGTTTCCTAGGCTCTTGTATCAGTTACCATAAACTTGGTGGCTTAAAACAGCAGAAATTTATTTTCTCATGGTTCCGGAAGCCAGATATCTGAAATCAAGGTGTTAGCATTGCCACAGCCCCTCAGAGAGCTCTTGGGGGAAATTCTTCCTTGACTTGCAGCTTCTAGTAGCTCTGGGCATTCTTGGCCTGTGGCTTGCCTAACTCCACTCTATGCCTCTGACTTTTCTTGTTGTCTTCTCCTCTGTTTCTTTTAAGGATACTCACCATTGGGTTTAGAGTTCACTCATTTAATCCTAGATAATCTCATCTTGAGATTCTTAACTTAATAACATCTACCAAGACCCTTTTTCCAAATCAGGTCACATTCATAGGTACTGGGGAAGAGGATTTTCTTTTTAAGGGCCACCATTCAACCTACTATAGTTGCTAAATATAAGGGACACACATTATTTCTAAAGCTTCCTTCTAGAATTGTGAAACTACTAATACTATTATTAATTCTGTGCTGATATGCTTTATGTGAATTACTCATTTGATCGTCACAACAGCTTGTAAAGCAATTATTCTTGCCATTGTGTAGTTGAGATACGTGACTCAGAAGTGTAAAGTGAGTTGGTCAGGATCACAAAGTCTATGACAGAACCTAGATTTGAACCTAAATCTGTCAGATGACAAGCCAAAGGTTTTATGCTTTACATTATATTGCCCCCCAACGTTTTTTCCACAAGGTAGCTTGTAAGCGACAGTATATCGCTGTATGATAATTGCAGACAGTAGGAATATATATTCGAGCAGCCCCCCAACACACACACACACACACACACACACACACACACACACACACACGGAACAAGAAGAAAGAATGTCTACATAAGGCAACCTTAGTAGTTAATTAGATAAACTTGTACAATTTAAATAAAATTGTATGATTTCCAAAAATAACTATAAATAAAATTGTATAATTTCCCAAAAACAACTGTAACCCCTTCTCTGTCTCCAGTGCCCTTCTACCTTTTCCTCTGTCCTAATATTACTCAGAATTACTGGATTGGGAGGTAATACAACATGTTCATGTAATCATGGGATCAATAAAAAGGGAAAAGTTGATTCTAGAGAGAAAGAGGGATAATTGCAGGAATAAAGACCTTGTGTAGGCAAAAGGAGTGGGATTAGTGCACAAGTGAAGGAGCAGGACTAGTTCATTCACTACAATGGAAGAGATGCGAGGGTGCTAACATATTTGGTGGTGATAAAATGGTGTAAACAGAAATGGTATCTAACGTTGATATTGATCAGGTGTGAAATTATTTAAGCTTTACATTTGCTAAATGTTAAATGAAAAGTCTCTTAAATTTTATTTCAGTTACAGCTATGCTATTAATGATTGTGCTTAATGGATAAAGTTACAAGAGTGCTACATTTATGCATTTCCCTGTAGCAAGAATCACAGTACGGGTAAATGTATGTTTATCTGAGACCCAGTTGTCTCTAATGCTATTAAAGTGATGATTTCAAACCTTATCCATGTCATATGTCCTACTTAGAAAATACAAAAATTTTAAATGCTATCCTCAACTCCCACATGTATCTATCTCATTAACTAACCTCTTAGCACTTCTAACCATCTTGCGAAGGCATGCTTTTAGTTTGAAATGAAAAACAATAATAACAGACTTGGTTCATAACTATTCCTACCACTGGAGAAATAACCCAGTTGATATTTGACAGCAGGCATGTCATATTATACCCATTCCTTTCATAAGGCATTTAAATTAACTAGTTCTTCAGATTATTAGACTCTCGTGAAAAATGAATTGTGTTACCTAAACATGAATTCCCATATACACTTTGAACCATTCTGTGTACCTAGAAAACCTATTCTAAGAGGTTGGTTTATGAGGAGAGGCTTGGAATCCAAGTAGGAAATGTTCAGCAAAGAATAAAAGCAGGAAGAAGCATGCTAAGGACGGAAGCAGAGGGGGAAGAAGGGTGCAGGGTAGGACAGCAGCTATGAGGACTGCCAGTATCAAAGGGAGCATAAGAGAAGTAATGAAGATTTGTGTTTCTTTCATCTTTAGGAAACAAATTGAAATAGAGTTTTCAATAATGATAAGAAGAAAACCATAAATTTTTCAAAAAAATCATAATATTTTAAACCAAATAAATTTATTAGTTTAGAAAAATATGACTTCTGCAAATTATATTCATATCTAGACAGTGTCTGTTGTCAGGATCAGAAAGGTACTGATCAGTTTGGTCCAACGTAATAGAGACCGTATAGGAGCAACACATTTATGACTTTGATTACCGTATTTATACAATAATTTGGAGACTTGTTTGCACTCCCAAAATTATGGAAATGATTGAAACTTGATCATGGATCCCTCTACTATGTAATTCAAGCTTTATATTACTTTCTGGATGAAAGATTTCCTTGAAATAACTCAACGAGTCGAATGTTCATTTAATTAGCAAAGCATTATTGGCCATTTACTGCATGCCAGACACTAAGGATTTAGCAGTAAACAAGCTAGGCCAATCACTATTTTTCAGGAAATTTACATTTTAATGCACAATTCTAAGTAATATCAATCAAGACTCATCTTAGTCACTCTTGCTGTTTAACCTCAATAACTTGATAAAGCCATTCTATTAGTTGAACCATATAAAACTACCAATATTCACAAAAACAGCAGTTTCATGCAGCTCAGCCAGCTATTAGTTAAATGCCTACGTACCATACCAAAGAAGAAAATATGCATTTTTTTCCTGTGCTATTGACATAGTTTTATTTATTTAAACTTTCTTTATTTAAACTGTCTTTAAACTCATTTAAACTTTATTTATTTAAATAACTTTATTTCTATGAACCAGAAATGACTACAAGAAGTACATAAAGCCTCCTTGGCTAGTAGTTCACCCACTTAAAATTTATTCACTTATTTGGCAAGCATTTATTGAACACCTTCTCTGCGCCAGGCAATTTTTTGTGAGTTGGGTTACAATGTTGAACAAGGCAGACAGGGTCCCCCAGCCTGTTCACAAGCTAATGGAGACAGACAATAAACACATGACTGCAGAATTAAACAATAAGCTATCATTTAGTAGTAAGTTTTATGGTGCATATAAATTATATGCACTTGACTTTTGTAGATGCTGATTAAAAATTTTCCATTTGGAAGAAATTTTACAAATGTTTCATAAAATTAAAGATAAAAACCCTGTATACGTTTTTTATCCTCCATCCATCATATAAGGATTCTTGCAAAAAAAAGTCTTTCCTAGAACTCAAGGCCAGGAAAATGTTTGTCTCTTTAGATGGACTGTATTGAAACTGGAAATTTAGTGCAGTTCTCTTTTTGCTTGTCAGCCTGGAAGCCAGTAAAACTGTTTAGTAGTATTCCATTACAATGATAAATTTGCCCAGGTTCCCAGTTCATCTTTCATTCGTTCCCTCTGGTTTTTAGTGTTTTATCTTTTAGAGTAACTTTTTTCTGTTTATCTTATGCTTGTTTTTAAATTTTATTATTTCTATTATTTTATTTTATTTATTATATATTGATAATATGTATTTGTATTATTTCTGTTATTCTTATATATTTCTTGTTTTCTATTTTTTCTTATTTTCTATTTTTTTTTATTTAACTTTTTGTTTTTTTGCTTATCTTATTTTGTATATGTTTTAGTATTGCAGGCAGCCTTATTCCATTTTGGTAGTAGATAGGGTGTGAATAATAATTGAATTATCTGTTAATACACAACACTTTATTTTACAAATATTTATTGAACATTCACTGTGCTGGGCATAAGAGAACTAGGCAATGAACAAGATGGGCAAGGTCTATAACAGAAAATTACAGGGGAAATGGACTTTTGGTGTGCCCAAAGAAATGAACAACTGGGTGTTTTGGTGGAAGACTCTGGACATTCAGGAAGCTGAGTGACCTTCCGGTAACACTCTTTGAATGAACCTGCACTGCATATGGCAATGGTGAAATGGTGAAAATTGGCAAATTTAAGTTAAAAGGCCTTTACCTACAAAGAGTTTAAAATTCAACAAATCCAAATCTAATTATTATTTCTTAAGTGTCTCTAAATGTTGTTTGCAATAAAATGATGATTTTTTTCAAACCCAGATTTTACCTTCAAAGACTGTCAGTCTGCTTGGGAAATAACAGAATTCCAAGATTAAAGGAACTGAAATATAATACCTATAACCTACCATGGGACATGGAATTATAATAATGGAAGCATTCTAACACACTTTTAGTTGTTGTTATCACTGGTTTTGTATTATCTAAGTAGTTCAAGCTCTGGCAGGGCAATCGGTAATGTGGAGACCTGCTTCCAAGAGGACTAGAGAACAGGCCAATATCCCAGGGCCATTGACAAGTATTTCCATCAACAGAATCACTGAGATTTGGTTGTATATTATTATGGAATCTTTGGTGAAAGGCTCTTCAGGGACAGCTAGTCTATGTCCCATTCTCCAGGCTCCCTTTACCTACTCCATGAAAAGACAGATGACAGCCTTTCTAAGTCCCCAAGATCCTTAAGAAAGATCCAAGATCAAATTCAGTTCATCTTTATCTTTATTTTTTTATATTCAGTATTATAGAGCATCGTAGCCTTCCAAAGTTTATCATAAGATGAATCAAAACATTATTAAAAGATTAAAAGTATCAGTTATGAAAAAACTACCAACCATCCTTTCCCTCTCCCCTCAAAAAGAATCTCATCTATGAGAAAATCATGTCTTGATAAATTTGCAGATTTCCCATGTTTGCCTTCCAAGGCAGCTGTAGAAAGGAGCTGGGAGTTTATGTGAGTAGTTACAGTCACAAACTTTAGCCTGCCAAAAAGTGTCTTAATTTCATAGCAGATCTAAGAGGGAGGACTTCTGACATCTGGATGGAGTTGGAAAGGCCCGAGGCACATCATCAGGTCACACAGTATATTATCCTTGGGAAACCCTGGGAGAAGAGCTAGAGGAAGATTAGAAACTTTTAAAAGGCTCTAAGCTAACAACAGCATCTGTAGGATAACGACTGTATCCCCAGCATTCTTTTTCTCTCAGGCAGTAGTTTGTGCTGAAATTTTTCTCCTGCTACTTCAGACATCCTATTTCTCTACCTTCAAAGACTTCAAGCTCCACATAGGAGCATTATGATTCCTTATCTTGTACACATGGCAGTGTCTGAGGAACAACTTATGGTGTTGCCCATGTCTCACCTTTCTACGTCTTCATATCTGAAACTGGGATAAGGTTGACAAAATAACCATCATACGGAACAGAATCTGTGGTTTAATAAATAAAAAGGACATATCAGAAAAATTCTCACCTTTTTGATGACATCTTGTAAGGCGAACATCTTGTAAGGCGAACATCTAAGGATTGATGTTCGCCTTACAGCACAGTGTCCTACCTTCCACATTTCCAAAGTAGCACGTTGTGTTATCCCCTTCTTCATTTCAATCTGCTACCCCATGGTCCAACCCCACTGATTCCCCAAGTGATCCCCACAGGGCAAGAGCCAAGGTGGCCTTTTGGGAATTGCCAGTCAATGCTGGGGAAGCTGGATGTCCACCTTGGGTTTTCTTTTTCCCACCAGAGAAACTGAAGTTCCAGATGGGCCCCCTGTGCCAGCCTGGGATATGGGTGATGCCATCAAAGTGAAAGCACCACTTTTACTCTTCCAGTGCAGCCCTTTTTGAGATCTGTATCCACGTGGGTGCTTGCAGCCTAACCTTCAGGCTCTGGCATTTTTACAAATGAGCTTTGTCTGTGGATGGTTGCCAGTTGGCCTTTCTGTGAGGAAAACTGAAGTCGGGAACTGCCTGTTCTGCTCTTTTGCCTACCTATTATTATTCTTTTAATGTCAATGGTATCAATAGTGATAACCCCTCATTTATTTTGGTATTAGTAGTTTGTGTCTTCAATCTCTTTTTATTAGTCTGGCTAGAGGTTTATCAATTTTATTGATTTTTTTCAAAGAACCAAGTTTACACTGATTTTTCTTTATTGATTTTTTATTTTCAGTGTTAATGGTTTATTTTTCTAATTTTTATTATTTCTTCTTTCCTGCTTTCTATATAATTAACTTGCCCTTGTTTTTTTTCAGTTTGCTTTAGTGGAAGCTTTAATTATCGTTTTTAGATCTTTCTTTTGTAATGTATTCATTCTGTGCTATAAATTTCCCTCTGAAAACTGCTTTTGCTACCTCCTACAAATTTTTATCACGTGTAATTTTCTTTAGTTCAAAAAATTACTTTCTCTTGAGAGTTTATCTTTGATATATGTGTTATTTAGAAGTGTATTATTTAATCTCCTGGTATTTTGGGATTTTTTTCAGCTGTTTTTCTGTTTGGAGTATTTAGTTTTTGATAACTAGCATGGCCTTAGAGCACACTTTGTATGATTTCCATTATTTTAAATTTTATTAAATGTTTTATGGTCCATAATGTGGTCAATATTAGTGAATGTTCTATATGACATTGAGAAAATATGTATTCTGCTCTCATTGAATGAATATTTTATCAATATCAACTAGAGTCACTTGATTAATGGGATTAGCGAAACATTTGGTTCCATCCAAAATGTTCATGGAGACATTTGATCTATGCCAAAAGGTCCTTGATATTTGGTCCTGTAGGAAAATGTCCATGGAAACATTTGGTTCACACAAACCTATCTGTGTAACCCCATGTGCCATGACCAGCTACGCAATATGAGTTATACAGCCACAACATGATTATTGGACCAATAAAATGTGATAGTATTTTTATGTATTATATCTGTAAACCAAACATGTAAATAAATGTTATGAGACATTTGAACACAGGGACATTTTCATAAGCACTGGCATTTTGGACAGGACCAACTATTAAGGACCTTTTGTTATGACCAGATGTCTCCATGGATGTTTGTTTAAATATTTCCTTGCTGATTTTCTGGCTTCTGGATCTGTCAATTAGTGGTGGAGGCAAGTTGAAGTCTCCAGCTGTAATATGAATTCATCTATTTCTCCTTTTAATTCTATCAGCTTTTGCCAAACATGTCTTTATTCTCTGTGTTAGATGCATACATATTAAGGATTGTTATATCTTTTTGGAGAAATGACCTCTTTACCATTCTGTAATACTCCTTTTTATCCCTGATAATTTTTCTTGAAGTCTGCTTTGTCTAAAATTAATATATCTAGACCCAAGATAGAGGAGAAGGAGGAGGGGGAGGAGAGATGCAAGTGGGAGGAGGAGGATAAGGAGGAAAAGGAGAAAAAAACAGAGGAAAACAGTCTAACAATAAAATGACACTACATATGTATCTATCAATAATCACCTTAAATATAAATGGCTTAAATGCTATGACCAAAAGACAGAGGGTAACTAAATAGATAAGAAAACAAGACCCATTTATATGCTGCCTCCAAGGGACCGATCTCAGATCAAAAGATACACACAGACTAAAAGTAAAGGGTTGGAAAAAGACATTTCATGCAAATGGAAAAGAAAAAATGCTGGGGTACCAGGACTTACATCCAACAATCAGGCTTTAAAGTCAATGCTATAGTAAGAGGCAAACAAGGACACTACGTAATGATAAAGGGAACAATTCAACAAGAGGATATAACCCTAGTAAAATCTATACACCCAATAGGATCACGTAAATATGTAAAACAAATCTTGATGGACATAAAAGGAGAGATCGACAGAAATACAGTCCTACTTGGGGATTTTAATACTTCATTGACTTCAATGGATAGATCTTCCAGGCAGAAAATCAACAAGGAGATAGCAGCCTTAAATGACACACTAGATCAGATGGATTTAATTGATATCTTCAGAGCATTTCATCCCGAAGCAGCAGAATTTAGATACTTTTGGGGGGCACATGGAACATTTTCTAGGATAGACCACATGTTAGGACACAAAACAAGTCTCAATAAATTTAAGAAGACTGAAATCATATCAAGCATCTTCTCTGACCATAATGCCATGAAAATAGAAATCAATCACAAGAAGAACACTGAAAAACACACAAAGACATGGAAGCAAATAACATTATTAAACAATTATTGGGTCAACAATAAGATCAAGGAAGAAATCAAAAGATACCTTGAAGCAAATGAAAATGAGAACAAAACAATCCAAAATCTGTAGGACATTGGGAAAGCAATCCTAAGAGGATGTTCACAGCATTACAGACCTATCTCAAAAAATAAGAGAAAGCTCAAATAAACTATCTAACCTTACACTCAAAGGAACTTGAAAAAGAACAACAAAACAAAGCCCAAAGTGAGAAGAAGGGAGGAAATAATAAAGATGACAGCAAAAATAAATGAAATAGAGTCTAAAAACATGATACAAAAACATCAATGAATCCAAGAAGTGGTTCTTTGAAAAGATAAACAAGAGTGACAAACCTTTAACCAGACTTATCAAGAAAAAAAGAGAAAGGACCCCAGTAAATAAAATCAGAAATGAAAGAGGAGAAATAACAACTGACACCAAAGAAATACAAGTGATTGTAAGAAAATATTATGAACAATTATATGCCAACGAACCGGACAAAACAGATACATTCCTAGGAACATACAATCTTCCAAAACTAAATCAGGAAGAATCAGAGAATCCGAATAGACAGATTACACATAATGAAATAGAAGCAGTAATCAAAAAACCCCCAACAAACAAAAGCCTTGGACCAGAGGGCTTCACAGGTGAATTTTACCAAACATTCTGAGAAGAACTAATACCTCTCCTTCTCAAACTATTTCATAAAATTGAAGAGGAGGGAAGGCTCTCAAACTCATTTTGCAAGGCCATCATTATCATAATTCCAAAACCAGATAAAGACACTACAAAGAAAGAAAATTATAGGCCAATATCTCTGATGAACAGAGATGCTAAAATCCTCAACAAAGTATTAGCAAACCGAATACAGCAATGCTTCAAAAAAAATTGTATGCCACAATCAAGTGGGATTTATTCTGGGAATGGAAGGCTGGTACAACATTTGCTAATCAATAAATATGATTCACCACAAAAACAAAATCAAGGATAAAAACCACACGATCATATCAATAAATGCAGAAAAAGTTTCTAATAAAATCCAGCACACATTTATGATCAAAACTCCCAGCAGAGTAGGAGTAGAGGGAACACACCTAAACATAATAAAGGCCATATATGACAAACCCACTCCCAGCATCATACTCAATGGGCAAAAATTACAAGTGTTCCCCTTAAGATCGGGAACAAGACAGGGATGTCCTCTTTCACCTCTCTTATTCAACATAGTACTGGAAGGCATAGCCACAGCAACCAGACAAGGAGAAGAAAGAAAAGATACCCAGACTGGAAAGGATGAAATAAAACTGTCTTTATTTGCAGATGACATGATACTGTACATAGAGAAACCCAAAGATTCCACCAAAAAACTACTAGAACTGATAAATGAATTCGACAAAGTAGTAGGAATACAAAATTAATATCCAGAAATCAGTTGCATTTTTATATGCCAATAATGAACTAACAGAAAGGGAAATTAAGAAAATAACTCCATTCACAATTGCTTCAAAAAAAGTAAAATACCTAGTAATAAACCTAACCAAGGATGTAAAAGACCTGTATTTGGAAAATTATAAGAACTGAAGAAAGAAATTGAAGACACAAATGAGTGGAAGCACATACTGTGTTCATGGATAGGAAGAACTAGCATCATTAAAATGCCCATACTACGCAAAGCAATCTGTAGATTCAATCCAATTCCTATCAAGATTCCAATGACACATTTCACAGGACTAGAACAAATATTTCAAAAATGTATATGGAACCACAAAAGGCCCCTCACTGCAACAGCAGTCCTGAGAAAGAAGAACAAAGTTGGAGGAATCATGCTACCTAATATCAGCATATACTGTAAGTCCATAGTACTCACAACAGCCTGGTAATGGCATAAAAACAGGCACATAGATCAATGGAATAGAATAGAGAGCCCAGAAATAAACCCACGGCTTTACAGTCATTAATATTCAACAGAGGAAGCATGCACATACAGTAGACTGAAGATAGTTTATTCCGTAAATGGTGTTGGGAAAATTGGACAGATACATACAGAAAAATGAAACTAGACCACCTTCTTACACCACACACCACACAAGAATAAATTCAAAATAGAGCAAAGACTTAAATAATAGACCCAAAACCATAAAAATCCTAGAAGAAAACATAGGCAGCAAAACCTTGAACGTTGCCTGTAGAAATTTTTTATCAGAAATAGCTCTGCTGGCAAGGGAAACAAAAGAAAAAAATAAACAAATGGAACTACATCAACCTGTAAAGTTTTTGCACAGCAAAGGAAATCATCAACAAAATAAAAAGGACAACCCACAGAATGGGAGAACATATTTCCCATTATATCTGATAAGGTGTTAATATCCGAAATTGATAAAATACTTACAAAACTCAACACCGAAAATCCAAACAACCCAATTAAAAAATGGGCAAAGGACCTGAATATACACTTCTCCAAAGAAGACATAAAGATGTCCAATAGTCATATGAAAAAGCACTCAGTGTCGCTAATCATCAGAGAAATGCAAATTAAAACCACAATGAGATATCATCTCACACCCGCCAGAATGGCTATCATTAATTAATCAACAAACAACAAGTGCTGGCAAAGATGTGGTGAAAGGGAAACCCCTTTCACTGTTGGTAGGAATGCAGACAGGTACAACCACTGTGGAAAACAGTATAGATACCTCAAAAAATTAAAAATGGACCTGCCTTTTGCCCCAGAACCCCACTTCTTGGAATTTTTCTGAAGGAACCCAAAACACACTAACTCGAAAGAACATATGTTCATTGCAGCATTATTTACAATCGCCAAGATATGGAAGCAGCCTGAGTGTCCATCAATACACGAATGGATAAAACAACTATTGGATATTTACACAATGGGATTCTACTTGGCTATAAAAAAGAATATCTTACCCGTCTCAATAGTATGAATGGACCTGGAGAACATTATGTTAAGTGAAATAAGCTAGTCAGAGAAAGACAAATACCATATGATTTCACTCATGTGTGGAATTTAATGAACAAACCAAACTAACAAGCAAAACAGAAACAGACTCATAGATGGAGAGCAGAAGACAGCTGTGTGTGCGGGGGAAGTTTAGGGGATGGAGGGATTGTACAAAAAAAGAAAAAGGACTCATTGTCATTGACAATGGTGTGGTGATTGCTTGGGGGAGAGGGGCATAAGGGGACTAAATGGTAATGGGAAAAATACAATAAGGATTAAATTTAAAAAATAAAAAATAAAATTAGTAGATCTACTTCAGCTTTTTGTTGTTGATATTGTTTTCATTGTAATCTATCTGTGTCTTTATATTTAACATGGTGTTCTTGCAGACAACATATAATGGGTCTTTTTAATTTATCCAATCTGATAGTCTCTATCTTTTAATTGGTAGTTAGAACATTTATGCTTGAAGTGATTACTGATATTAGTGTTTTCTACTCATTTACCTTGTTCCCTGTTATTTTGTTTGTTTGTTTGGCCTTCCACGTCTGTCTTTTATGGTTTTAACTGAACACTTTAAAGTTTCCCTTTTTCTCCCCTTTTAGTATATCACTTATACTATTTTTTTTCCATTGTTGCCCTAGCATTTTAAAAATATATTTTTTATTTATTTTTAGAGAGGGGAAAGGAAGGAGAAAGAGAGGGAGAGAAACATCTATGTGAGAGAGAAACATTAATCAGTTGCCTTTTGCATGCACCCCCAACTGGGGACCTAACCCATAACCCAGGCATATGTCCTTGACTGGAAATCAAACTGGCAACATTTCACTTTGTGAGTTGATGCCCAACCAGCTGAACCACACAGGTCAGGGCTGCCCTAGCGTTTTTAACATAAATTTACAATGAATTCTAGTTCATTTTCAAAGACCACTATGTCACTTTATGGGTAGTGCAAGTATATCATAACAGAGTATTGTCAATTTGTCCCGCCTGTTTCTTGTAACATTACTTCTGTTCATTTCACTTATCCATAAACTACATATATAGTTGCCAGTATATTGCTGCTATTATTGTTTTGAATAATCTGTTATCCGTCAGATCAATTAAGAATAAGAAAATAGATTTTACATTACCTTTATATTTTTCTTTACTAATGTTCTTTATTTAGTTAGCTCTGATTTTCTGATGTAGATTATTTTCCTTCTTCCTGAAGAACATCTTTTAAAATTTCTTGCAACGCAGGTCTACTAACAACAAAGTCCCTCAATTTTTAGTGGAAAGGTAATTTCACTGGGTATTGAATTCTAGGTTGGTAGGGTTTTTTTCTTTCAATGCTTTAAATATTTCATTTCGCTTTCTTCTTGCATGGTTTTTGAAAGAGAAGTCTAATTTAATCCTTATCTATGCTCTTCTGTAGGTAAGGTGCTTTTCCCCCCTGGTTTCTTTCAAGTTTGAATATGTTATGTTTTGGTGTAGATTTTTTGGTATGTATCCTGTAGGTATTCTCTGAACTTCCTCGACCTGTGGTTTGGTATCTATCTTTAATTTTGGAATTTCTCAGTCAGTCAATATTATCTCAAATATTCTTTTCTGTTCCGTTCTTCTGGTGTTCCTATGACACGTACGTTACACCATTTGTAATTGTCCCACAGTTCTTGGATAGTCTGTTCTGCTTTTTTGTTTGTTTTCCTTTCATTTTTTTTCCTGTTTGCCTTTTAATTTTGGGAGTTTCTATTGACATTCCTTCAAGCCCAATGATTTTCTTCCTTGGCCATGTCCAGTGTAATGATGAGCCTATCAAAGGCATTATCCATTTCTGTTACAGTGTGTTTTCATTTCTAGCATTTCCTTTTGATGCTTTCTTAAAGTTTTCATTTATGCTTACATTACCCATATGGTATTGCATGTTCACTAGTTCCATGTTAACTCTTTGCATGTTAGCTATTTCTTAGCATGCTAATCATGGTAGTTTTAAATTCTGAATCTGATCATTGCAACATCCCTGTCATTTAAGAATCTGGTTCTGATATTTGTTCTGCCTCTTCAAAATGTGTGTTTTGACTTTCACTGTGCCTTGTGATTTTTTGGTTGAAAGCCAGACGTGGTGTACTGGGTAAAAGAAACTGAGGTAAATATGCCTTTAGTGTGAGGTTTTATGATTATCTACATAGGAATTACATTGTATTTAGTGTTTGCTTTATGTGTGTCAGAGGCTAAAATTTTCTCTGATGTCCTTGTTTTTGATTCTCTTGTTTTCTTTGGAGTTCCATGGACACATATGCTTCCAAATAACATCTGAGATGTGCTCTTTTTTCAGATGTGTTCCCTCTTCACCATGCAGAAGTTCTGTTGATGTAGTTGTAAGGTATGGTGAGAGGGAAAATGTTCTGCAGTCCTATTATTTGGTCTCAGTCCTTTAGCGAGCCTTTGCCTCTGGTATGTGACCTTTGCAAGTGCATCTCAACATTCCCTAACCACTTCGATCAGACAGAAAGGCTAGAGAAGGCCGAAGTATGATATTTTTCTTCCCCAACTTGGAAGGCTGGAGCAGGCTGGAGCTGAATATTACCATTCCCCTGGTTTGTTAAGCTATGGTAATGCCCCATCTAGGTTTGTGTTAAGAACAAGTCTCTCCAAAAACATAATGCTCTTGGTGTATTTCAAAGTGACTACTGAAAATAGGCATGGGGTTTCTTTTTGTAATGATGAAAATGTTCTAAACTTGATTGTAGTTCTGGTTGCACAGTTCTGTGAACATCCTAAAGACCATTGCGTTGTACACTTTAAATGTGTGAATTATATGACATGCGAATTGCATCTTAGCTAAACTGATTTTTTTTTAAAAAAGCAAATGCTTCCCCAAGTCCAAAAGTGAGAGAAATTTTTGTTTCTTTCTTTCTTTGGCCTTGGCTCTCTCCTGCCTCTTCTCCACCCACACTTCAAGTCAGTAGCCTCCAAGGAGCACTCAGTTTACAGCCCCTGCTGCCACAATGTCAGACTCTGTCGAAATATGTTATACAGAGCAGAAATCAAAAGTCATAGTATGTGAAGTCCGACAGAAACTGGCAATTACACAGAGATTCAGAGGTCAGGCAGGGGGCGAGGGTAAGGAGAAGGACAAAGTTGACTCTGGAACATGTTTAAATTCTCTTTGCCATGTAGCTTGTTTTATATTGTCAGCCAGAGGCTTTACTTCATTTGTAGTCAGTTTTCCAGTTTTCTGTGTGTTTTATTCATAATCTATGTATTGACTTATTTCCATGTATTTTATTATGCATATCTATTAACTCTTCTACTGTCATATTTCCCTCTCTACCTATTAAACATATTTTATTTGAAATTCACATATGCACATTTTCAACTTCCTGATTATATCTCAGAGGTATGTATTTAGCCAATTGATAAAAATCATTGAGCACAAGATGAAGGAAAGATGGTGTTTTGATTACCAGATACTGGACACACAGCCCACAAACTTTTCTAACTTGGACCCATCTTAGTGTTAATATTGAACTTTTGGAATTTAACATTTTGCATTTCTACTGCCTGGCATAATGCCTGACCCTTCATATGTGCTTCATAAATATTTATGAATGAATGAACTATCTGGATAGTGTCTGCCTATCATTGGAGCCTCTATTCTCTTCTGTTCTCCATGGCTTCTTCATTTCCAAGCCTTTCCTTCCACCTTGAAATCTCAGGAACTATTGACTATAGAGTTTATAACCATGTCATCTTTCTACTCAGGAAATAGAAACCCTTTCTAGAAGAAAAAATAACATGGCTACTACCATACTGTGTTTAACTCTGGGACTAGTAATCTGCTGTAGATAGTGATGAGAGGCAGCACTGACTTTGTCACAGAGCAGTGGAATCACCTGAAATTATGTAGCAGAAACCAAGACCACCTATGGTCCCTGAATTTTGATCTCCTTTGCTTGTAATCCCACTGTTTATCTGTTTGCACGAGATCTGGCAAAATGACAGTTAGGACAAAAGTTGTCAGAAAATAACCTACTCTTTCAAGACTCTTCTGCCAAGTTACAGAAATCCCAACCACTTTGCCTGTGGAATAACCCTGCTAATTGATAAAGTCATCATGGACCGAACACATCAAAATAATTCAGACACAGAAACATATTGGTATGACGTTTGCAGGAGATTCTGCAGAACCTAGGTATACTTGAATTTGTTCCTAGCTATCATACAGGAAAGTGTGTTGAAATTTACATTGTATTTGAAAACCAAATATTTAGTGATCTCGAAAGTCTGAATTCAAGACAGTATTGACAAGCCAGTGCCAGGGTGTGCTTTACTTCCCCTCACCCTCAGAACAGTGTCCAGGTTATTTTCCAAGTTCAGTGAAAACTAGGATTCCAAATATTTCAAACCATTTAATCTCCTATTGTGGGTGTAGTGGCCTAATGTTACAGCCCTATTCTCCAACTACCATGAGCCTGCAAGCATAAATTAATACCAGCTCTGCTGGTAAGCAACCAATATTACTTTGATTTGCCAAGAAACTGCCTGACCTGGTGAGGACAGGAGCATTCTCAGTCCATTTTGGTTCAGCTCAAGAATCTAAAGGAAGTAAATTAAATTAACACTTCTAGACATCAGTTTTCATTTCCATAAAATGTGACTAGGAATCCTTTCTTCTCGGAAATGGTCAGAATGATTAATACAGATTCGTTAGATGCTTTCAGCTCCCTCATCAATTGCCATCTGTTAAGTACTTTTATAAGGCTCTGTTAGCCTTGAAGGCTTTACAGCCCTCTTGAAGGGGAGGCAAAAGAAACCTATAAAAAGATAAGCCACCATATGAAATGGTGTATGGTGATACCAAGTAAGTGGGACACACAATGGGAAAAAGTGGTGGCTGAGGCTGCAGCAATAGATGGAAAGGCCACCTGCAGAGAAGGGCCTTAACCATGCTGCGCAGGGAAAGACGAGGGCTGTGCCACAGAAAGGGGCATAGCCTGGCCAAAGAGCTTGGCTGGGAAAGAGGCCTAGAGCGAAGGAAGGTGAAAACCAAAAGGCCCATACACCTGCGGAGGGCGGTTATTCTTGTGCTTCATCCAGTTTCAAGACGGCACCCTTTAGAAGCTATACTTATCAATTCTGCCTGAGTTTCCTAGTCCCTTCTGAAAATATGGTCCCATGGTCATGTGATCTTTTGAGATCCTTAGTCCCATGAAAGCTTTTTGAAGGATGTCACATTTAGTAGGGTTTCTTTCCCTGGTTGTAAAAGTAATACATGTTTGCCCCGGCTGGTAGGCTCAGTGGATTGAGTGCCGGCCTGAGAAGCAAAGGGTCGCTAGTTCGATTCCCAGTCAGTGCACAAGCCTGGGTTGCGGTCCAGGTCCCTGGTCCTGGGTGCAAACATACATTGATGTTTCTCTCCCTCTCTCCTCCCTCCCTTCCCCTGTGTCTAAAAATAAATAAATAAAATCTTTAAAAAAAACCCAAAAAACTAGTACATGTTTATTATAGAAAATTTGAAAAATATGGAAAATTATAAACTTAAAATAATACTGAGATATTTATATAGGTTTGTGTCTTATATTTTTCACTTGTTATCTTACAAGTTCTCATATTACTAAAAACTACATGAACATCGTATTTTATATCCTACCTTAGAAGGTATAAATTTTCACCATTTTCCTGTGGTTAGATATTCAGATTGTTTCTAGTTTTTGCCTGGTATAAATAACACTATGATGAACATCCTGTACATATATCTTTGTCTAGATTTTCTGATCAGTTCCTTAGGATAGATTTCCAGAAGTAGAATTACTAGGTTAAATGTTGTAAACATTTATGGTTCTCGATGTATGTTAACAAAGTGCTTTATAGAATAGTTTTACCAATTTACTCCCTTGTATATATTACATGAGGTTTATTTTAACCTCACTATGAACAGTACTAAATATTCTCAGCTTCAAATTTTTTTTGCTAATTTTATAAGCCAAAGGTTTCTTATTGTTTTACTTAGCATTTCTTTGCTCTTGAGGTTAAACGTTCTTTAATGTTTATTAGCCATTTAGGTTTCTTTATCTGTGAAGTACCTAATAATATCTATTGTCTTTTGCCCATGTTTCATAGAAGCATTACATTTTTATCAGTTGCAGCTCTCATATTGTAATTAATCCTTTGTCATTTACTGAAGACATTTTCCCTGGTTTATTTGCCCTTCGTTATTTTTGTTTAATATACTGAAGCTTGAGATTTCTGTATAGCCAAACCTCTAACTTTCCTTTGTAATTTCTCTTATTGCTGTTATTCTTCATAAGTTCTTCCACAATCAGAAATAAAAGTGATACCTCCATTTTTCTTTATTGTCTAGAATTTATTTTGGAGAAAAGTCTGAAATAAGGGTTTAATTTATTTTTAATGCCCCCTTTCTGGCTATCTCCCAGCACTATTTCGATACCCAGATCAAATCATAATTCTGCCAACTACTTTTGTTTGGTCCTCTGAATTCCAGTAGCACTGATACCCCTAACAATTGAATTCATTTTACCCATGTGTAAATCTTATTTTATCAGATTTTGCAAGCTTCGTGCAGAGGCTGTTTTATCTTCCTTAGTATCTAGCACCAAGAATTTTTAAAAATCTAATTTAAATATATGGATCAGGTCATTAAAATGTTAGAATGCAGAGAATCCATTATTAAGTATTTACCACTCTCTGCCACCATCTCGTGCAGCTAACTGGTACAGGTGAAATAAGTTGTTATCCCCATTTGACACAAGAAGGAGTTGTATTGCAGAAAGATTAAATGATATGCCTTCAGTTACTTAAAGGCATTATTCAGAAGTCAGACTTCCCAAATTCAGTCTTTTTGTCTTTCTACAATTCTTCCCTTTCCAAAGCTACTTTGTTCACAAATAAATTTTTTAAATTTAGCTCGTATTTCTCATACGATGTCCAGTAGAACCACAGTTTCATGGCATGCTAATGTGTCGTGCAGTGAAAGAGTTCCATAGTAAGTGAATTTGGAACATGGTTAATCAAATTTGAGTCAATTTCGTAAGAGCAGAACTTCTCAGAATCCTTCATGTGATACTTGCCATGGTAAGGCAAACTTAGGGCCTGCAGAATTCCCACCCCCACCAGAGAATCTTTGAAAATGCTTTGGGAAACAGTGCTGTTCTATTCTTTTCCTTCTGCGCTCACTCCTTTTGTTTCCTGGTGCTTATGTTCCTTTTTTGGTTTTCTGTCCAAATGTCCATGATACATTGTACCATAAGGTGATCCCGCCTTTATAAGATGCTTCGAAATGGGGATTCCTATCAGAATTCCCTGTCTTGATCTAATTATGTCCAGTACTATAAAAATAGCCAAAGCTTCAACAGCATAACTATAGAAGAATAAAAGTGGAACAGATATTTGAATTTGAGGATTGTCTTTTTTCTTCCTTTTGTGGGATGTTCTGTAGCCACCATTGGGGAACTCCCTGCCTTGTCTTCCTCTGCTAAATACCTGGTTTCTTTCAGGTCTGGAGAAAGATGTCTCGCTTATTGCTATAGACTTTAAATTATCGGTCTAAAGATATCCTGTTGTTAAGGGTTGTGGTTTTATAGCAAATGGCAGACTGATCCTGGCTGTTCCGTTTCTGCCAACTTGAGTTTTTGTAGCCTCTAATCTCCTCTCTTCCCCTTTGCTTCTAGTGCTTCCTCTAAACTCCCCCATCACTGTTAGTTAGATCTCCTTAAGGATGTCCCACCAATACTTCAGCTGCAGCATATCCTGAATGCAATGCTTTATTTTTTTTCTCCTCTCCTACGTGCTTTTCCTTTTTTCCTCACTTCTTTCCCCATTAATGGCATCACTGCCCAATCAGTCACTTACACTGAGAAATCTTACATTTATCTTTATTTCCTCTTTTTCTCCCACTTACTCATCCCTCTGGACACAGGGTAAATTAACATGTGATGTCAACTCCATGACCGTACCACATCTTAAACCAATTTGTTACTCTGTATCTTCACTGCTTCTATCCCAGTTGAAGCTTTTTCAACTTATCACACCCTCCATTGTTTCTTCTGTGTAGTCCATCCTGCACAGTGGAGTAAAATGATCAAACTTATCAACCCCACACTTAGACACCTTTGATCAGTTCCCTTTGGCTAAATGATAAAATTCAAACTTCCTTCTCCTGGATAAAATCCAAACTTGCTGACTCCAGTCTACCTTACCATCCTCTTTTCTCCTCTTCTCATCCTATGCTTTAATCATATTTTCCCCTGGAATTCCTTTCTCTTTAATATCTTTTTATCTTTGCAAATGCTATTCCTCCACCAGCAGTGCTCTTCTTGGCCTGATGAATAACATTCATAAGCAACATTGGTTATACAGGGGCCGGCAGATGTAACACCTGCTTGAGTGTGGTTGATAGAGTACATGAATGTCTCACAGGAGATGGACAGAAATTTGAACATTTCACCTAAAATGTCCTATGGTGTGCTTGAGTGTGATAGTGTTATGTTACAGAATTACATGCTTATGATTCTGTAATAAAAAAAGGGAGTGTTATTTGTACTGGACCCTGTATAATGCTGAAATGAAGTTATCACTTTCTTAGGGTTTTTTTTCCCCACCAAGTTGTTTTTCTAGTCATGTAAAATTATAAGCTTCCTAGTGAAAAGACTTTCTTGTTAAAAAAAAAAAAAGACATGCAGATTTAATTTATTATAATATCATTGCATCGATTTCAAGAATGTGGTATTTTTGATGTTTGCTTTATAGCATCTTTGTGACCAATTCTTGTAAATGCTTTATAGGTGCTTAAAAAGAATGTATTGTCTGCCCTGGCCAGGTGGCTCAGTTAGTTTTAGGGCGTCATTTCAATCCCTGGTCAGGGCACATACCTGGGTTGTGGGTTTAGCCCCTGGTCACAGTGCAAATGGGAGACAACCAATCAATGTCATATTCTCTCTCTCTCTCTCTCCCCCCCCTCCCTCCATACCCCCTTTCTTCTCTGCCCCCCTCCCTTCCTCTCTCTAAAATCAGTATAAGTATATGCTTAGATGAGGATTTTTTTTTAATGTATATTTTCTAGTAAATAAATGCAAGGTCCCATATCCAGTGGAATATTATCCAGTTTAATAATTGTGCTATTCAATATTCTGTCTTTACTAATTTTTAAAAATCTGCCTTATCAATTACCAAAAGAAAATTGTTAAAATCTCCCTGTAATGTTTATTGTGGTATATCAATTTATCTTTATAATAGTGTCAGTTTTTGCTTTGTATAGCTACATATTTTGGTACTATGCTTATTGGGTTTATAAAAATTCAGAAATTTCATGTCTTGGTGAAGTATTCTTTTATCAGTACCTTGTGGCTCTATATTCCTAATATTGCTTTTTTTGTCCTATAGTCTATATTGCACTACTCCCTCTCACTCTCTCTAGTATTTTCTTAGTATGTCTTTTTACATTGCTTAACTTTGGACTTTCTGTGTCCTCATAGTTATATTTGAGAACTATCTCTTATAAACAGCATATAGTTAGATTTGCTTATTAATATAGTATAAGAACCTCTGTCTTTTAACTGATTAATGTAGACCACTGCTATAATATTTTTATTTGGAATATTTTATTTGTGCTTTTTACCATGCTTTTCTTTGTTCTTTTTGTTATCTTTTCCTGCCTTCTATTTTTTATATTTTGGTTTTAAATGTTAACATTATAAATACAAATGTATAGATGCAGGTATTTTCTAAAACTATCTTACATGTGATATTAATTTCAGTCTTTGACACACATATCAAGGATTATATCCTTTTTTGGTTTGATGTAATAGTTATCAATTTCACTGCTTCCTAATTACCTGACAGATATACAGAAAATTTGCTTCTGGTTAAGAGGGTAGAAAACATACCATCCCTAATTTCAAAGCACTTGTTTTTGCTTTTGCCATTATTTAAATGTCTGGCAGAGACGTCATATTTAATATAATCACCACCACTTGGCTGTTAACATAATGCCAGTTCAGTGATCTACCAAGTCCCCTGACTTAATGAATAAAGTTAGTCTTGTCACAGTTAACTGCCAGAATGACAGTGCTTTGTGATGGTGTTATGATGTAATCAAAGTGAACGTAAACCCTAAATTCATACTTTTTCTTTAAAACATGACAACCCAAGGAAACCTAGATCAAGGTCTTCCAAAGGGATGTTGAAGAAAAGCAATAATTAAGCAACTCGTACGTTCAGAGACGCAACACCAACCTAGCTGGAGTTTCTTGCATGGGTGGTCCTCTTTTCCCCCCCTCTGTGTCTTTACCTCTACTGCCCTCTTCACCTGCTGGGATGGCCTTCCCCATTCCTTTTTTTATTAAATAAAATAGAGGGAGGGGATAAGTTTAGGTTTACAGAAAAGTTACAAAGATAATACAAAGAGTTCCTATATGCCCATCACCCAATTACTAATGTTGACATCTTTTATATTACCATGCTATATTTGTCACAAATAAGAAATTGACATTGGTACATTAAAATTAACTATAGACTTTTTTCAAATTTCACCAATTTTCCTCTGATGTTCTTTCTCCATTTCAGGATCCAAACCAGGACACCGCATTGCGTGTATGCATTGCATCTCCTTTGTCTCTCTGCCTTCTATTTGATTCTTTAATCTTCTTTCCTCCCCTTCTCCCTTTGGTTTGGTGGTCCTACATTCTGCTTCTGTTCTTTTAGAAGTTACCAATACACTATGTTTCCAAGGATATGGAGAGATTGTCACCTACAATGCTGTGGCAGTATAAATCAGTACAAATTCTAAGGAAGGAATATAATATCTGTTGATCCAGCAGTTCCCCTCCAAAGACTCAGTCCTTGTACACATGTACTAGGTTATTCACCACATCATTATTTATAATTATTTAATGGGATATTAATGAAGAAGTTTTATACACTGATAAGAAGTTATGTCCAGTATAGTGTTAAATGGGAGCAGAGGGGAGCCAACTTCAAAACATTATACTTAAAATGCTACAATAAACGGGTTTCCTTATCCCTGCCACGCCAAAGGGTAGATTTGTTTGCAGTTCTGCCCTGTCACTAAGGTTCGACCCTCGAACTGTCATGTCCTTACCTAGCAATTTCAGTTCTAACTCAGCTCTATAGACTAGTCCAGTCATTGTGCCTAGTCCCCAAGTGGGCTTAAAAACCCAAGCCCACACACCTTCCTATCCTCTAGGACAACCAAATCAGTTTTTCATTAACTATCTATTTCTAATAATGATTTTTTACATAAATCTAAAATGTTGCAAATACTCTTATCACCTAGGGATAGGAAAATTAAATAAAGAATAATGTATACAAAGAATTTAGCCTAATACCTGACAAATAAAGTCCTCAATTCACATTAACTCTCATTGTTCTTGAGTTGTTCTTTCTAATTTTATTTGTTGTTAGACTTGCTATCGATACATAGATCACTATTTATCCAACTTTCTTTACTCATACCTATTTTTAGTGAACATAAAAATACCATATCCTTTTTAGTATTATTTAAAATTGTAAAGCAACTTTATGTCTAAAAGAAAATAAAAACAATGATCATTCTCAATATGCTTTTTACATTAAACATATATTTATTTCTCTTCTCTTTTCCCCTGTGAAGATTCTGATGTACTTCTCTCCCACATAAAAGGGTGCTTGTACCCTAGAGGAGGTCCATTCATTTAGCTCGTTTTCAATCGTATGTAGTTTTCTTCTGATAATTCTGTAACATACATATTTATACATATAACATTTTTAGTCTAGTAAGTTATTTTCTCTTCAGGTAAATTTCTAGGAGTAGACTCAGGATGTCAGAGGGTAGAAATATTTTTGTGATTTTCAAGGTAATATTTCTTTCTAACCAGTTTGCCATGTTATACTGTTATTTGCAATGCACGAGTGTACTAATTTTACCAAAGCCTTACAAACATTGAGTTAATATTTTTAATACATTTGCTCATTCGCAGGTGTAAAATGGCAACTTTCCACTGCTTTGTTGTCCATTTCCTTGATTACTAGTAAATGTAAATTAGATGTGTATGCAATGTAACATTTCTGGTATCTTATTAGTTTATTATATATTGCCAGGCATTAATTAAAAAATCCTTATTTGGCTGTTGCACTCTGAAAATATTTAAAGCTTAAACAAACTGTAAAAGGAGAGAAATTAAACTGGAGAGTAGCCGTGTTTGTAAACAGGCAGCCTTGAAACAAAGACCGTTGTGGTGGTTGGAATAGCCTGTATTCCAGAATGTCCTGCTTCCATAGAGGCCAAGCTCACCAAATAGCTGGGAAAAGGCAGAACAATATGTTTACCCCCAAGGTGGTCAGAACAGGCAAATCTGCATTCCTATGCACCACAATTACTCTCTACCCAAAAATTTATCATGGCCCATGCCATCTGAGTGTTTACATTAAGGATTCTATTTTCCTAAAGTGTTACAGGATTCTTGCTTTAAAAGAAAAAAAAAAAAACAGGCATCTACTAGGTCTGAGAACATTTTCTCTCTTTATACATATATTTAATAATAAAACAGAAACACATGTTCTCTTTCCAAATACCATGTTAATTCAAAAAAGGCCTTTTCATTAGATGATATATACACAAGGGCTAAAGATTACAAAGGCAAAAATATTAAATTGTAAACTGTACAAGGATGCTTAGGAGAAAACTTTAACAGGGG